>OX326959.1:20419241-21021741 GCA_946800325.1 Luzula sylvatica | reverse complement strand
TAACGTTAAATGACTTTTCTCTGTGAAAACCTCTGTTAGTTTACCTAACAGAGACTCCATCAAAGCAAAAACAGAGGATTACCGCTCGTTACATTTCTTACGGCTCTCTCTGGCCCCCTCTCTCTCTCTCTCTCTCTCTCTCTCTCTCTCTCTCTCTCTCTCTCTCTCTCTCTCTCTCTCTCGCTATATTCTTGGTGCAGCAACCAGCACAAAACAACTCTCTCTCTCTCTCTCTCTCTCTCTCTCTCTCTCTCTCTCTCTCTCTCTCTCTCTCTCTCTCTCTCTCTCTCTCTTTGGTGCAGCAGCCCCTTGACTGGTAATTATTCAATTAACATCCCTTGACTGGTAATTATTCAATTAACATAAAAAAGTGTGTGATTTGTTGATTTATTCAAATTTCGCAATATAGTCAATTTTTGCTGAATTTGAGAGATGATATATGTTTCTAATGCAAAATCAATAATTTCTGAAATTGACAATGTTATCGTTTTCATCCTTATGTAGGTCATGCGCACGTTTCTTCGTCTTCGAGATCAGATTTTTTTTTCGGATGAATCACCTGATAATGATACCGCAGATGTAGTCGATGTGGGACTTATTTTCGGATGCAGTTTTGGTTTTTAGGGACTTTTTTGCAATGTTGTTGTTTGTGGTGGATTATTTGCAATTTTGTTTGTTTTGGACTTATTTATAATTTTGTTGCTTGAGCGGACATAGATGCAATTCTGTTGTTTATAAGAGGACTTAGATGCAATTATGTTTGCTTTGGTACAGTAATATATATATATATATATATATATACACACACTACAGGGGCGGCTCAACCATCCGAAAGGCTCTCGGCAAAAACTCAAAAGAGGCATTTTATTACTTCATATGATACACATGTTGCTATATTGATTTAGTTAAAACATGAAAATGATGAATCTAACTTATTTAATCAAAAATAAAAATAAACCACAATGATAAATTTAAGATAATAACTTAAATTATAATTTATGTAGCTTCATAAAAATGATCCGGTCAAAGAGGAGAGAGGAGGAGCGCACAATTGATTGATGATGGACTATTGATAATGTTAGAACAAATAAATTTAATGATCCAAATTATACTAAATCTAATTATCTGATTATGTTAGATAGAATATCTGAATTAGATAACTAGATTCATAGCCTGCAATGTTTGAAAACCAATCAAATTTTATCAAAAAACTGAGAAAGATATCGGAAAGAAAACCCTATTTTTTGTGTTATTTCTATCAAATCTAAAATTATTTTATGAACAACAAACGAATGTTATAAAGGCAGAAAGAGATATTCGTGATTCTCCAAACCCAAAGGCCAAAACCTAAATCTCGGCAATATAACTTAAAAATAAACAGGTGATTTTTTTCCTATCTTCCTCAAGAAGAAAGAAAAAAAAGTTAAATGGGAAGAATAATAATAAATCATCATTAAGAAAGAAACATTTAATCACACCAAAAAATTTCGGAGAAATGGAAAGAAGTGTGCTCTTTTGGTATATTTAATTCGAAAATTATTATTGTACGGATTAGAAGGGAATTATTGATAAGCATTTGTGGACTTGAGAAAAAATAACATATATAATCACTAGTATAATTACCAATGCAATATATAATAAATATGTAACAAATATATGTGGGCCTTCCGTATTTAAGGGGCTCTCAACCATGGCCTAGATAGCCTAGGTGGTTGAGCCGCCCCTATATATATATATATATATATATATATATATATATAGAGAGAGAGAGAGAGAGAGTGAGTGTGCATGAATTGAAATGGAGAGGTTTGCATGTATTATTTTCAAACGTCATCTTTTTTATCAGATATACATATTTGACTACTGTGAATATGCATAAAATTCATACTTGCATTTTACAAGGATATAATTGGTCTCCATTCGATATAACTAGAAGGAGGAAAAAAACAGTCAAATTGAGAAGCAAACAGAAGAGATGAAGAAATTTTCAGGAAAATTTTTTTTGGAGTGTTCATGAGCAAAAAATGGCATGGAAATGTTTGGAGAAGACGAAAAATGTCTGTAGAAATTTTGAGTTCAGTAAAATACCAGGATTTCATATATGAATTTGGGGTTAAGTCTCAAATAAAATTTAGCAATAGAAATTCGGATTGCATATGTGCATTCCTTGGATATTATTCTTCACTCAAAAGCTCTGCATACGCAAACAATTGTGCAGCTAATGTATTCTAGTCACGCATCATTTCTCTATTTTGTAGTCCTATTATATAGTCGTGTCTAATCAGCATACGATATTCGATGTATTTGCAAATAGTTTCAAAACACGCTGATTCTCATATTGAAACTGCCAGAACCACTAGACTTGCTTTTAGTGATTGAACATTGACATTGCCCTCATTATAGTAGTAAAAAATATGTATTGCTATATTAAAATTAACTTGATCACCACTACATTCTCTAAGTTATCCAGGTGCCTTGATGACACAGGACATATATCGGTATTGTTGAATCCGTGACTGTCTTGCTTATCCTAGAAAACCTTCCAGTTTGGTTAATTTTGTAAAACATAATAGTATAAGTTGTCACCTAGTAATGTCATATGTAGAATTTTGTTTGTGTGTTTTTGGAGAAGCAAGTTCACTACTATCTAGTAGTCCGGTTTAATTTTTTGTTCGTCCAAAAGAAGGAAGTCTGCCAATATACCCCCATCGGATTTACCCGCAAGCTGGCGCAATTTTCCTATTAAACGAGCAAATGCGACTTGTTGAAACAGAATTGGTTGTTTTTTACGCCGAGACATACTTTTACACTCATGTTTGGCAATTATTTGAGAAGATTGTATTAGAAGTTTAGGGTTTATATGATGAGGGAGATGGAGTTCATGAATATAATCATTTAGGGAGATTCTTTGAGTAAGAGTTAAGGGGGTATCATGATATTTCTTATTTTAATAAGAATTATGAATTATGAATATGAATGTTGTTTCATATCATCCATTGAAGAATGTATGAGTATATTTTCATTACATTTTTCTAACTTGGTCCAACCACACAGCTCAAAATAGATGGAGAATCAAGAACATACACATCATGATAGACCCCTGGTTAATTAATTCTTGAGTTTAAATTTTGTTTAATGGTAGTTTCACTAATTTTGTCGGATATACAAATTTAATTTCATCGTTCAATTCATCCATTAAGGCATATGAGCCTTAGAATTAGGGATGTCAACGGGGCGGGTCGGGTTCGGGTAAGCCTTCCCCATACCCAAACCCGAAAATTTCGGCTATTACCCGAACCCGAACCCAAATACCCGCGGGTAAAATTTCATACCCGAACCCGAACCCGAACCCGCGGGTAATGGGTATACCCGCGGGTAGCCCGTTACCCGAGAAGAGCACAGACGCAGGCTGCAGCGACGCGCGACAAGAGCAGAAGAGCTGGCGACGTGGCGACGCGCGAAGAGACCTGGCGACGCAGGCTGCAGCGACGTGGCGACGTGGCGACGCTGGCGACGTGGCGACGAGGCGACGAGGCGACGCTGGAAGTGCCTCTGGTTTGCGTAAACCCTAAACCCGGCGACACGGCGACGTGGCGACGACGCTGGCGACGTAGCGATGGCTCCGGTATCGCTGGAGAAGGAGACGTAGCGACGGCGAAGTAGAAGAAGCATCACGGCGACGCTGGAGAAGGAGAAGCTGGAGAAGGAGCATCACGTAGCGGCTATAGATGTGTTACTGTGTAGGGTTTTATTTTATTTTAGGGTTCGAAAGGTAAATATACAAGGGTAAACATGTAATTTCATTTTCGGGTAATTTCGGGTAATTTTCGGATACGGATTCGGGTTACCCGCGGGGCGAGTAGTACTTCGCCCGAACCCGCCCCGAACCCGGACCGGATATTTTGTTTTCGGATAATACCCGACCCGCGGATATTTTTTTTCGGATAATACCTGCCCCGTTAGGATTTTACCCGTTCAGATTCGGATTTTTCCCGACCCATTGACATCCCTACTTAGAATGAGCCTAATTATTGAAGATCTCAGCACTTCTTTTGTATCCGTATTTTAGCATGTCAAGTATTGTACGAAATTGAGATCTTTATATATCTACGTGTTATTACACAATGGTCAATAAGAATAAGAATATGATTATGCCGTAAAAGCACAATGGAGTAAGGAGAACATTGGGGGAACGTAGAGGCTACATGTGACGAAAATTGAGTGTATTGTGGTACATTACATATTATGTGGTTGACAGAGTGACTCGTTATACCTAGTTTACATAAAAAGAGGTTGCACAAAATCGAAAAATTGGATAGGTGTCACGTCCTGGATAACTTGACCAACCTAAATATGTAATAAAAAGTTATTTTTTTAATAACAAACATTAATATTATTTATGTTGGACATATAATATATAAAAAATATTAAATATTAAATGTATAAATTACAATTAATATAATAACGAAAAATTTCATATAATCAACGTATTTTATCTTATGTTTTTTTTTTAAAACTACCGTATCACCGTATCCGTATTGTGTCGGATACGATATCCGTATTCGTATCCGTACAACATAAATAAATACTCAATAATAACCACCATGTTCACAATTAGCGACCAAAAATTTAAACGCAATGGTATTTTTGTAAGCAACGCACGTTGAAATTGGTCGTTATAAAGATTTAATTTATGCTACGAACATCAAATTTGGTCGCTAAAATATAAACAGTTAGAAAGCGGTCTCCTAGGTTTTGTAAAAGTAGTGGGGTAGAGGAGGTTGATTATTTCTCTTTCTACAACCTATAGTGACGCTTCTTATCTAAAGAAATCATAATCATCGTTAGGCTTGATGAGCACCATGATCTATTTTCTTTTTAAGCAACGAACATTGAAATTGGTCGTTATAAAGATTTAATTTATGCTACGAACATCAAATTTGGTTGCTAAAATAAAAATAGTTGGAAGGTGGTCTCCTAGGTTAGGTAAAAATAGTGGGGTAGAGGGGGATGGTTATTTCTCTTTCTACACAGTCTATAATGACGCTTCTTATCCAAAGAAATCATAATCATCATTAGGCTTGATGAGCACCATGATTTGTTTTCTTTCAAAAAGCGACGACTCTTCCTACTTGAAAAGCCAAACGAAATCAATGGTCTCTCCTATTCAATGAACAACTTGCACACAATAGTCAAAATCAAAGAAGGATGAAAGCCAAATAATCAGTTTGTTGTCGGATAGTGTGTGTTTTCTTTGGTTGCTATAAGCCTATAACCATGACTGTTCTATCGGTAGGGAGGAAACGGATTCAACTTGTTCCGATTTCTGACCTTGCACCGGCCAGTGCTCTACCAAAGAACCGGAAAAGGCCATGCTTCAAGCTAAACAAACAATTTACGCTCTTCGCAAGCATACCACTTTATTTTCAAGAATCAGTACCGAAGAGAGACTACCGTAGCTACGAACATTAACTTTTGAAATTTGGTCGCTATAAAATTTTATTTTTTGCTACGAACTTCAAATTTGGTTGCTAAAAGGTTCCAATATTATCTGTGAAAATCAAATTTTGTCGCTAAAAAATTCTGAGACGGGGCCGTGGCGACAAAAATAGCGACGGGCGTATTGGTCAATATAAACTTTTGGCGACAATTTTCGGCCAATTATCGATCAAGGTGCATAGTCACAGAAACTATTTTTTGTAGTAGTGTAAGTGTAAGAATTATTCAAAAATGTATACTTTTGTTAAGAAAGATATATAACACATTTTTAAAGGTGTACGTCACATCTTATATCATACATCTAAAATGTATATCATATATATATATATATATATATATATATATATATATATATATATATATATATATATATTTTTTAGAATGTATAAACGAAATAATATTGTACTTCAAAAATATATATCATGCATATAACATAAGAGGGAGCCTATATAGCTTGTACAAGCAAACTGCATATTTTGCTTGTAATTTCTCCACCGTCAGATTTGTTCCAAGATCTGTGTGCATATTTAATGGACAAATGATGTCTCCGTCTCCGTTTATTTTCATCTTCTCCATCTCACTTCTTTCTTTCTTCCCTACTTTACTCTGTCATTTTCTTTCTGGATGTTTTCGAAATCTCACTCCTTCCTTCTCTAGCGATGGCTCTGGCGCTTCAAAATCCCTAGAGGATCTGTCACCCTTGATCAAAATCTCACTCCTTTTCTCTCCCAGGACTTTGGATCTCAATGTCTATCATTTTATACTTGCTCGATCCTTGAATAAGTTATTTCCATCTCGCAACCCAGAAGCTCTTGCGGCCCACTGATTGGAGGTATGTGTTTGAAATTTATGTGCAGTAAAGCTTAATTGGGCATGAAATTTGCAAAGTTTCAGATATTGACATATCGTTTTGCGTGAAATTCAATCTGAAATATGTGGACAATGTGAAATTGGTTTGAAATTCGTGAAATTTTGTCTAAAACACTGAGTTTTGTGAAACTGATACTGTATTGGATAAATTGGGTCTCATTTTTGTCCGTGATGCGAGGCAAATAAGGCACAAATTTGATGCTTAATTTAGGGATTTTAGCCCTTGTGAAGAGCAATTCTATATACTTTATTAATCATATTTGAGATAACATGAATATTTCTTCACTAAGTGTGTTTTATTTCTTAATCACAGGAATTAGAAGGAATTTCTGGGAATTTGGAGAGTGTAGTTGTCTCCAACACATCAAGAGGAGTGAAAACGATATATTACACCAATATATTCGGTTAATGAATGAGACGGGAGGCAAACAATCATCATGATAGAAACTTACACAAAAGTCTACACGAAAACCACTCAATCCTTATCCCTTATCCTGCCCACCTACCTTTGGTGGGAATTACCTCCTTACCCCCAATCCTCTCTACCAACTCGTGGCCAATAAGAAGACTCCAGGAGTGCTATAAATATGACCACAAGGGCCACGAGTTTGGCACGCTCTTTTACGCCCATTCTCTCTCTCTCTCTCTCTCCCTCTCTCTTCCTCTTAAGAAAAGCCAAGAACTTTCAAGAACACTCAAGAATTGTAATTACGAACGATAATTTTCTAAAATCGATCACCGAATAGAAGCTCACTTCATTCGGTGGTTCGGTTTTCACTTCGGTTAAGGAAAAGTTGTGGAATTAGGGTGAAACTCATTTCATTCGAACTTTCACAAAGAAAGGAGTCGAGCTTTCTCGGCGTGATTGGTTGGAAGCTTCTTTTCAATCGACCTTTGCACATCTCGAGCCCACTCAACCGGTACGAAGCTCACTTCTATTGACGGGTGGATCGGTACGAAAGGAAGTTGTTGGGCGCGTTGACTAGCTCTCTAGCATTTCGAACAACAAGGAAAGCACTCAAGACGAGACACGGAGCTCTCGTCATCTCTCTAGGTGTTTTCTTTCCTTTCTTGCAATTCTTGTAGTTTAAATTCGAAATTGGATTTGTGTAAAGAATTTTCGGTTTAATGAATCTTTAGTTTCTTGTTTACTTGAATCGAATCTTTGTTGGTGTTTTTACTTGATCTTTTTCTTTTGATTACTGCCTTGAACTTAGTATAAATCTCCATTAATTCAATCCCAAAATAATCTCTCAATTCAATCCTTAATTCAAATTCCAATTTCGACATCCAGAACAAATTCCGTTGTAACGGAACTTAAACTGCGTTATAACGGAACATTCGGTTTGTACCTTCCTTTCAGTCTGTTGACACTCCGTTGTAACGCAAGTTGAGTTACGTTGTAACGGACTAGTGAAGAAAAGCACTAATAAGAACTCAGAGCAGCTCGTTGTAACGGAGAATTGGGTACGTTGTAACGGATTCACCAATCCGTTGTAACGCAACCTCTGTCCGTTGCAACGGACTTACACTTTCGTTGTAACGGAAGTACTTCCGTTGTAACGATCCTTCATATCAATCCATACGTTAGACATAACCCTAATGTCCGTTGTAACGGACCCTAATTCCGTTGTAACGGACTATCTTCTGTGATTTATTTTTGTTAATTCTCATCTAGTTTCGATTAAAAATTTGATGCACTCTCTCCTCGTGGAACGAAACTTTCATATTTTCCATTATACACACATATTCCCAACTTGTTGATTGATTCGAGTTTTCACACAACGACATATTAAAACACTACCGAAAACCCGTTCATCAAATGGCGCCGCTGCCGGGGAGCGGTGTTTAAGTCAATATTTTAAATCGAAATTTGAGATTTAAATTCATAAAATTGTTTACTCATTTCTTCTTCTCTTTTGTGACAATCAAGGTGAAGGAAGAGAACCTTATGCACAACACAAGATCACGAAAAGGCGAATTACTTCCATTTGCCAAGGAGATCGAAAGAAGGAGCAAGAGCTTTAAGAAGAGCAAGGAACCGACACAAGAAGATCAAGATCGAGACGAGCCTCAACTTCCAACTCAAACTTTTTCTTCTCTCTCGACTCCTTTAATTTTCAATATGGGTGATGAAACAAGAGCTCCAAGGCCAAAAACCTTGAGAGAATTAGTAGCACCTAGAAATGTAGAGGATAATTATAATTTTATTAGGCCCAATATACCGAATTTCAAAGCGGATCCGAGCATTATAGGCTATTTGCCTATTTTTCATGGGAAAGCCACGGAAAATCCTCATAAACACTTAAAGGATTTCAAAATTCAACTAAATATATATTCGAATTATGAAGCTTTTAGTGATATTCTTCTTCTTCTTTTTCCTTACTCATTAGGTGAAGGACCCAAGGATTGGTTCTACACGCTTAGAGGCCCTCTCGCATTCAACGAAGTAGCAAACCTCTTCAAGGAGAGGTACTATTCGGCCTCTCGATTGGCGGCTATAAGGCGAGAACTCTTGGCAATGACGCAAAAACCGAACGAAGCGTTCCATGAATATTACGATCGTTTCATGCGCTTGAAAGAAGAATGCCCAAGCCATAGTGTGGAACCGCAATACCTCTACGAACAATTCATTAACGGTCTCGGCTATTCGGAGAGCCAATTCCTCAACGCATCCGCGGGGGGAAGTATCTCCAACAAAGATCTCGAAGAGATTAAGAAGTTGCTAGAACTCATGGCAACCAATTCGCAATCGAGGAAGAACGTGGAATACCGCGTTAACGCATGTACCGACCTCAATGTCGACGTGCTTAATGGCAAACTCGAGATCATAATGAAGGCTTTGGGAAAGGAAGAAACCAAGAAATGTGGGGTTTGTAGTGCTAGTACTCACTATACGGACGAGTGCCCGAGCTTAGTCGAAGACGTAAACGCCGCATACAAGAAGTTCGAGCCCTCCAATTCGTACAATCCAAACCTTCGCAATCATCCGAACTTCTCATGGTCAAACACGAACAACGCTCAACCCGATCCGTATCGACAAGCGGTTGCAAAACCGGCCACGTACCAACATCCAAATGCGACTCAAGCGGTTCAAAAACCGAATCCAACTCAAGATCCAAATCAAGAAATGAAAATGATGATGGAAGGTATGATGGCGATAATTAAGAATATGGAGAAGTCCAACGAAGTTGGAAGACAAGAGATTAAACAAGATATCGGGGGATTGAAGCAAGAATTGAAGCAAGAAATCTCAAGTGTAAGGCAAGAGGTTTCGAACACGAATCGCCATGTGGGTAACTTGGAGACTCAAATCAATCAAATTGCCACTCGAGTAAACATAATCGAATCCCAAGGTACATCTCGACTCCAATCTCAATCATTAGCTCCTTCCGAGCAAAGACATGTGAACGCAATATCGCTCCGAAGCGGTAGAGAAGTGGGCGAGAGTTCGAAGAGCAAGGAGGTACAAGAAGAAAAGGAACTCGAGGTACCGGTACCGAGAGAGAATCCGACTCAAGCCACGAAGATACCAATTCGAGAACTAGAACCCGAATCGACTCAAGTCAAGCCTCCCTTCCCGAGTCGTCTCCCAAAACCAATCGAATCGAACAACGACGTGCTTGCCATCTTGAAGAAAGTGGAGGTGAACATTCCTCTACTCGAAGCAATCAAAGAAGTGCCTCGTTTGGCAAAATACCTCAAGGCATTGTGCACGAATAAAAGAAAAACAAAAGGAGATGAGTTGATAAGTGTAGGGGAGAGTGTTTCGGCGATTTTGAGACTTCCCCAAAAGCACAAAGATCCGGGGATGTTTGCTATCCCTTGCAAAATTGGGCAACACGAGTTACCCAAATGCATGCTCGATTTAGGCGCATCCATCAATGTAATGCCCTTCTCGGTTTTCAAAACACTAGATCTCGGCCCTCTCGACGATACACAAGTAGTAATTCAATTGGCCGATAGATCTGTAGGATTACGCACACGATTATCATAGTGTGCAGCGGAAATTATTTCATGTGCGTAACCTAATTCTACCGGGATCACGCCCTAAAACCAACGAAAAAGGAAGAGTTTCGGAGAATTACCTCGTACAAGTTAGTACGTGTCGATTACTTCTCCAAATCCGTGAACCTTCTCCAAGGAATGCTCGTACAGTCCCTCTACTCGTGTCCACCTTGATTTCGACCAATCGGAAATCGTCAACGCCGTTCTAGTCGCCGTCACGATCAATCTCTCAAGATCCTTGCTCGAATCTCCCTCTCAATCTCACCAGATCTGATCTGGAATTCTGTGGAAGAGGAAAGAGAAACGACGGCTCAAAACCCTAGAAAACTTAGGTCAAATTCCGGAATCAGAACTTTATATATATAGGAAACAGGTCAGTTCGAACGCACCATAGTTCGTTCGAACGAACCCAGTTCGTTCGAACGCACCTAAATGTTCGTTCGAACGAACCCACTTCTGTTTATCACGAATAAGTCCGTTCGAACGCACTGATATAGTTAGTTCGAACGAACCTTATTCTGACTGCAGAATTGCCTATTTATATAAATTCTTCCAAGTTAATTCTTAAGCCATATTTTCTTTCAAACTCCCTCTTGGATTAAGACTTAATCAACTTGGTCATATGTCCAACATATGTCGTGAGATCTAATCTCACGTGATTCCATTTTGTTTGTCCAACAAACGTATTGGTGAGCAATATCTTGAGAATCCGATATATTACGAAAGCTTGGTGTGACCTTGTAGGTTCGTCTAAGACTGGCAGTGGACATGGCAGCATTCCACAAGGTATTGCGAGCACTAGACTGCCGTTAATACCTATCCAGAATTAGCACGAAAAGGTGGAGAACACCTTTATGAAGATGCAGTACATCTTCATACCTAGCTCAGATAAGTGTTACTAGTCCTCTTGTTCGCGATATCTTCCGATCAAAAGAGTCACGGTGAAGCCTAAGACTTCAAGTCATCCTCTATTCTTTTTGATCAGATATACTCTTTCCCGATAAGAATTAGATTGATAATTACAATGCGAACTCCATGAGTTCCATCGAGCTTGGCCAAGCATTTCATCAATCTCAATTCAATCGAGGGGCCCGAGAGATATCTCCCTCTATCCTTTTTCAAGGTTAGAAAGGAACAATTCCTATCTTGCAACCTCACATCCTTTGCCTATGCTAAAAACAATACCCAATAGTAATCTCTGCTACACAGTTACTCGTAGGGTTAATTATATCAAAGCATTATCTTTTCACATACTAGGTATCCGTGAGATCACTCAAGTATGAAGAACTAAAACGCACTATCTGGATATGAGTTCGTCTCCAATGACTCTGACCATGTCACAAACTCATATAGTGGTCAGTCCAATATACGACGCCGCGTATATCCATATTCTAGAATCGATGCTACCGTCCCAGATCAGTAAAACCTGATCATCTCATCTCCGAATATGCCAGTGTATGTAAAAGTCTCCATTCAGTGAATGGACTACCTGGTTCAAACCTATGAACAACTTTATACACCAGGGACGTTTTAGAATTATATTCATTCCGTTTAGTGGTTTTACTATCATTCAATTGACAAATCAATATGCCAGACTATGGCCATGCAACATATTATTCTCAACTGACTTGATGCACTAAACTAGAATAAAATTCAAGGTCTATCTGATTATTATAATCGAATAACCTCTCACACATTTTCTTGTTATTTTAAATTTTTGAAATATGAAGGTTTAGGTCATATGAAGAATAATAATATAAATATCTGTCTCATAAACAAATACAATCCAAATAACACGCCTAGGGCATAATAAATGTTCTCCCACTTGCACTAGGCAGATCGAATCCCCTTATGCAATAAGAAACATAAATAAAACACCCAATCTAACACTGCGATAAATATCCCAATCCTATCGCTCTAGCATGCTGCTCATGCTTGGCACGTGATAGTGGCTTCGTAAATGGATCGGCCACGTTATCATCAGTAGGTATCTTCATTATTCTCACGTCACCTCTCTTCGTAATCTCACGAATCAAGTGGTAACGCCGGAGTACATGCTTGGACCTGTGATGCGCTCGCGGTTCCTTGGATTGTGCTATCGCTCCGTTATTGTCACAATATACATCCATGGGACCCGAGATGCTTGGCACAACGCCAAGTTCCATCACGAACTGTCGTAGCCAGACAGCCTCCTTTGCGGCTTCCGAAGCCGCGATGTATTTCGCTTCAGTTGTAGAATCAGCCACCGTCTTCTGTTTGGAGCTTTTCCAAACAACAGCTCCTCTATTGAGTGTGAAGACGTAACCACTTTGAGATTGGAAATCGTCCGGGCAAGTTTGGAAACTAGCATCTGTATATCCTTGGATAATCAGATCTCCTTCCGAACCTCCATAGACAAGAAACATATCTTTAGTATTCCTGAGATACTTAAGAATGCTCTTGACTGCGGACCAGTGAACTTCCCCGGGATCAGACTGATAGCGGGAAGTCACACTCAACGCATATGCGACATCTGGTCTAGTACATATCATGGCATACATGATCGACCCTATAGCCGAAGCGTATGGGATCCGACTCATTCGCTCACGTTCAGCGTCGGTTGAAGGACACTGATCCTTTGTGAGAGAAATGCCATGTGACATTGGCAGAAATCCTTTCTTGGATTGCTCCATGTGAAACCTAGTTATCACTTTGTCAATATATGTACTTTGACTTAGTCCGAGAAGTCTCCTCGATCTATCTCTATAGATCTTCACGCCTAAAATATAGGCGGCTTCTCCTAAGTCCTTCATTGCGAATTGACTACCCAAATATGCCTTAACCTGGTTAAGCATTGGGATGTCATTTCCAATGAGTAAGATGTCGTCCACGTACAAGATGAGGAATACGACCGAACTCCCACTGAATTTTTTGTATACACAAGGTTCCTCGATATTTTGAATGAAACCATACTTTGCGATGACCTCATCGAATCGTATGTTCCACGCACGAGATGCTTGTTTTAATCCATAAATGGATCTCATAAGCTTGCACACTTTATTCATATTCTTTGGATCGACAAAACCCTCGGGTTGTGTCATATACACATCCTCGGTAAGGTTCCCGTTAAGGAAAGCGGTTTTGACATCCATCTGCCATATCTCATAATCGTGATATGCAGCTATTGCTAGAAGAATGCGAATACTTTTAAACATGGCTACTGGAGAAAACGTTTCATCATAGTCTATACCATGAATTTGCTTGAAACCTTTCGCCACCAGTCTTGCTTTAAAAGTGTGTACATTACCATCCATGTCGGTTTTCTTCTTGAAAACCCATTTGCACCCAACGGTCTTAGCACCATTAGGTAGATCAATAAGATTCCAAACCTTATTATCATACATGGACTGGATCTCGGTTTTCATGGCGTCATGCCATTTCGAGGAATCCAGGCTAGACATAGCACCTTTGTAGGAAGTTGGCTCGTCATCTAGAGTCAACTCATCATCGTTATTACTAATGAGAAATCCATATCTCTCAGGTTCTTGACGATTCCTACTAGATCTACGTATAGCTTGTGTACTAGATTCTGGTTCACCATCCAATGGTAACTCAGAATCTTGTTCCAGATCAACTTGTTCACGTTGTGGTTCTCGAATTTCTTCGAGATCAATTTTACTCCCACTGGCTTGACGATCTAGGAATTCCTTCTCTAAGAAGTGTCCTCGTCGAGCCACGAAAACCTTGTTTTCGCTAGGCAAGTAAAAGTAGTATCCTTTGGTTTCTTGAGGATACCCCACAAATAAACACTTGTCTGATCTTGGCTCGAGTTTTTCCGTCAATAACCTTTTGACGTATGCCTCGCAACCCCAAATCTTTAGATAAGACAATGATGGCACCTTGCCATGCCATATCTCATATGGTGTCTTGTCAACTGATTTGGTCGGAACTCTATTCAGTATATGAGCGGCCGTTTGAAGCGCGAAACCCCAAAATGACTTTGGCAAATCCGTTTGACTCATCATCGAGCGAACCATGTCCAACAAGGTCCGATTCCTCCTCTCGGACACTCCATTCCATTGGGGTGTACCGGGTGGAGTCCATTGTGATACTATACCACAATCTCGAAGATAGTCCTCAAACTCATAGCTCAAGTATTCACCACCTCGATCCGATCGAATGGCTTTTACTTTCTTGCCCAGTTGAAGTTCTACTTCGTGTTGAAACTCTTTGAATTTCTCAAAAGTTTCATTTTTGTGACGCATTAAGTATAGATATCCATATCTACTATAATCGTCAGTAAAAGTCACGAAATAGCGATACCCATTTCTAGCCTCGACACTCATCGGTCCACATACATCGGAATGTATGAGGGCTAACACATCTTTCGATCTTTCTCCTTTCTTGGAGAAAGGTGTCTTTGTCATCTTACCCATCAAACAAGATTCGCAATTTTCTATTGACTCTAAGTCAAAAGAATCTAGCACTCCATCCTTTTGGAGTCTAGCAATGCGTTTCTCGTTTATGTGTCCGAGACGACAATGCCATGAGTATGTTTCATTAGTTTGAGTAGTATTTATGTTATAAATGGACTGATTATTGTTGTTATTATCTAAATCCAAGACATATAGACCATTTTCAACTAGAACATTACTAAAGAAAATGCCATTCTTGCGAATAAAACAATCATTAGTACCAATAACTAATTCATATCCATCCGCAATAAGTCTAGAAACAGAAATAATACTCCTACTCAAAGTAGGTACATAACAACAATTATCCAAAACTAAAATAAGTCCATTTGGCAAAGTTAAATCATACGTCCCTTCGGCTAATGCTGCTACTCTAGCTCCATTCCCGACGCGTAAATCAACTTCGCCAAGAATCAAAGATCTTCTACTTCTTAGGCCCTGCATATTATTACAAATATGAGTCCCACATCCAGTGTCCAACACCCATGATAATGAAGTAAAGAAATAAGATTCGATAACAAAAATACCTGATGCCGGTGTGTCCAAGGAAGCGGTCTTTTGCTTGCTCTCCCTCAGGAAGATCTCGCAATCACGCTTCCAATGCCCCTCCTTGAGGCAGTGGAAACACTTCTTGTCATCCTTGGCTTTCTTGCCCACAGGCTTAGGCGCAACCTTGTTACCCTTTGCCTTCCTCTTCTTGTTTTTGTTCCCATTGCTTGGACTCTTCCCTTCAACCACCAATACTTCCGAAGTCCTAGACTTCATGTACCGTGGTTTCATGTCAGCTTCGAATGTTCTGAGCATTCCGATAAGCTGGGGAATGGTCATTTTCATGTCTGACATGTGGAAATGCGAAATGAACGAATCGAAACTCGGTGGCAGCGATAACATGATCAAATCAGTTTGTAACTCCACCTCGAATTTGATGCCAAGCCTCTCAAGATGATCGAAATATCCTTTCATCTTGAGAAGGTGCGAGCTAACAGGCGTACCATCTTGCATCTTGCATTGCGTCGCATTGCCAAGAGCTTGATACTTCTCCACCCTTGCTTGAACCTGAAACATCTCCCTGAGCTGTTTCATAATCTCGTATGCATCCTGTTTCTCAAATTGGATTTGATATTCAGGAGTCATAGTAGCCAACATGAGGCATGTGACATCATTCGAATCGTCCATCATGGTCGTATATTCGAATGTCTCATCCTCAGTTGCTGTATCCCCTGGCACAGGAGGGATAGGCGTCTCCAAGACATGTGCCTTTCCTTCCTGTTTCAGAACGAATCCCAGATTCCTCTGCCAGTCGAGAAAGTTCTTTCCGTTCATTCGTTCCCTTTCCAAAATGGGACGCAAACTAAAGCGGTTATTACTTGGTAAAGCCATGTGTTCTACAATTTTGAAAAATAATGTAATTAATAACGTGGTCTTTCATATATTAAAATTCATTTAAAATAACTTGAAATACCCATTATTTTATCATTTCAAATAGCCCCCACTATTGAAACGGAGATTTGATACCTTAAATCTCATAATGGACAAGATCCCTATTTAACGTATTTCTAAGGTGACTATGGCCAACCACTCAGAAAATACGTCACGTCGGGTAGGACGGTGTCCAATCATCTCCAAGACGATTCTTGCTTTACTCGTGAGGTCCGGTATTGAGTCCAACTCAAAACCAGAATGTGTGTACCTCACTCCTTGCCCCAAATCGTAGCCTAGCTAGCGAATTGGTCAAGTCCAAACCACAAATGGAGTATCACTCAATCAGCGAATTGACATGCCAGACTATGGCCATGCAACACATCAATTCCTAATCAATGCATGCCTTTCTTGCTACGTACGTGTAAATCTGTGCCAGACTATGGCCATGCAACACAGATAAACAAACACTAGTCTAGAAGGTTCCATTTAGGGAGACATAAGACTTGATAATTACGTGGGAGGATTTTACTTTTTATTAAAATCATTTATTTTATTCATTCACAATAACAAATAAAATTATGGTATAGCATATAGGCCTTTTAGTTTTATGAGCAATCATAAAACCCTAAAATTCCCAACCCTAAAACCCAAGATGATTCATTGCTTCATGTGAAGATCCAATCTTCGTGTCGTGTCGTCTTCGTGTCGTCTTGCCTTGAAGGTCCTTCTTCAAAACTAAACCTATTTTATTTTATTACAACTTTGGAAGACTCGCCGGTCCCCACATAATTAAATAAAATACAATTTGGAAAGCTCACCGGCCCCCACACAACACACATTACAAGCAACACAAACAATCATCCCCGTTTTAGGCTATATGCTATACCGTATCGAATTTATAAATTGGAAATTTTAAAATTATTGGGCATTTTTGACAGAAAAAAAATTGGTTGTCCAGAAAATTGTTCGAACGATCGCAACTCCAAGTTAGATCGAGAAACGTCAGAAAAAAAATTTTCAAGTTCGTTCGAACGCAACTCCAAGTTCGTTCGAACGCAACTCCAAGTTCGTTCGAACGCAACTCCAAGTTCGTTCGAACAGATCAGTCCGTTGGAACCGAACACTAGGTTCGTTCGACCAGACCAGTTCGTTCGAACGCAACTCCAAGTTCGTTCGAACGAACCCTATTCTGCCAGTATTTCTAATTTCTGAAATTCAGCCCAAAATTCTAAAATTTCCTAAATTCGAATTAAATCATCGATTTTCGATGGTTTTAACGAGCGATTGCTCTGATACCACTGTAGGATTACGCACACGATTATCATAGTGTGCAGCGGAAATTATTTCATGTGCGTAACCTAATTCTACCGGGATCACGCCCTAAAACCAACGAAAAAGGAAGAGTTTCGGAGAATTACCTCGTACAAGTTAGTACGTGTCGATTACTTCTCCAAATCCGTGAACCTTCTCCAAGGAATGCTCGTACAGTCCCTCTACTCGTGTCCACCTTGATTTCGACCAATCGGAAATCGTCAACGCCGTTCTAGTCGCCGTCACGATCAATCTCTCAAGATCCTTGCTCGAATCTCCCTCTCAATCTCACCATATCTGATCTGGAATTCTGTGGAAGAGGAAAGAGAAACGACGGCTCAAAACCCTAGAAAACTTAGGTCAAATTCCGGAATCAGAACTTTATATATATAGGAAACAGGTCAGTTCGAACGCACCATAGTTCGTAACGCACCTAAATGTTCGTTCGAACGAACCCACTTCTGTTTATCACGAATAAGTCCGTTCGAACGCACTGATATAGTTAGTTCGAACGAACCTTATTCTGACTGCAGAATTGCCTATTTATATAAATTCTTCCAAGTTAATTCTGAAGCCATATTTTCTTTCAAGATCTACGACGAAGCCGGTGGGAGTAGTCGAAGATGTGATCGTGACGGTGAATGGACTTTACTTCCCCGCGGATTTCTACGTGTTGGACATGAATGAGGGGAGTAACGATTCAACCCCAATTCTCCTTGGACGGCCATTTTTGAAGACGGCGCGCACAAAAATCGATGTACACGCGGGAGAGCTCACGATGGAGTTCGATGATGAGGTAATCAAATTCAATATTTTTGACAAACTAAAGGAACCCATTGTAGGTACACTCAACTTAAGTGCTATGGACGTGATCGACGATTGTGTACAAGAGGTCATGGATAGCTCTCTCGAAAACTTTCAATGGAGCTCGAACCCACTATTCGAGGAATTTGAAGGATGTGACAATCCTACATTCGAAATCGAGTCGGAGTTGGAAGAAGAACGAAGCATAGATCAAGCACTCTTTCTAAGAGACCTCGAAATCCCGATGCAAAGAGCTCCACCTTCAATCGAACAAGCTCCAAGGTTAGAATTGAAAAAATTACCTATTGGACTAAAGTATGCTTTTCTCGATGAAGCGGAAACTTTGCCGGTGATAATCGCCTCAAACCTAGCAAAGGAGCAAGAAGAAAAACTCATCGAAATGCTAAAAAGGAATAGGAAGGCTTTCGGGTGGACACTCTCCGACATTCCGGGCATCTCCCCCTCCATGTGCACACACCGAATCCTTCTCGAGGACGATGCTAAGCCCTCGCGAGAACCACAAAGGCGGCTCAATCCGCCAATGATGGAAGTTGTAAAGAAAGAGGTGATCAAGCTACTCGACGCCGGAATAATCTACCCCATCGCCGATTCGAAATGGGTCTCGCCCATACACATGGTGCCGAAGAAAACGGGGATGACGATAGTTGAGAACGATGAAGGCGATCAAGTGCCGACTCGAGTTCAAAACGGGTGGCGAGTTTGCATCGATTACCGAAAGCTCAATAAGGCGACGAAAAAGGATCATTTCCCGCTTCCATTCATCGATCAAATGTTAGAAAGACTCGCGGGAAATCCGTTCTATTGCTTCCTCGATGGATTTTCGGGCTATTTCCAAATACCGGTCGCATCCGAAGATCAAGAGAAGACCACATTCACGTGCCCGTTTGGTACCTTCGCGTACCGACGCATGCCATTCGGGCTATGCAATGCTCCGGGTACTTTCCAAAGGTGTATGCTTTCTATTTTCTCCAATTATATTTCCAAATTTATAGAAGTTTTTATGGATGACTTTTCGGTATTTGGTGACTCATTCGAATCATGTTTAAGCCATTTGTCACAAATACTCGAAAAGTGCATCGAAGCTAACCTTGTTTTGAATTTTGAGAAATGCCACTTCATGGTGAGCGAAGGAATTGTTTTAGGTCATTTAATCTCGGAGAAAGGAATGGAAGTCGACAAGGCGAAAATCGACGTAATCAAGACGCTTCCGTACCAAAAGACGGTGAAAGACGTGCGATCCTTTCTCGGCCATGCGGGATTCTATAGGCGCTTCATCAAGGATTTCTCGAAGATTTCGCAACCGATGTGCCAACTTCTCCAAAAAGATGAAAAATTCGAGTTTGATGCAAGGTGCAAGGAGGCTTTCGACAATCTCAAGGGAAGGCTTTGCTCCGCGCCAATCATCAAGTCGCCAAATTGGGAGCTACCCTTCGAAATAATGTGCGATGCTAGTGACACGAGTGTGGGGGCGGTACTCGGCCAAAGAGAAGGAAAATACCCCCACGTAATCGCCTACGCCTCGAGGTCTCTCGACAAAGCTCAACGAAACTACACCACTACCGAAAAGGAACTCCTCGCAATTGTGTTTGCATTGGAGAAATTTCGCTCTTATCTTTTAGGTACGAAGGTGATTGTATTCTCGGACCATGGAGCTCTTAAGCATTTGATGAAGAAGAAGGAGTGCTAACCAAGATTGCTTCGATGGATCCTCTTGCTCCAAGAATTCGACCTCGAGATCAAGGACAAAAAGGGATGCGAGAATCTTGTGGCGGATCATTTGAGTCGGCTTCCATTGAAGATCGAAGATCTCGTTCCGATTCGCGAGGAATTCCCCGAGGAACACGTTCTCGCGGCCCAAGTCGAAGCGCCATGGTACGCCGACCTAGCCAACTACATCGTCACGAAGAATTTTCCCCGAGTTTCTCCAAGCCTCAACGCGATAAAATGAAAAGCGACTCTCGATTTTACGTTTGGGAAGACCCGATACTTTTCCGCATTTGCGCCGACCAAGTAATTCGAAAATGTGTCCACCAAAATGAGGTACAATCTATCATTTCTTTTTGTCATACTTTACAATGTGGAGGACATTTTGGTATAGCACGTACCACACACAAGGTACAAGAATGTGGGTTTTATTGGCCTACATTACATAAGGATGTTGCAAATTTCGTGAAAAATTGTGAAAATTGCCAAAAGACGGGGAACTTGAGCCGTAGAAATCAAATGCCCCTCAATTCAATCTATGTGTGTGAACCATTCGATGTTTGGGGCATTGATTTCATGGGCCCATTTCCATCGTCTTTTGGCTATACTTACATCTTGTTGTGTGTAGATTATGTGACCAAATGGGTGGAGGCGGTACCAACAAGGCATGCGGATTCGAAAACGGTGGTGGATTTTTTGAAGAAAAATATCTTTCAACGATTCGGCATACCAAGAGTTCTTATAAGTGATCGAGGGTCTCATTTTTGCAATCGATATCTCCAAAGCCTCCTCGAAAAATACCATGTGAGCCATCGAACCTCAACCGCGTATCATCCTCAAACGAACGGCCAAGCGGAGGTTTCGAATCGAGAAATCAAGTCTATTTTGGAAAAGGTGGTGAACCCGACACGCAAAGATTGGAGTACTCGGCTAGGCGACGCACTTTGGGCGTACCGTACCGCCTTCAAAACACCAATCGGTATGTCCCCATTCAAACTCGTGTACGGAAAGGCGTGCCATCTCCCGGTCGAGTTAGAGCACAAAGCTTTTTGGGCGATCAAGCAATTAACCCTCGACTACCCAAAGGACGCATCGGCACGTAAACTACAATTACTCGAGCTAGACGAATTCCGGCAAGAAGCCTATGACAACTCGAGCTTGTGCAAGGCAAAGGCCAAAAGATTTCATGATCGAATGATTCAAAAGAAGGACTTTCATGTGGGGGAAAGAGTGTTGTTATTCAACTCTCGCCTCAAACTTTTCCCCGGGAAACTCCGATCCCGATGGATCGGCCCTTTTGTGGTCACCAATGTGACTACATTTGGGGTGGTCGAAATTCGAAGCGAACAAACGAGCAAAACATTCAAAGTGAATGGCCATCGACTCAAGCACTACCACGCAAACTTCGAAACCGGATGGATGGAGGAGCAAGCTCTAGAGCCAAATGACGCCTCGCAATGATGAGCTCGGCCAAGTCGAGCTCAAGACGTTAAACAAGAGCGCTAGCGAGGGAGGCACGCCCACGCATCAAAGGTTGTATCTCTCTATTACCCCTCTTTTTGAAATTTTCGACTTTTTATACTTGACGACAAGTAATATCTAAGTGTGGGTGGGTAACATACAATCTTTGACCCGTATGAGCCCAATTAAAAGTTTAAAAAATCAGGGAAAATTGAAATTTTTTGATATGGCCAGCTATTCCGTTGTAACGGACCTCAATGTCCGTTGTAACGGACTGTACAGAAATTTAAAAATTTGACTGGCGCCAAGAGTTCCGTTGTAACGGAATGGTATTGCGTTGTAACGGACCAAAAATAGCGTTGCAACGGACATGAAAATGAAAGAAATACAGTTTCGGATCAACCGTAAAAGTGTACACAAGGATAAACGAATGTAGTCGTACATTCGTGGCCATAACTTTCAGTGGGAAAATCCAATTAGAATGGTTCAAATTGGGTTAGATAGATAATGAGATTATCTACAACCTTCATATAGAAATATATTTCATATGAACGAAGTATAAGGGTCGTTTCTGTGAAATACCGAAAGGGTGCAACAGTATGACATACAGTTAGTAAAACAGTCATAACTTTTGCATACGAACTCCAATTGGGCTGGGCCAAATTGGGTTGTGTAGATAATAAGATTATCTGCAACTTTCGTGTTGGTTGATTTTCTGTCAGAGAAATTTATCAATTTCGTCTGGACAGAATACTGAACAGGTTCATACAGTTTTCTGTGTGAAAGGGTGTATATTGGATATACATGCCTTTTGGCTAATCCTTATCCTATTTAGGTATAAATAGGATTTTCTCTCTCATCTTCACTAAGGAATTCAGAAGTAATTCAAAGCAATATTCTGCCCAAGACACAAGAAAAGAGCAAATTCAGATTTGATCTTTTGTGAGTGAAAAGGCACGAAGAGAGAGAAATCGAGAAAGGAGTTTCTCGAGTAATAGAGAATCGATTAGATCGAGCAAGTTCGCCGGTGCATCGTCTAGGCAGGTGCATCCGCGACCGACGTCTTGCGACTCACGGTGGATACAAGTAGAGGAGCGACAATTGTGGCTCTTGGATTGTGATCGACTCAAGGAGTGAGAAGACGGTCAACGAACGGTGAAAGACGCGTGGTATGGGACGCGCGGATTGTCACCAACGTGACAGGAGATAGAAGGCGGCGATCAACCCTTCGTGCGTGATCAATTTCACGCTGGTATAGATCTATCCTTCTATTCGCATCGTACCCTCGAAGTCATGGCGTGATCTCGGGAATCGGGGAATCGGACCGGGCCTTCATTCCGCAGCGCGGGCCCGGGGTCGAGGATATTCCCCAACAGAAAAAACACAGTAAATTGCGTTGCAACGGTAAATACCCAAAATTTGCCAGAACTAAGTCCGTTGTAACGGACCTCAATGTCCGTTGCAACGGACGTACTCAGAATTTTCAAAATAAGCTACGGCTAGTTCTCTGTTATAACGCAGTTAGTACGTTGTAACGGACCTCAATGTCCGTTGTAACGGACTTTAACTGCATTGTAACGGAATAGTTTCTGGCAAGTTTTCTCTATTAATTGAAATTTTTCAAACATTTAACATTATTTTTTTTAACCTGAGCATCAAGAATAAATAAGTCAAGAAATAAATGCATAGAAAGATTTTTCTCCACTTCATTGAATTAAAATTGTTGGTTTTTAAACGAATTTTCACCAAACCACCATTTCTACTCTCTAAACCCTAATTTTACATAATATTTGAAGAAGTATGGTTGAAATCTTTAAGAGATTCTTTCGGGGATTCAAACCCTAAATCAATATTTTTCACAATTAATGAGTTTTTGACAATTTGATCGATCCTCGATTTACATGACACACCATTTTCAATAAATGAACCCATTTTGAACTTGGAATTTCTAAAAAGTTTTATTTGAACCAATTTAGTAAGTTTTGCTTAAATCTAAAATTTGACAATTTACACTTTAAAGGATCCGACCGTTCATGGGAATTCGAAATTACACTAATGAGAACCAATTCGCGCTCAAAGCTTGATTTGATGAGCTCATGCACCTTGATTAAGTAATGAGTGGTGTGAGTCATGATCACTTGTTGGCTAAAGGGGTGCATGAGTCGTAGTAAACCAAAGTAGCCGGTTCTTGGTGTGAGTCATGATCAAGAGTCGATGCGAAAAAGTTTTCTACAATCTCGGATTAAAGCGCTTTCGATTGTCGAGTCCGTGCGATTGATTAAGTAATGAGTGGTGTGAGTCATGACCACTTGTTGGCTAAAGATTGCACGGATCCATGGGGTTTTACTAAGTAATGAGTGGTGTGAGTCATGACCACTTGTTATCCCAAAAGACACATATGGGGACCATCGAAAGCAATAACGAACAAAAAAAAAGAAAAAAAAAGAATAAAAGAAAAGAAGAAAAATAAAAAGAATAAAAAGGAAAGAAAAAAGAGTTCAAAATTCGAGCGCAAATTGGGAAAATTTAGTAGAAATCGAAGATGAACCAAGTACTAACGTACCGAACGGTTTAAAAGTGACAATTTACACTTAAGAAACGATTTTTGCAAAACGGAAAAATTGGTTTTCATTAATACTTTTTCATGAAGATCCTTGTGAATTGTGGAGTGAAAAGAATTGAATGATGGTGTTTAATCATCTTTTTCGGTTGAGATCATTTGCTCTAGTAAACTCTTCGAATTTGTGCAATTTATTGAAATAGATTCTATATTTGATCGACCTATATCTCTCTAAATATTAGTAATCATTATGAAATAAGAGTAAACCAATTTGCCTTGTGAAATTAGTTTTCGAACCAACAATATAATTTCAACAAAATCTTATGCAATTCTCTCTTATGCTTGACTTTTATATTCCAATTGATCGAGGACGATCAAGGATTTAAGTGTGGGGGTATTTGATGTGAGGCAAATAAGGCACAAATTTGATGCTTAATTTAGGGATTTTAGCCCTTGTGAAGAGCAATTCTATATACTTTATTAATCATATTTGAGATAACATGAATATTTCTTCACTAAGTGTGTTTTATTTCTTAATCACAGGAATTAGAAGGAATTTCTGGGAATTTGGAGAGTGTAGTTGTCTCCAACACATCAAGAGGAGTGAAAACGATATATTACACCGATATATTCGGTTAATGAATGAGACGGGAGGCAAACAATCATCATGATAGAAACTTACACAAAAGTCTACACGAAAACCACTCAATCCTTATCCCTTATCCTGCCCACCTACCTTTGGTGGGAATTACCTCCTTACCCCCAATCCTCTCCACCAACTCGTGGCCAATAAGAAGACTCCAGGAGTGCTATAAATATGACCACAAGGGCCACGAGTTTGGCACGCTCTTTTACGCCCATTCTCTCTCTCTCTCTCTCTCTCTCTCTCTCTCTCTCTCTCTCTCTCTCTCTCTCTCCCTCTCTCTTCCTCTTAAGCAAAGCCAAGAACTTTCAAGAACACTCAAGAATTGTAATTACGAACGATAATTTTCTAAAATCGATCACCGAATAGAAGCTCACTTCATTCGGTGGTTCGGTTTTCACTTCGGTTAAGGAAAAGTTGTGGAATTAGGGTGAAACTCATTTCATTCGAACTTTCACAAAGAAAGGAGTCGAGCTTTCTCGGCGTGATTGGTTGGAAGCTTCTTTTCAATCGACCTTTGCACATCTCGAGCCCACTCAACCGGTACGAAGCTCACTTCTATTGACGGGTGGATCGGTACGAAAGGAAGTTGTTGGGCGCGTTGACTAGCTCTCTAGCATTTCGAACAACAAGGAAAGCACTCAAGACGAGACACGGAGCTCTCTTCATCTCTCTAGGTGTTTTCTTTCCTTTCTTGCAATTCTTGTAGTTTAAATTCGAAATTGGATTTGTGTAAAGAATTTTCGGTTTAATGAATCTTTAGTTTCTTGTTTACTTGAATCGAATCTTTGTTGGTGTTTTTACTTGATCTTTTGCTTTTGATTACTGCCTTGAACTTAGTATAAATCTCCATTAATTCAATCCCAAAATAATCTCTCAATTCAATCCTTAATTCAAATTCCAATTTCGACATCCAGAACAACTTCCGTTGTAACGGAACTTAAACTGCGTTATAACGGAACATTCGGTTTGTACCTTCCTTTCAGTCTGTTGACACTCCGTTGTAACGCAAGTTGAGTTACGTTGTAACGGACTAGTGAAGAAAAGCACTAATAAGAACTCAGAGCAGCTCGTTGTAACGGAGAATTGGGTACGTTGTAACGGATTCACCAATCCGTTGTAACGCAACCTCTGTCCGTTGCAACGGACTTACACTTTCGTTGTAACGGAAGTACTTCCGTTGTAACGATCCTTCATATCAATCCATACGTTAGACATAACCCTAATGTCCGTTGTAACGGACCCTAATTCCGTTGTAACGGACTATCTTCTGTGATTTATTTTTGTTAATTCTCATCTAGTTTCGATTAAAAATTTGATGCACTCTCTCCTCGTGGAACGAAACTTTCATATTTTCCATTATACACACATATTCCCGACTTGTTGATTGATTCGAGTTTTCACACAACGACATATTAAAACACTACCGAAAACCCGTTCATCAGTCCGTCTTTGTTTTTATAAGATGATTTTTAAATTAGGATTCGATTTTAATTTATTTCTCCGTTTATGTCGTAACAAAATATCAAATTAGAGTTTGTCATCCATAGAAATATCAAGTTCTAATTTGTCATGAATTATATCCTCTAATTAGCATTTTTGTTTATGTAATTCCTCATTTATATCCATTGATAATCATTTATTTTTGTATTTTTCTTTGTTTGATAGGTGTCAAATGTAGTGAGAGCCGATTAGATGATAATGTTGCTTGAATCTGGTACAAAGAGAAGTAATGCTAGAATCTGGTATTACGAGAATGTTGGAAATGAAATCGTGACTGTAAATTTGATAAAATACAGGGTCATTTTTATAAAAAAAAAATTTCTATGTTTCCACAAATTCGTGTTTTCTCTCTCTGATCCGCAAATTCACCTCGATTACCGTTTGAAGTACATTATAATAAAATGGGGCTTAATCAAGTGATCTTCAAGTAAGGATTGTATAGGTTAGGGATGAATATGAGTGTGAATATATTTAGGGTTAGGTATCACTACAAGGTTATAACTTCATGAATTTTAGAACATTTTAGAAATTTTGGAATTATTTGTAACTATACTGAGTTGATAAGTTGTATGATTTTTAGAAAAAACAAAATTCAATTTCATTATTTTTTGGACTTTTTCTAATTTTAAAAAATTTAAGCATGCTTTGCATTTTATGAATTTTTGGACATATTTGCAATTTCATTAAATTTTCAGATTCAAATGTATCCATTTCAATTTCAAATTTTAGTACACACTTATTTCAAATTCAATATTCACTGTTTCGTACCAATCGACATTCAATACATAATCATCCTATTCAACCTTCGATATAAAGTTCGATTCCACACAATTTCATACTAAATAAAAATTCAATCATATAACATTGACTATCCAATTACATATTCATCCTATAACAACCACAATACTCCTACTACTCATAAAAACCCAATACAACCACAATACTCATAAAAACCGAATATATTCAACACAAATATATTACAAATTCAATATCGAGTTACATATTATCTAAATATTACAATCCTATGACACTAACCACGATCCATACATAATTACAACCATAATCATGACCACAACTCTAAACCTCAATTATGGACAATTATGACCCTAATTACAATCATAATCACCAACGGGAACCCTTCTCCTTGCACAAATCCCTTGCAAAACTTGTAAATGTCCAAGCAATGCACTTGTTTCCAGCTATGTGGTTCTCTACAATAAGGTGAAATTTTTTCATTAAACCCTCTACTTTTCGAAATTACAAAGAAGTCTTCAAAATTAAGGAAAGAAAAGTCCCCCCAAGCGATCGGTCTCGAAGTCGTATCTAATGATTCTAAAGCATTCGATTTTTTTTTTCTAGAAACAACGCATAGCTTCTCATCAATGATGGATAATCCCACGCTTATAAAATAAAAACAAAAAACAAAAAACTATTAAACAAATTATTTATAATAATATTTCAAATTTGCTAGTATTAATTTCAAATTGGTACATACCAGGTAGGCTAGAATTGTCTTTGAAATGCGATAAATTGAACAATTGAGGTCTCATGACACGATATTTGCAAATAGTAAAGAATAGAGGGTGTTACATGAAAAATAGTCAAGTGAGTGAATGAATGAATGAATACTTACAGCCCAATTTCCAGTTTTAGCGAACATTTTTACAAGACTGTTTACACAGTACGCCACGTCAGCACAAATTATACAGTTTTACTTTTACTTTTTACTGGTAAAACGTAAAAATTTGAAAATTCGGAACCAAAAAGCTAGGCAAAGAGGATACTTTTGAACTTCTTTTTTAATTTTCCCTGGTAATTAAAAAATTGAAAATTCAGGACCAAAAGCTGAAAAGTTAAAAATTCAGGAACAAAAGTTGAAATTACTTCCTCTTCATCTCCACTTAATTTTCCTAGTAATTGCAAACAAAGAGGGATTGTTTGAACTTCCTTCTCAATAAGACGAGAGAAAATTCAAGTATTTTCATTAATTGGTTGTGTTTTGGGATAAATTCCGAATAATCCTTCTGGTGAATTGATGCAGCTTGTACCATTTTTATACAAATTGTTCTCTGAGAGAAATTTTCGAAAAGGAAGAAAGAGGTCATCAGTTGAGAGTTTGACGGAGAAGACAAAGATTGTATTTTTAGTATCTCCCTTGAGGGTTTTCAATCTGCCTTGAGACAAATTCTTCTTGAGAAGAGAAAGCTTGTACCAGTAGAAGAGAAAGCTTGTACCAGTTTAAGGATAAGAGAGGGCCTGTACCAGTTTTCAATCTGCCATGAAATGTTCTTCTTCGTCCAAGGAGGAGAAAGGCCTTCGACTTCGACAATGTTTCCGAAGAGAGAGTTGAGAGTTGAGACTTTACGGTACACACGGAGAAGAGGAAGAGAGAACAGAACTTACACACAGTTTCTTTAGCACGGATCTTGAAACAGATCTAAGGGTCCAAAACTTACAAGCAAAAATAAGGTTTTGCTTGTACAAGTTATATAGGTGTCCTCTATAACATAAATACTACACACAACTACAAACATAAATCCTACATCTAAAAATATATATTTTAGAAGATTTAACACAAAAATATATTCTACTTCAGAAATGGGTATTGTAGTTAAAAATTCTATCATTAAAAAATGTGAAAATAAAAGCGTATTGTGGAGAAAATGATTTTTGTTGTTAAACGGTGTACGTAGCCAGATTTCAAGTCCCAAATTTTCCTGCAAACATAGTGATTATGCAGTTTTACAGTAATCGGGTTTTCATTTCCGGTTTATTTTTTCCGCATTCCTGAAGAGGAAAATGAACAATATAAAATGAATAGTAATATTACTACAATCAAATAAGAATAATTCATACTTAATTAAGAAAATAATAAAGAACAACATAAAATTTTCTTGCATTGAAGTTTTACAACGATTCTTATTCATGAGCAAAATAAAAAATAAACCCATAACTACTACTAGATTCATGAAATGTTCAAATCCCAAAAGAGTAGTGAATTCAATATTCAAAACCAAACAAAAACCATTATGAAAATGGCGAGGAAAGACAAATATACATAATATCAACAAACAAAGCAAATATAATAATTAAAAATTCGTTCAAACAGAAATAATTTTATTCTTGAGCAGATTCGAATCGTGAAGGAGAATCAATTCCCATCATGCAACACAGCCCAGATATCAAAATTATCAACAATGTAATCCCCTGAAATTAAACACAAAAAGAGAAATATTTCAAAAAAGCCCCCAACACTTCACAAGGGTTATTTTTGAAAGAAGAAAAGTTTTGAAGGACTTACGACTAGAAGGCCTTCGAGAAGCGAAGCCTTGATTTTGCAAACATCGTCACAAGTGGTGGAATTGGATGAAGAATTCGAGAGAGTTGCTTCTGCGAGAAACCTGGTACGTTGGTACCGGTCGAACTGGTACGGCTCTGAAATGTATAGGATCGTGTACCTGGCTCCTGATTTGTCTAACGTACCAACTATCCCTGATAAAATTTCACCTAAAATTGAAAAAAATGGTTTAATTTTGTAGACCCTAAAAATACAAAAAGTATGGTTTGTTAAGATAATTATTTACCTTCAGATTTACCGCCTTTTAATTCTTCTGAACCTTCATGACTATATACAATCAATTCGCTTTTCTTTTCGGTCTTTGATGACACGTGCTCCTGAAATATTTTACAAATTGATCCTTACATTGTTTTTCAAATTACAAACAAGTCCCTCCAGATATTAGATAAATATAAGAGGTTTTAGAATTACTTGGATCGAATTAAGGTCTGTTAATTTCAAAACTTTTTCGCTAAAATCTTGGCCGCATTTGTCAGAAAAGCCCTTGATTATGGAACTTTCTAGAGTTTCGTCCTCGTTAGAAGTATCCACATAAGGAAACGCCATCGAAAATTTTGAGCTTGTGAATGAATTCTGATATATTAAATAGTCAGTGTTTTTTGTAATTATGATAGAATATAGGGGGTTTTCTGAAAATTTATAATTGATTAATTTACCTTTAAGGTGTTTGTGAGTAGAGGATCTTGGTGATTAGTCTTAGAGATATCTGACGAATGTAACTGTAAATACAAAAATTATTTGATTCTATTAATAATTTCATAAAGTACATATAGTGACGAATTATCTTATTAAAAGATATTTAGAGAGAGAATTAAAAAGGCGCACTTTTCTGCCAATGAATACAAGAGCAAGATCCACCTTGCCATTTCCATTACCAGAACACTAAATTAAAAAAAAAAAATTAGTAATAGGAAATGGTAGAATTAGTGGAAATAATAAGGTCCTAAGTGAAAAACTTACAATGAATTCAGACCAACCAGCTTCATTAAGGACTGAATTAGCTAAGGCATTTGGGGAGAGTGTTTGATATTTCACAATATCTTTAGCTCCATCATAAGATAGTCTGAATCAAAAATCAAAAGAAAAAAATTGTAATTTTGTTTGAATTTCAGATCGCCCAGATAAGACCGTAAATCAATCCACTTAAATCTCTTCAAAGATCAGAAATATTAGGAGAAAAATTACCCGTAATCATGAGGAGTCCAAAGAAAAGCTGGAGAAGTGTTGAGCAAACCAAAGACTTGTGCAATCTGTACTAGCATCAAAGCCGCAGCTAAAACAGTACCCTTTGCTCCCATACTGCAAAATTAAAACCAAATAAGTCTACCAAAATCGATAACTTGACCACTAGTTAGAATATATAATCAAATTCGCACAAGTTCCAATTCGATTTGAGGATCCCACTAACAAGGATCTCGAAATCGATCAACGAAGACAACAATTAATAATCTCATAGATCAGACAAGAAACCCAATACCTGAAGAAAGAGGAGATCTCGATCGAAAATCGGGAGAGAAGACTTAGATTTATGAAAACCAAATCTCCGAACAGGAAAGGGCCAGAGAAGAGTTGAAGAAATGAAGAAGGGTATATCCGTAGTTCGGGCAAAAGTTAGTGGTATTCATTTTCCTTCTTTGGAAGTGTGGAAAAATAAACCGGAAATGAAAACCCGATTACTGTAAAACAAATATATGAAATCCCGATGTTTGCAGAAAAACCTGGTACTTCAAATCTGGAATTTGCATAAAGCAGTTCTAGGATCTCAGGTTGGTATGTAAATAGTCTCGTCATTCGTGATCCCAAATAATATGATATGGATACGTACACGTATAACAAAAAAGAAATGTCGCCATGAACTTTTTTTTTCTCATTTTTGTAATGGTAAATTTTTTAACTACAATACACATTACTTAAGTAAAATATATTTTTGCGTTAATTTTCTAAAATATATATTTACAAATGTATGATATATGTTTGTAATTGTGTAGTGTTCATTGTATGTAGGGATGTCAATGGTGTGGATATTGCCCGAACCGACCCGAACCGTATCCGAAGAAATATCCGGATTCGAAAAAAATATCCGGATCCACTCGGATCCGAGTGGATCCGGATATGGATCTGGTTGTTAATTTTAGGATCCGGAACCGGATTCGATATTCGATTTTGGTGCGGGGACCGGATCCGTGTTCCGGATCCGGATATTTTTTGGATCCGGATACTCGGAACCAGATTCGAGTATCCGGAACCGGATCCGGATACGCATATTATATATTATTTTTATGTATTATATTTGATATTAGTTGAAAAATCATATACAAATTAATGATTTGTGAGTGGTTTAAACTCACAATCGTAAAATTACGTTTAAATATAATCATATTTATCGTTAATGCCACAAATTATATATATTTATAGCTAAAAAGTAAGTTATGTTATGATAACATAGTATCCGTTTTAATATCCGAAAGAGAACCGTATCCGTATCCGTATCCGACAATATCCGAACCGTATCCGTATCCGTTTATTATCCGAACCGTATCCGGATCCGGGTAATTCTGTATCCGGATCCGTATCCGAAAAAAAATATGGATATGGATCTGGTATGACCACTATCCGAACCGGATCCGAACCGTTGACACCCCTAATTGTATGTATGATATAATTTTTGTAGTGTTCATTTTTGTAATGGCCATGTATTTCTTCAGTCCCAATTCAACGGTGGCCAAACGGTATCTCCTTCTGAGAGAGAAACAAATCCAGTCTTGGTTGCTCACATGCCTCGTCGTCCATGAAGTATCACTTCATGTCCTATAACATCCTATCAGTCTTCTGTCATGACGACATAGAAATGTGTAAAAGCATGAAGCTCCACACACATAAATCCATAACCTCAAGTCGATTTGGAGGAGGACTTCTATATGGTGCAACCAGATGAATTTGAGACTCCAGGAAAGGAGGGTCTTGTGTGCAAACTCAAGAAAATCTTGTATGGTTTAAAACAAACTCCGAGACAGTGAGTGATACATAAAGTTAGACAAGTTCATGCGTGATCGTGAATTTCGGAGAGGTGACATCACGCGGACCATTGTTGCTACTACAAGAATAATTGAGAAACATGCATTATATTCCTTTTATATGTTGATGACATGCTCATTGTAGGTGCAGACATGAAGAAGATCGACAAGCTCAAGCAGGAGTTGTCGATAGAATTTGAAATGAACGATTTAGGAGCGGCAAGCCAAATCTTTGGGTTGCGTAGTACTCGAAATCGGACGGGTGTACTCTTAGTGCGTAGCAAGAGAACTACATTAAGAAGGTGTTGGAGCGATTCCGAGTAAATGATGCCATGCTAAGAAGTACTCTGCACGGTGCACGTTTCCAACTCTCCAAGGTACACTCACAAAAACCCACGAAGGAGAAGAAGAAGATGGAAAATGTGTGGCATTCATCTAGAGTCGGTAGCCTAATATGGTGTGGACGAGACCCGATATATTCCATGCAATGGGGGGTTGTGAGCCGGTATCTGGCGAACCCTGGCACCGAGCACTGGGAGGCGATTAAGTGGCTATTGAGATCTTTGAAGGACACCTCAAATATGACATCGTGCTATAATAAAGGTGGCACGAGATTGCACATATTTGTAGATATTGACCTAGGAGGAGACGTGGATAGTCGAAAGAGCACTTCCGATTATGTCTTCACGATGGGAGGTACGACGGTTAGTTGGATGTCGAGATTGCAAAAGTGTGTGTCACTATCAACAACAGAGGCGGAATATGTGGCAATCTCGGAAGCCGGAAAGGAGATGTGGCTCTTGGCTTTTCTAAAGGACATCAGGAAAAATCAAGGATACAAGACACTTTATACCGACATTCAAAATGTCTTATGTCTCGTTAAAAATCTGGTGTTCCACTCGAGGACCAAGTATATACAACTGAACTATCATTACATCCGAGAATTTGTGAATAGTGGGGTCATATCGTTGGAGAAAATCAAAGGTGTAAAGAACCCTGCTGATATGTTGACCAAGAACGTTCTCACCGACAAATTGAGGTCGTGCGTCGCCTCAGTGGGGCTGGTCAAGTGAGCCAGTGAGAGCTTGTCGTCGGGCTCGAGGAAGTTGAGACGTAAAAAAAAGATTTGTGATGAAGTCTCCAAGTGAGAGATTGTTATGGTATGGAGATTTTTGGAAAACGACAAATTAGAAAAATAAAAATGCTACTCGCAGAGTTTGAACTTTGTGATTTGTAATGGCAGTAAACATTATGATATGTTATTTCCTAATTAAACTTTGAACGATAAAAAATCTACTCGCAGAGTTTGAACTTGGGAGCTTTCCTAGACTTACCATTAGATCATACAATCACTTATGATTTATACTTGGTAATATACATTATTGTGATATCCCTGCATCATCCATTCACTTTTAATTTGTAGGTTGCAATAAACATTACGATATGTTACTAGTAGTCAAATTTTTGAAAAATAAAAATGTTATTCCTCAGAGTTTTGAACTTGGAAGCTTTCCTTGTACGACGACTCCACCATTTAGATCATGCAATCACTTGTGATTTATACTTGGTAATATATATTACGATGTCAGAAAACATGTGTCAACATGTTGTAACTCGTAAGTTAAACTTATAATATAGAGGAGTTATAACATACATCATTTTTGTTTATTGTTTATGATATATCAATTTTCAAGAGTATTTTGTGTAATTATGAATTAATGAGTATTTAAAATAATTTTTCAAGTGTATTTATTAATAAATGATATGCTAAACAGAAAATTTAAATCGTTCACGAAAGAAAAAAATTTTCTATAAAAGATAGAATTTATGATACACCTTTCTAAATATCCAAAATACATTTTTGAAAGGGTGTATGATAAAACTTTTCTATAATATAATATAATAATTATAGTGCAATATGAGTTGCAAGATATGGAAAAATAAAGGGTTAAGAAAATTTTGATGTATGAAAGAATTTTTTTTATCATATAGGTTGTTGTCAATTGGTTACGTTTCTTTCTGAAGTTTCGTCATATATAATCTAATTATTATTTTAATATTATTATGAAATGATGATTTTCATGTCAGGAATAAATATTGGTATGTAATAGTCTTCATCAGGAACTAATATATTGGCTCTTGATAAAATTGTATTGAAAACTAATTTTGATCATACAAAATGAGAATGAAACAAGAAAATAATTCGAGAATAGATTTCTTGGTCCTAGAAAGGGACTAAGATCTAAAATTTTGGTCGCCAAAAAGGTTTTTCAACTACTGAACAACTTGATTCCAGAATCTATTTTCATAGAAGTGATTGAATGATACTTGGTAGAGTTTATTTTCTGACAATATTAATTTGTATTTAATATTTATAGAAAATTATTTGTGTACATATCATAATTATGATAATACAAATTATACAATAATCTTTTTATTATTCCTTTCAACAGCCAATAATAACTAATTATTAGAGTTCAGACTAGTTATTATGTTGATAAATTATATAGCAGCTCTCAAATACACTCCCACATCCTTGATCATATTCTTGATCTGTCAATCGACGACGGTTAACTGAGGTGATTAACATTTCAATTAATATGTATAATTTGTAATTCAAACATGTTAATAAACGTACATGTAAAGTAACTGTCAATTCAATTTTATGTGTAAAATTTATGTTAATCGAAATATTATTTCACCGAACCATTTTTTAATTAACAGATCAAGGGGGTCCAAGTGCATTTGAGATTTGAGGGGGTACAATACCAATGTGCCATATCAAAACTAGGCGTAACATAGAATGTGTTGGCAGACGGTTACCACTTGGCGCCAAGCTAGAGAGACTCAATCACTCTGTTCTCATTTCTCAGCCTTGCATTTTTCATCCACCCAAAATCCAACATAAACTCTCTCAAAAACTAAGAGAGAGAGAGAGAGAGAGACGAACAAACGGTAACAATGGCGAGAGTTTCTGTTTCTCCATCCGCTCCCTTCATCACAGCAAAACATTCTTCTTGCTCTGTTTCTTTTCTCTCTCCAACTCCGATTTCGACCCAATTTTGCGCTCCCTCTCTCTATTTCAAAGGAAACAAAGTGAATAACTTCGTTTTATCGAAAGGAAAGAGTCGTATTGATCTAAGGTGCTTTGCTGGCGAGAAAGAATCGATTGGATCTACAGAAAGATGGCTTCTTGAGCCCGTAGGTTTGTTCTTCGCCAATTTTACAACTTTTCTATTTATAGATATTTTGATAAGACACTTCAGGATGACACAAAATGGTATATTGGTGTATTGCCAATGGTTTCAAAGTTAATAAAATTTTAGGTTACTAACTATAGGAGACGGCGATTTTCGACACATAGGATACAAAGTGGCAAGACCCGGTGCATTTGAAATTGCTTCGGTAAGTTTTAACATTTTTTAAGGCGTAATTTCTGTGCAAATTCTCGAAATATCGCGTGAAATCCGAATTTTTTTAACTACGTTACAAACAAAGCAAGTTATTTTAAATCCTTCTTTTTTTTACATTTTTAATATACAGAATTCAGTGACTGTGGGTCGAGTAGCAGAGCAAGCCGACATTGTACTTCCCATCGCAACCGGTAAAATTACTAAAATACCCCTCGATCATAATTTCCTTAATCATTTCCTAAACTTTGAGATCCGTGCAGTGTCTGGATTGCATGCTAGGCTTGAGAAAAAGAATGGCGATTTATTGGCGACGGACTTGGGTAGTACAAACGGCACGTTTGTTGGTGAGAAGAAACTCACGCCTGGCTCGGTCACTCCGGTCCCACCTGGCAGCTTGTTGACTTTTGGTACATTCATATTGTCGCAATATATCTTTTTAATTATTATTATTTAATGTTTTTTTCGTTTTTTTTCCTTGACAATAATGGTGGTTAATTGCACAATTGAAAAACTTGAGAAATCTGTTAACTGAGAATTTGGATGTTTTTAAATTTTCAGGTGATACGAATTTAGCAATTTTTCGAGTTTCGAAAGTTAAGGTGGAACCAAAAATAAAACCAGAAGACACTGAAACTGAGAGTAAATCTGAAGGTGAAGTACAGACGGTTAGTTCTGAAACTACAAGTAGCTAAGAATTTGAGAATCCAAATTCAAATTCAAATCAAGGTTTATTCATTATTAAATGTAAACCTTTTTAATAGAATATTGAAATAAATAAGTCCTTTGATATAGTATATGGCTGAAATGAAGAATAATACATATACATATTTTTTTTTTATAATAATGAGAAATGAAAGTTTATTTGTGTTTTAAAATGATGTTAAATGTGTAAATAATGAGGGAACCAAGGATGTTGATCAAAATCTTAGTTAAATTACATATTTAAGTTTATATTGCAACAAGGAGTAAAACCAAAATTTCTAAGTTAAACAAACATAATGAATATGACAATATCTCATATTACGATAAAAAAAACTTTCAAAGATGAAAATTAAATTATATAACATTCTCCATCATGTTTGCAAATTCATCAAAGCTAATTTTTCCATCACCATCTTTATCATAAACGCTAATCATTTTCTCACAATCTTCATACTCCATCCCTTCATTTAACCCTAATTTTTGCATTAAAACCCGCAAATTATTCGGATTTATGAATCCATCCCTATCATAATCAAACACCTCAAACGCTTCTTTCAATTCCTCTAAACTCCCCCTCTTATTTCGAATTAACTCGAAAATTTCTTCAATGAAACCACATGTTTTGTATATATCATCTTTATTATTCTGAATTTCATCATTTAAATCTACAATACCAAGTCTCTTTATGACTAAATTAATATCATCATAACTCACCTCTGTTTCTCCTTTAGAATCACAAAAAATACACTCGTTGGCCTTTTTGTAGAAAGGAAAATTATCTCGAATTTTAAATTTCAAATATACGAAAAGATGCCGAACGATCTTCATTGTGCACCAATATACCATTTTGGGTAAAATAGTTTTTTTGCATGGGAATGTTAGATCGAATTGGAATCGAATGTTAGTGTACTGAAATTGAAAACCATTCTGGATCAAGGCATTTGAAGGAGACATATATATAGAGATTAAAATTAAAATATTATCTACCCCAATATTTGAGACATGTAAGATGAAATTGCATGGTAGTTGAGCATGAATCCTCAAAAGTCTCAACGTACTCCATTTATGATATTTTTAAACTCTTTAACAGATAAGATTTGAAGTTTCTGTGAAATTAAGAGAATTTCTTGATTACCAATTTTCTCCATTTGGTTAAATACTGGAATGTCCATTCCCCATACAACTACTGACAAGTTGGTAAATAAGCGAGCGAGTTCAAGAAACTTAGTTTTGGAATTCTCAAACTTATTTCTGGTAGGTTTATATATTTCCTAAACTGGAAAGGAGATCTCCAGTGTTAGGATTGGAGAGAATCCAAGGTAAGGATCCAGACTCAAGTCAAGCGTCAATGTCAATGGATAAATGAATTTGATTAGTCAATAATAAATGCATTGTTTATTATTTTTATAACAAAGCCTCGTATGTCCTGATGTCAATGAATATCGAACTCACAATCTCTCACAACACATGAGTTTTTATGTCTTACACTCAACCAACTAAGTTACGAGTCCATTGAAATAAATGCATTGTTTAAGAAAGGGAAACCTGTTGGATTAAGTGAGCTCATAGAATAGCTTAATTAGGTGATATATTAAATGAAATTGGCCTTTGAAAAATGAAATGCAAGTTCACACAATACCAAAGAAATAAAAATATTTACAATAACAATTTAAATCAACCACAAACTTCAAGTTGTCAAGTACCAATAACCACTCCATGCACACAAAGGAAAATGATTTTTTTTTTCTTTTTTCAAAAGAATAACAAGTCTCACAAGCATATTTGTAATCATTTCGCAAAAAAAATAAACATAAAATAACAGAAAAATTAGTTTTATACGGCTATACAAAACCGTATATTACAAAACCTACTTATTTTCTCAACTGTGCAATCTACCCGGAAAATAAAAAATAAAAACCATCAATTCTTCTACTAATACCCTCCAACTATAGGAAAACTACTACTTACATCTGCATTACTCTCAAACCTCGCAAATCGCCTTAACCGGTTCACTTTTTGCCTTACACTCGGTACTTTTCTCGCCAACGCCTGCCATATCATCTGCACGGCATCATCCTTCTCCGATGAATATCTATACTCATAATACCTTTGAAACCCCACAAAAATATTATTAATAATCAATAAACAAAATAACATAAAATAAAATATAATAGAATAATACCTATCGACTTCTTTCAACCGCTCCCACATTGTAGTCCACTCATCTTTACCGATTCCTCGCAACACCTTCATCAAATACCCTTCCTTAACCGCATCGACGGCCTTAACAATCACGCAAAACTCCGAGTAATCCAACACGTCCTCGAACGGGAGCTCGATATCGTCGCTTATTATCACCGGCACGCAATGACTCACGATCGCGTCGAAGAGCCGGTTCGAAGACGGAGTGTCGCCGGCTATGTTAAGACAGAATTTAGATCCGTGCATCCCTTGCGACGCTTTGTGGATTCCGTTTGCTTGGATGCTCCCGAATTCGAATTCTACTGATTTTTCGTTGCGGAGTAAATAGTACAGTTCTTGCCTTATATTCCCTCCCTATTAAATTAAAAAGTTAGAGATGTGTATATATGTATTTTAAGGTAGACAATGTTACCTCTTTTCTGTAGATGGCGCCTCTGAAATACAAGAGAGTGGGTCGATCATGGAATCCAGTAGTGTCGTCGAGATAACTTTTTGCCAAGTGTTTATAAGGAGCGATTATATCCTTATCTAAATTGGCCACGTTAGGATTGTACCGCCCAAAATCGGATAGAATAAAAATGCTCGAGTAAAGTACGGATCTTGCGTCGAGTAAACTGTTCGGATGGTGAGCCATAATTACATGGTCTCTTCCTCCAGATCTCTTGTACTCTTCTTGGTTGGATAAATATTGTACTATCTTTTGTTGGAGTAATTTGTTTAAGCTGATTTTCTCTTGGGGGAGGAGTTTCGAGTGGCGATTGTAGCTTAATGAAGAGAAAAACGGTACGAAAATTAGGTCGGCTTGTTTTGGGTTGGAAACTCTGATTGCGGTACAGGGATTGGAACGGGACGGATCGGTGGAGGATAAGAGGTCTAGAGTAAGCCAGTATTCTATAGAATGTTGGAGGTTTAATCCGCCGGGATAAGGAGGGATTTTTTGGTGCAAATTCGGCCAAACTGAATTTGAATTTGGGTCGGGTTTCCAATCGAGTAAACCGAAATGAAATTCTGGAGGGAGATCATACATGTATATCTTCAATTTCGCGGTTTGGAAATCACATTTGTTCGAATTTTGGTTTATAAGTTGATTTTCGTCATGATTTTGTGGGGTTTTGAAATGGGTATTCTTCGTTTCCAGCACTGACAATACCTTGTCGTTTGGCAAGAGTTTTCTATCGATAAATTGAGGGCGGCCAGATGAGAACAAAAACAGCATTGACGAAACCACAAGCGCAATCACCATTGCAAACCAAAAGAAAAGAGTTTTACGAACGGCAAATTGGGAATTTCTCTCGGCCATTTGGGTACGCGATACCAAGCCAAAAAGTTGATAATTTTGAAAAAAACAACAGCACTAAAACATATCGGTTATTACCCATGAAAAACAACTGAATTTGAGCTTCCATCAATTAAACCCACTAAATTTGGAAAAAAAAAAAAAACATCAATCCTCTGTACAACTCCCAAAAAAAAAATACAATTTGAAACCGTTTTCAGTTAATTTTCAACAAAAATCAGAATGAAAATCCAGAGCTTTATTTTGAATAAGATTCTTTAAAATGATCATACAATTTAAATATATCTCATATGTATGTCATATTTAATCCTACGATTAAATTATTTCAAAATTATGAAAAAAATAGCACGCGCAAAACTGCACACAAAACATTTATTGGTTAAAACATGTCTGGTATGATGATATCTTACTTAGTTACTTTAATTAATATTTTATATATATATTACTAAATTCATGATATTATGAATTATCATAGAAATGTATTATATTATAATTATAATTTTGTTGCATTTTGTATTAAGTATGAAATAATTGTTTTTACAATTAAGTTAATAGGTTGCCTACACATTAAAAAGAGTTTCATAAGAAAAAACTGCGTCGAACCGGTTAACTTCAGTTTTAAACATTTCAAAATAAAATATTAAATCCATTATGCCCAAATAACCATGTGATATCCCGATCAAAGCCCAATGTTTAAAATATATAATCATTTTTTTGCAATTACTTGTTCCTCTACAAAAAACTTATATATTTTCTTAAGCAAACTATTAACTTCTAAATAATGACTCAAATAAAATCACATGGTTATGATCTCAAAATAACACTGAAATGAGATTTATCTTTTCACACGATACATAAATCAATTTCCTATATAAGAAATGCATGCTCGAAGTTTCATACAAATAAGATGAATCATGTGATTGGTTACTTAACAAGCATAAATAATGGTTCACATAAACTTTTTTATTAGAGAAATGATAATGAGATCAATTCAAGGAATTCCAAAGAAACCAAATTACTTCACGATAATTTGCCCAAATCAGATATTGGAGGATAAACCAATGAAAACAAAAGATAATGATAAATTATCCTCTAACTTAAATCATAAATGATTTTATGTTTGAACAATAGCTAATAGTAAATTATTGATTTATTGCTTGACCGAAATATTTGAAGACTTTAAATGACTGTCTTCGATCCGCCTCTTCGACGCGATCGTGAGTCATTGTGTGCCGGTCATAATAAGTGACGATACCAAGCTCCCGTTCGGGGACGTGTTGGATTAATCGAAGTTTTGCGTGATTGTTAAGGTGGTCATGCGGTTAAGGAAGGGTATTTAATGAAGGTGTTGGGAGGAATCGGATTATAAGATGATATTAAAAAAAGGGAGTGCTATGATAGACCCATTTTTTTTATCATGGACTCATTTTCAAAAAATTATTTTAAGAATTTTAGTTATTTATTAATTAATTCTACAAAACTTATGTTATGAATAACATTAAATGGAGAACGATGGAAACATATTTTGGAAACGAAACGAATTTATCCGCGTATTGACCCATTTTTTGCTCTATTCTTAATTTTCGAAATATGGAAAGAACGATGCAGAAGAATCTTCGGTGAAGACAGAAATGGAGAAGAATGGATCACAAACAACGCACATGCAAACCTCTTGCAATGGCGAACACGTGATCAGAGAAGCCTCTAAGACTGAGATTGAGGTCGAAGTTCAAAAGTGTAGAAGTGAGCATGCTAACAACATAACGGACGAAAATGTAATAGTAGTAGATGTGGGTTGTTAAAAATCGAGGAAAATGAGAAAGGAAAATATAATTGTAATTTCTCGAGGATTACATCTCCTTATATATAAATATAAATATATTCACTGAGTGTGGGATGACCCACCTCAGTTTTATTCAAAAAAAAAAAAAAAATTATAAAAAAAAATTATTTCAATTATTCGGCTACTAAGCTACTTCCTCAACTGTTGCCCATGATGTCCATAATAATCAAATAAATTATAAAACAAAATTATTTCAATTATTCGGAGAAGCCGGCCTCCGAATAAATCAAATAATTATTGTTTTACGATTTATGATGATCTTAATTTACTGAGGCATATCTTTAAATTATTTCTAATGCTAAATGACACATTGATCATTTTGTGTTCTTTTTAGATAAGCAAAAAAATCATGTTTCAGGTTGACAAAAATAAACTAAGCGTGCACTAACAAGAACAGACAAATGATTTTGTATATAATATTGCAGTGTTTATTGGTTATGCAAAGCAATAAATCAAATAATTATTGTTTTACGATTTATGATGATCTTAATTTACTGAGGCATATCTTTAAATTATTTCTAATGCTAAATGACACATTGATCATTTTGTGTTCTTTTTAGATAAGCAAAAAAATCATGTTTCAGGTTGACAAAAATAAACTAAGCGTGCACTAACAAGAACAGACAAATGATTTTGTATATAATATTGCAGTGTTTATTGGTTATGCAAAGCAATTTTTTTACTTTACCGATTATTCGTAATTTCATGCGAAAAGTTACAGATTGCCTTTCGAAACAGGAAAACCAATATAGATGACAAAACAAAAAAAACCAAATTCCTATATGCAAAAGAATATACCGCAAACAAAGCAACTCAACGCGAAAACCAATAAACAATTGAAACTGAAAAAGTTTGCAATTTGTAAATACAACAAATGCAATTTCTATCGTGCTAAAAAAATTATTCAATCAAACAGAACATCGTAGAAAAAGCAAATATAATCACCAAACTAAAAACGCATTTCAATAAGTGTATGGACATAAACTGGTCAATACCGATAGTAATATTACGACATTTTGCTACTTTTTCTCATGTTGCCCATGATGTACATAAAAATCAAATAAATTATAAAACAAAAATTATTTGAATTATTCGGAGAAGCCGGCCTCCGAATAAATCAAATAATTATTGCTTTACGATTTATGATGATCTTAATTTACCGAGGCAAAGCACTAAATTATTTCTAATACTAAATGACACGTTCGGCATTTTGTGTTCTTTCTAGATAAGCAAAAAAATCATATTTCGAGTTGACAAAAATAAACAATGTTTGCACATACAAGAATACAAAATAAGCACGTATGGCCGTTTTGGGAAGCCAAGCCGAGACAATGATTGGATGTACAACGACTGAGCTACAGCTCGAGAACACGCCAAACAAAGCTTCTGAAACAGCAATACTTACAGCTCGAGCTACAGCTCGAGCAGTGTTTATTGGTTACGCAAACAACTTTTTTTACTTTACCGTTTTTTCGTAATTTCATGCGAAAAGTTACAGATTGCCTTTCGAAACAGGAAAACCAATATAGATGACAAAACAAAAAAAACCAAATTCTTATATGCAAAAAAAAATATACCACAAACAAAGCAACTCAACGCGAAAACCAATAAACAATTGAAACTGAAAAAGTTTGCAATTTGTAAATACAACAAGTGCAATTTCTATCGTGCTAAAAAAATTATTCAATCAAACAGAACATGGTAGAAAAAGCAAATATAATCACCAAATTAAAAACGCATTTCATTAAGTGTATGGACATAAACTGGTCAATACTGATAGTAATATTACGACATTTTGCTACTTTTTCTCATGTTGCCCATGATGTACATAAAAATCAAATAAATTATAAAACAAAAATTATTTGAATTATTCGGAGAAGCCGGCCTCCGAATAAATCAAATAATTATTGCTTTACGATTTATGATGATCTTAATTTACTGAGGCAAAGCACTAAATTATTTCTAATACTAAATGACACATTCGGCATTTTGTGTTCTTTCTAGATAAGCAAAAAAATCCTATTTCGAGTTGACAAAAATAAACAATGCTTGCACATATAGGAATACAAAATAAGCACGTATGGCCGTTTTGGGAAGCCAAGCCGAGACAATGATTGGATGTACAACAACTGAGCTACAGCTCGAGCACACACGCCAAACAAAGCTTCTGACGTGCCACAAAGAATAGAAATGCTGGTGAACAAAACATACAAATTCACTGTGAAATACTCGCATATTGAGTACAATTTAATTTTCATCTTTGAAAGGTTTTTATCTTTAATTTTGATAGTTTTAGACAACAATTTTGGCATTTTATAGAAAATATGATAAGTTCATAATTTTGAAGGTATAGACTTCAATTTTTTGCAGTTTTGAACAATTTTTTAAAAAATAGAAAATTTACATGTGTTAGTCTTGAATTACAGAATTTTTTGAGATAGACGAGAAAATTAAGTATTTTTTTATTTTTAGACATCTATTTTGGAATTTTATAGAAAATATGATAAATTGATATTTTTGAAGGTGACTTCACTTTTTGTAATTTTATGAAATTTATGGAAAAAAAAATTGAAATTTTGCATATGTTAGTCTTTAATTTCCGAATTTTTTTGTTGAAAACAAGAAAATTATATATTTTGATGGTTTTAGACAATAATTTTGGCATTTCATAGAAAATATGATAAGATGATATTTTTGAAAGTATTAGACTTAAATTTTAGCAGTATTGAGAAATTTTTTAAAAAGTAAATTTTTTGCATGTGTTTAGTTTTCAATTATAGAATTTTTTTGAGCTAGACAAGAAAATTAAGTATTTTTAATTTTTAGACATCTATTTTGACATTTTATAGAAAATTTGATAAATTGATATTTTTGAAGATATTTTACTTCACTTTTTGCAATTTTACGAAATTTATGGAAAAAATAGAAATTTCCCATGTGTTAGTCTTCAATTTAAGAATTTTTTTGTGGAAAACAAGAAAATTATTGATTTCGATTGTTTTAGACAAAAATTTTGGCACTTTATAGAAAATATGATAAGTTCATATTTTTAAGGTATAGACTTCAATTTTTTTTTCAGTTTTGAGCAATTTTTTAAAAAATAGAAATTTTGCATGTGTTAGTCTTCAATTATAGAAATTTTTGAGGTGGACGAGAAAATTAAGTATTTTCTATTTTTAGAAATCTCCTAATGCAGATGGCCATGTAATTAATTAATTATCACCCCAATTTTAATTTTTGGTCTTGTCTAATCTGAATTATTTATTTAGCAAATTGCCCCTCTATTTATTAGGTAATGTTAACCGAATTTGGGCTGGCAAAGGAGTTGGTCGAGAACATGAGAGCAAATTCACTGTGCGGAATGGTTCGATGCATGGCTCCATAAATTATTAAAGGAACATGAAAGGATGCGCCAGTGAGCAAATTTACTTTTCTCCAAAAACTGTGTATTTGAAGATTAACAAAGAATATTTAAATTTTTTTCAAAATATTCGGAAAAAATAGAAAAAAGTGACGTCTAATAACATTTTCAAAAAAACCAGTTATCCTAATTTTTTCAAAAAAAATGCCAAAATTTTATTCTGACATGAGAAAACTACTCAAATTTTATGTTTTCCTTAAAAAACTTCGTAACTAAAGACTTACACGAGCAAATTTCTATTTTTTTAAAAATAATTCACAACAATGCAAAAATTGAAGTCTAACGCCTATAAAAAATCACTTATCCTATTTTTATAAAAAAAATAAAAAAAATATGTTTAAAACGAACAAAATACTCTATTTTCATGTTTTCCTAACAAAAATCCGTAATTAAAGACAACGTATGCAAATTTCTACTGGTTTAAAAAAAATCGCAAAGATACAAAAAGTAATGTCCAACACTTTTAAAAAAATCAATTACCCTATATTTTTTTTTTAAAACGCCCAAAGTATGTCTAAAATGAGTAAACTACTATATTTTCATGTTTACCATAAAAAACTCCGTATTTGTAGACTAACACGAACAAATTTTTATTTTTATAAAAAATTTCGCAAAAATGCACAAAGTGAAGTATATAACCCCTTTTAAAAAAATTAATTATCATGTTTCTCTAAAAAAAACAAAAAAGATGTCTAAAACGAGCAAAATACTATATTTTCATGTTTTCCCATAAAACTCCACAATTGAAGATTAACACAAGCAAAAAAAATTCAAAATTTCGCAAAACTAGAAAAAATGAAATCTAACACCTTCAAAAAAATCAATTATCATATTTTCTAAAAAATGCGAGAATTGAAATCTAATGCAAGAAAAATAATTAGTTTTCGTGTTCTTTTAAAAAAAAAAACTTATATATTATCATATTTTTCCATGCCAAATAGAGTTTGATGTATTATCGTATTTTGCCATATCAAATAGAGTTTCGGTATGGCAAAATACTATTATTTGAAATGTTCAACCATTTAGATATGCAACAAATGTTCAACCTTGTATATTATCACAACCCCCGCAGTAGGGTTCTTTGATCGAGCAGCTAGCTCCTTCATCTTGAATTTTCCAGCCTCCCCCCTTTCGTCATAAGGCGCGGTTCTTTCATTGGCCTTCCAGCCCCCAGTTGTCCATTACCAGTTCGCATCTTGGGAACATCACACACCTCCTTTTGTTCGCAAGTTTGAAAAAAAAAAAAATACTTGCCATACCAAATATTCAATACCCTCCCAACTGTCAAAAACTAAATTTTATTTTAGCAAAATTACGAAAGGCACATAGATTTCTCATCTAGATTTGCATTTAGAAATACACGTGGTAATAAAATTTAGAATTTCTAGAATTTGTTTCCATTTGAAAGTTTGACGTGATTGAAGGAGAATATCCTCGACCCCGGGCCCGCGCAGCGGAATGAAGGCCCGGTCCGATTCCCCGATTCCCGAGATCACGCCATGACTTCGAGGGTACGATGCGAATAGAAGGATAGATCTATACCAGCGTGAAATTGATCACGCACGAAGGGTTGATCGCCGCCTTCTATCTCCTGTCACGTTGGTGACAATCCGCGCGTCCCATACCACGCGTCTTTCACCGTTCGTTGACCGTCTTCTCACTCCTTGAGTCGATCACAATCCAAGAGCCACAATTGTCGCTCCTCTACTTGCATCCACCGTGAGTCGCAAGACATCGGTCGCGGATGCACCTGCCTAGACGATGCACCGGCGAACTTGCTCGATCTAATCGATTCTCTATTACTCGAGAAACTCCTTTCTCGATTTCTCTCTCTTCGCACCCTTTCACTCACTAAAGATCAAATCTAAATTTGCTCTTTTTCTTGTGTATATTGGGCAGAATAATCACTTGCTTAGAATGATTCAACTGATTTCCATAGTGAAGATGAGAGAGAAAATCCTATTTATACCTAAATAGGATAAGGATTAGCCAAAAGGCATGTATATCCAATATACACCATTTCACACAGAAAACTGTATGAACCTGTTAAGTATTTTGTCCAGACGAAATTGATAAATTTCTCTGACAGAAAATCAACCAACACGAAAGTTGTAGATAATCTTATTATCTACAAAACCCAATTTGGCCCAGCCCAATTGGAGATCTTATGCAAAAGTTATGACTGTTTTACTAACTGTATGTCATACTGTTGCACCCTTTCGGTATTTCACAGAAACGACACTTATACTTCGTTCATATGAAATATATTTCTATATGAAGGTTGTAGATAATCTCATTATCTATCTAACCCAATTTGAACCATTCTAATTGGATTTTCCCACTGAAAGTTATGGCCAGGAATGTACGACTACATTCGTTTATCCTTGTGTACACTTTTACGGTTGATCCGAAACTGTATTTCTTTCAGTCTCCCACTCAATTTCAGATCTACCTAAAAGGTACTCATGCATATCCAATACGCACGATTTTAGAGAATATAGCTCGCGTATCAAATACCAAGCTATGCACATCCAATGTGCCGATTTTATGATCAAGCCCGACTTAGTACGACTCGTTGTGTGACCATGTAGGTTCGACTTAACGATGGCAGTAGGTTGTTTCCAATGCCTACAAGCTCATGAGGGGGATCTAGTCACTCCATCATAGCTACCCATGTTAAACGAAAAATGATTGTGATCATTGTGCCTATCTCGAATAGCGGTTACTAGTTCTCTTGTTTGCGATATCCGTTAATCAAAAGGCATGGTAATAGTCATCCTTATAATTTGATTAACTACACTTATTCCCCGATTCCGAGTTGAGTTAACAAATTTCAATCGATATTAACCATTAATATCATTGACCGTGGCCACGGTTTTCGTTAATCGACTCATCGAGCGGCGCCTAAGAGATATCTCTTCCTTTCGGAATAAACAATTCCTATCTTGGAGACTCATATTGAATTCCGTGTTTCGGACAATACCCAATGATGACCCTTTTAACTCCCTGTTACGGTGAGCGTAAGATCATATCAAAGCATTGTGTTACGCACGTAACGCAATCAATGATCCCCTCAAGTATGAAGAATCTAAAACCCCATCCGTCGCAAGTCCATCTATAATGACTAAACCATGTCATGGTCTCGCGGCTTCGGTCATATCCAATACATGTAACCTAACATATATCTACGTTCCCGATTCGACAAACTCCTTTGTCCCATGATTAGCAAAACATAATCATCTCCTCGGCAAACGTACTAGTGTACGCGTTCAGTCTATTCCCTTGTAATAGTAATGCTTCTCTCTTAAGCAAACTGACCCGCGACTAGGGATGTTTAGAAATGACACTTTAAGTGTGACGGTTTCGCTGCACATGGTCCTCAACCATGTCGACGTCCACACAAGTTCAAATCAAGGTTCATGTAACAATCATATTACACAACCCAGCACACAGTTTTCATATAAGGTGAATGCATATTAATTTAAGTAAACAAAATTTTAAAAGGGATGCATTCATATGGACTAAGTATTTGGGTGATACAACGTTTACCTATGGGTATCTCCATACCCATAACCTGCGAGGACTATCGTATTAGATAACTACACTCTACTCTCTTCTTCCTCCTCTAGGTATCTCCATACCCATAGTCATCGCATGACAGTCACGCGCGACTAGAGAGAGCGGTTTTGTAAACGGATCCGCACGTTCCCGCTAGTGTTAATCATCATCAGGATTGGAACATTTCCAATACCTACGATCACATCTTTTCACAAAATTTCATGGATCAAATGAAATTTTCTGAGTATTGGCTAGAAGTGGTTGTGACCTCGGCATTTTTGGCTTGTACTATTGCGTTTCACGCAATAAACAACCATAAATCCGATAACTCGTGGCTACGAGAGTTTGGTCATGTTTCCTTGATCCATACCACTTCCTTTTGCGATTAATAACAGCAATATACTCGCCTCCGTACATAGAATCATAAACTATTGGTCTTGTGGAACCATTCCACATAACCGTGTTTTCATTTAAGCAAAACATGTACACACTTTGTGATCGAAAGTCGTGCTACATATATGGACGTGCTTAATCTTTGGAAACTGTTGTTGTTATAACTCTTTATAACCAACACGTCCTCCACACCATTATAGATAAAATTCTGAATTCTTTCGCAAAGTATTCAAGGATAACATTCACCGCTATAAATACAGATTCCAATGGGTTTAAATATACATAACCATTATGTATATAAATGTATAACCATTATACATTCACAAGAGTTAGTCTTATGTAATAGAATTACATTCAAACTCATGTGATTCCCATGAATTTATTGACGGTAAATTAGACGACTTATGTGTACGACGTATAGCCACATACATATCATGACAGATATAATAGATCCTAACATCAAATGTAAGGCATAATATCATTACTTTTCGCGCTGCTTGATGTCTCACATCGAGCCCTTGAAAATTTCTGTCATTCGACATTTTGATTTAACTCCTCCAAGGAGTTATATGTTGAAAACCATTTTCAACAATATGTCGATATATGTGCCATAACATAGAACGAGAAACTTCTTAGATCTATCCTATAGATCTTCATGCTTATTTCATAAGCGGTCTCGTCTAAATCCTTTGTCGTTACAAGAAATATAACGTCGCAGCTCCCACTAACCTTCATGTATACACAAAGTTTCCATTCGTTTCGACAATTTTATAATAGTTTATAACTTCGTCAAAACGAATATTCCAATTCTGAGAATCTTTCTTTAATCCATCATATGGATCGTTAAAGTGTGCATATCTTATCCTCGATTCTTATGAATCGACAAAACCGTAAGGTTGTGTCAAGTACACATCCTTTCATAAAATTTCTGTCCAGAAATTCGGTTTCGACATCCATTTTGCCACATCACATAGTCATAATACGCGACCATGGTAAGCAGAATTTCGAGAATGTGAAAGCATGGCAACATGCGAAAACGTTTCTTCATAGTCCGACTATGAATTGCATGAAACTTTTCGCAAAAAGCCTCGCTTTACATATATGCGTATTCCTATCCATGTCGGTTCTTCATCTTGAAAAACCCACTCACATTTAACGGGTCTAACCCAGAAAGTAATGAAATCAAGTTCTGAACTTGATAATTTACATGGATCGAATCTCAGATTTCATGACACCATGTCATGTGGAATCAACTTTTCATAGCATCCTGGTAGGATATCGAATCATCATATGATTTCGATCTATCATCATTAGCCTCGATAAATTCGCATTTACCGGCTTATGATATAGCATATTTGATCTACGAAAAATTCCTTTGTGTGTTGGACTTGCGTTCATCAACTCTTGATGAAGCCATGTCAACTTTCATCGGTACAATGTTCATTTTCAGATCTCGAACTCTTTCGAGATTTATTCTACTCCCACTAGCCCGCATAGAGATAAATGGCACCAAGTTCCAAACTTGTGCGCATCTAGTCCTCCTCCAAGAAGGCATCTCTTCGAGCCACGAAAATCTCATTTTCGTCGGGACGTTTTAACTAATACCCTTTAGTTTTCTTAAGGATAAACGAACAATTTCCAGATTTGGGATTGAGTTTAACCGAAACAAATTTCGAAATACACTCACATCCTCAAATCTGTACAAGTGACAACTTCGGAACCATTCCGATCCATATCTCATATGGCGTCTTTTGTACCGATTAGAAGGTTTATGGTCCATATCTCATATGCAACCATTCATTAGTGCCGCTGTCTCAAGGGCGTATCTCCAAAACATTTTTGGGAGATCCTATTGGCTTATCATTTATCGAATCATGTCCAACATGCGTTCATTTCCTCTTTTCGGACACATCTCAATGTTCCAAATGAAGACAATCGTGAAACGATTCCACAATCATAAATGATCATCAATATTCATAACTCAAATATCGCCTCTTCGATCCTATCGAAAGGTCTAGCTCAAATACTCGCCTTCTCGATCCTATCGAAAAGCTTTGATTTTCTTGCTTAGTTGATTTCGTATTTTGTTTTGAAACTCTTATGAACCTTTCAAAAGTCTCCGTTTCGGTACGCATTAAATAGATATTTTCATATCTACTTTAACCGTCCATAAACGTAACAAAATATCGATAGCCTCTTCTTGCCTCGGAACTTATCGGAACATTTACATTTTAAATGTAATTTCCAATAATTCGTTGGATCTTTCTCCAACCTTTGGAGAATGATGCCCTTTGTCGTCTTTCCTAATAAATAAGTATCGCATTAATCAATCGAATCTAATTCGAATGATTCTAGCAATCCATCATATGGAATCTAGATACGCGAATCTCGTTTATATGGCCAAGACGGCAATGCCAAAAGAAGCAATCAACCTCTTGGTTTAATCCTCCTCGGATTTCACCATTCTTTGAGTCATTAGTTTGAACAACTCCTTGTCCGAACTTTCTGTTTTGGAAAACATTTTCCCAAAATACCCTTAGACATACATTTCTTTCGATCCCTCCTTTGAATTACAAGGACATCCACGCATCTTTATACATTGGATTCCTCGGATACTCCGAGCATCTCCAATTCAATTTTAAATCGCATCATATGCAATTCAGGGATCGACTTATCTATCGAATGCATATGATATTCGGTCACAAAGATCAAATCTCGTACCATCAACACACGAGTGTTAATCAAAGACCCATAAGGCGTCTCAAAATTAACCTACTCTTTGAGCCGCATTGAGTCATTCAACGCGCTCTAGCTCTTGAAACTATTTCATGAGCATTGTGTTTTACTTTCATATACACCCGAATTCTCAAAACAATTTTGAGAAATTTGCGTCTATACATGCCACCACAAGGCACGTAATATTGTTCGATTCCTTCTTAAGTTTATCGAACCCGGCTTTCTCTAAAGCCAAAGCCTCGAGCCCCGAATCTACCATTTCCGTGTCCAACACGTTCCTTTAAGTCTAAGAACTATTCTTTGACTATCAAGGTTAATAACGGTAATTCCGGCCCAAAAGTCATCTATCATATCAATCTAATCGATATATTTGGTGTTGCTTGAAAACATAATTCTAAACGGATGATGAAGATTAACTCCTAACCGTGCGTACTTAATCTATATGCTTATATGATAATTATATGATAGTGTTATTTTATCGAATCGATAACCCTCATACCGATACGGGACTCCAAGTCCATAACACTCAAGACCCATATATCACGATCCTCCCAAAAGTTGCTTTGGCAGACGAATGGGATCTCGCTATTTAGGTAGGATTATATCCAATCGCATCCAATGCGACTCTTGTACCTTTATAGGATTTCGGTGATGAATCGTATCCAATACAATCCCAGTTCCGTGTGTGCATCCTATCTATGCCCCGAACTTCCAATCAAGTCGGCTTTGGCCTCAACCCTTACTGGCTTGAACGGTTAAGTCACAACCATACTCAACGTATCGTTCAAATAAACTACTAATAAGTCGGCTTTGGCCTTAACCCTTATCAGTCCCTATTTAACGCTTGCCACCCCGTCGATGACTACAATAACCCATGTCGGCTTTGGCCTTAACCCATGTGAGACGTAGTACCGATCATAGTGGTTGTGAATATGGAAGGCATTTCCATGACTTAAATATTATGAGGAATCATGCCATTGCATGTTTCTAAATCCGTGACATAATCCAATTATATCACTATCACAAGATTTTCAATATGCATATGATTTTATTTGGGAGTCTAATTATTCTAAATAATTATCTAATAATATGCTAGTATGATTGATGCCGATCAAATCGATATAAAGAACTCAAAATTCCAAGTTCCGTAGCCAAAGTTATCACGAAAACAAAATCTGCAACCAGAAACCAGTCCGTTGTAACGCAACATAGTCCGTTACAACGGACCTCCAGTATACTTGGCACTCCGTTACAACGGAAGTCCAGTCCGTTACAACGCTATTTATTTCGGAGTTTGGCCAAATTTTGCAAGAAACATGTCCGTTACAACGCAACATAGGTCCGTTACAACGCTATTTTCTGCAAACCTTCGTTCAAATTTCCAGAGACCAGTCCGTTACAACGCAACATTCAGTCCGTTGCAACGGACCAACTGCGTAGAGCTCCGTTACAACGGACCCAGTCCGTTACAACGGACTCCAATAGACACCCTTGGCATCCCCGCAACCTCGTATCAGATACAAGGTCCGTTACAACGGACTCCAAGTCCGTTACAACGGAATAAACAGTTTTCACGGTCCTCTTCACACCCCCGCATCCTATACAGGGTCCGTTGCAACGTACTCCAAGTCCGTTACAACGGAATATGTGTTTTTTCGAAAAATTCTCAATTTCCTGTATCTGCTACAGTGTCCGTTGCGACGGACTGAGCAGTCCGTTATAACGGACTATGCGATTTTTGAACTGCTGTTTTCGCTCGTTTCCAAAACGATCAATCATGAAACCTTTTCACGATTATTCCTAGATACTCTCAATCAACTATTGATCGATCTCTAGCGAATTTTACTTGTGATTTTAATGGAATTTGACATTCTAAATATGTAACATCATGCAAACGGGTACGAACTTTGATAACCCGTGCGTATATCTAATATACGACTATGATTCGACCCTCGAATCGATGGCGATCGCTCTGATACCACTGAAGGAGAATATCCTCGACCCCGGGCCCGCGCAGCGGAATGAAGGCCCGGTCCGATTCCCCGATTCCCGAGATCACGCCATGACTTCGAGGGTACGATGCGAATAGAAGGATAGATCTATACCAGCGTGAAATTGATCACGCACGAAGGGTTGATCGCCGCCTTCTATCTCCTGTCACGTTGGTGACAATCCGCGCGTCCCATACCACGCGTCTTTCACCGTTCGTTGACCGTCTTCTCACTCCTTGAGTCGATCACAATCCAAGAGCCACAATTGTCGCTCCTCTACTTGTATCCACCGTGAGTCGCAAGACGTCGGTCGCGGATGCACCTGCCTAGACGATGCACCGGCGAACTTGCTCGATCTAATCGATTCTCTATTACTCGAGAAACTCCTTTCTCGATTTCTCTCTCTTCGCACCCTTTCACTCACTAAAGATCAAATCTAAATTTGCTCTTTTTCTTGTGTATATTGGGCAGAATAATCACTTACTTAGAATGATTCAACTGATTTCCATAGTGAAGATGAGAGAGAAAATCCTATTTATACCTAAATAGGATAAGGATTAGCCAAAAGGCATGTATATCCAATATACACCCTTTCACACAGAAAACTGTATGAACCTGTTCAGTATTTTGTCCAGACGAAATTGATAAATTTCTCTGACAGAAAATCAACCAACACGAAAGTTGTAGATAATCTTATTATCTACAAAACCCAATTTGGCCCAGCCCAATTGGAGATCGTATGCAAAAGTTATGACTGTTTTACTAACTGTATGTCATACTGTTGCACCCTTTCGGTATTTCACAGAAACGACACTTATACTTCGTTCATATGAAATATATTTCTATATGAAGGTTGTAGATAATCTCATTATCTATCTAACCCAATTTGAACCATTCTAATTGGATTTTCCCACTGAAAGTTATGGCCACGAATGTACGACTACATTCGTTTATCCTTGTGTACACTTTTACGGTTGATCCGAAACTGTATTTCTTTCAGTGATTACACTATTATTTGCCAAATCTGGATGTTTATCATTTCGTTATTCTGGCGGAAAGTGGTGTGGTATATATGGAACGACAAATCCAAGCGACGAGAACATGTAATAAACTGATAGGGGTTGCCATTTTCTGAGGCTCCAAAGCTCCATCATGAGTTCCCTAATAAATTTGTGTTTCATCCTTCATTATTCTTAATTTACCTAATTTGTTTGGTCCAGGAAAAGTGAACCTGCATCGTCTTGTTCAGGTTTCTATAGTGTTTGAAATGATGCTTACAAATGCAAAATTATTCCTTGAATTTTCTTTGTTAATTTCTCCTCATTTGGGATGAACTCATTTTGATATTAAACTGGTACATGTTATTAATTTTTCTTGAATTTTTTAGTTGTACATGGAGACAAAGTGAATGATTGATGAATATATTCACATAAAATATAGTATATTTTTCCCCAATTCGGAACCTCACCTATGGCACATGCTAGTACATAATCCAAATTTGTACTGGTATGATTCCTTGCAAAATAAGAAATATTAGATCAAAAATCAAATTTATGAGAAAAATGATTAATGAATAGTTGATAATAACGTGATGCAGCATAATTTGTTGATGCATAATCACCTATAGAATGGAAATATGCGGCTAAATCAAATAAACCAATGATTTGTTGATGTATAATTCTCAGTGATATAGTACTTAAATCCTTGAAATTTGTTTTATCTCCTTATTTACATACTTTGAACTTGTACATATTCCTACAAAGAAAAAATATATAATTACATAAAACCCTAAATTTTCTGAACCCTAGATATTTTTTACATTTTCATCTCCAGCTAGAAACGTCGAATGGTAACAATTCCACGCAGAATAACAATAATTCATTGACAAAATAAGCATTTAATTAAACCATGATACATCGTAACAACACAAACACCAAACATTCGAGTAAAGAAGGAAAATTATGAATAATTTGAAATTCGAAACGAATTTTGCAAAGTTTAGGGAAACGGCGCAAGAGAGATTTTGATTCGACGCACCAGGTTGGCCAGCATTTATTTTCCCTCCCATTTTTTGCTTATTTAGGTCAAGCATTTGCGAACGGTCTTTTATTACTTTTACAACACCCAAAATACTTTTAAACAAAGAGTGGAAAAGAGAAATATTGTGAGAATTTATATTAATTCTTATTCAGTTTGAACCATAGAGCACTAAGGTACGATCTATAGCTCAAAAACAATTTTACTTTCAATTTTGCTCTTATCTATTTCAATTAATTTGTATATGTATTGTCCTCAGTGATATCAGTTTGAACCTAATTGGTTTGTTATTTCTTTAGCTTACAGATTTTATTTCTTGTTGTTTTTCTCTTGTACCCTAGCTAGTCTTGATATCTATTGCCAAATCTATTAATTTTTTTCAAAATTTTGAATTTTTTTTTATTCTACCAGTAATTTAATTTGATTTTTTGTACCATCTGAATCGAAATTAGTGCAAATAAATTTATTGGTATGAAAAAATAACATTTTTTTCTTATTCCCATGTTTATTGGATGGCCTGAAGGATGACGAACACCGAAAGCTCTACAAACAACACGATTGCCCCACCACTCAGTTCCACCAAGCACTCAGAAGCTGGCCCTTCTAATGCCGGTCCAGCTGAACGCGGTCTATCCATGGCCGGTCCTTCTATACATCGTTTCATCGACGCTGAAAGCCCTACCAAAGAAAAAGAGACCACTGGTGATGATGCCGATGCTGATGGCGACGACGATGACGACGACGACGACGACGACGACGACGACGACGACGATGATGATGATGATGTCATTTCCTACCCGAGCTCATTAAAATACTCATCTTCTGAACTAGCTGGAGAGATCAATATCAACAAAGTGCAAAGAAGAATTGAGTGGTGCAAGAACAGGATAGTAAGATCGCAAGTCGTTCGAGAGGAGGCTAAAGAAGGAACGTCTAGAAAGAGAAAGAAATCAAAAGCCAAAGAAAGTGACGAAAGGGTGCTGCTTAGGAAAAAGTTCGTAAAATTATACGGTGTCACCGCCAAAAACTTCTTGAAGTTGATGGATAGTAATGCGAAGGGATACGCATATGGTTTTGTTCTCGAGGATAATACACCAATATGTAACACATCTAATTCGTTGCAAGAGTGGTGGAACCGGGAGGTCAAGTTCGGCCAATATGGACCGATAGAAGCAAAAAGGTAATAAATCTATCGAACATTGTCAGCAAACATTTTCCTTACCTAGTCGCCTAATAAAGTAAGTTGCTAATTATTTAACTTCACTGTTCTTAACAGGTATTATCAGTTACAAAATCCGCTAGCGATTAGTCCTGCCGAGATTGCAAACAATCCCCCTAGGCCGATCTACGACATGCTCATGGAGCTATCAGATGGCACACTGGGGACACTCATGTCTGCAACGATGCAAAACTGCAATCCCCCTCAGAGGAAATTCCCGCTCGAGAAGGGTGTGTCGCCAGCTTGGTGGCCAACTGAAGTCGAGGCATGGTGGGGCCTAAGTGGGATCCCTGATGATCTTCTGCCACCTCCATATAAAAAACCCCATGACCTTAAGAAAAAGTACAAGGCTGTGGTTCTCATAGCTATTATAAAGCACATGTCACCGAACTTCTCGAAGCTTATTCACACGGTGCAACAATCCAAAAGCCTGCAGGATCGAATGAGTTCAAAAGAGAATAACATGTGGAACTCGGTTTTGAAGGAGGAGATGATATATTATTGCCGGAAACACCCGAATGTGCCATTAGCAAATATTTTACCGTCTTTTCAAGGGGTGGAAGGGAGTGATATTTCAGGCGGGGGTGGAAATCGAACAATCCAGGAGGGTGAGGGGACTGGTATGAGAGACGCAAGGGTGAAATATATTTGTGATCACCCTAGATGCCTCCATCACTATGAATATTATGGATTTAACTCACGCCAATTGAGGGACGAACACCATATATCTTGTGATTTTCGCAAATCCGTAACCGGCGCCCTACGATTCCCGCAGTCCGCTCCTCAATCTGCCTTCTCTTTTCCCGCATTGCAAAATCCTACAATCTCGGAATCCCGAGCCATGGAATTTTCCTTTATGGCTCCTCAACATACGTTTACATTTCCTGTGAGCCCAGTGCCCACAATTGATCCTCCTTCGAGTTTTTCCTTTACTTCATTTGCACGTACATTGCCGGAACCGCAACCCGTACAATACGGATCAATGCCCGGTCTAGTTCCGGAATTCAGCATGCAACAATTTCGACCTGTCGCTCATCCACCCTCATTTTCCTTTTCGACGCAACCAAGTCCTACTCCTGCAATCCCTGAAATTGGTTCTTCTCAACATCCTACGCAATTCCCCTTAATTACTCAGAACACCGAACCAATTTATAATCCTCAAGTCGATCCTATGTATAGAAGTTCTTATTTAGAGCATCTCAATGAGATTCATGCTAATACAATCTTCCATGGAGACTTCAATCCAACCGAAAACCAGCAAAATAACGGTACGAATTCTTCTCTTAACCCGGTTTTTAATGAAACCTTCAACACTGGAGGTGAAATTGGTTTGGCTAACCATTATAATCAACTGAACACCTTACCATTGATAGACCAATTTGATCAAATAGGAAACAATCAATTTCAAAATATTAATACTGAGCACCAAGTGCATAATCAGGATATTAATATGGGTGATGATCCTCTGATGGACCCAGCTTTCCTGAACCACGACTTCGGTGGACCTGACGTGCCATGGATGGGCTGAAGGAAAAATGTTTTTTTTATATTCTTCGTGAGATTTTGGGTCTACCCTTTTCGCTTTTGTGATTGTGCGTTATATTTAGTTTTTTAAGTATTTTTATTCATTTAGCAAGTAAATTTAAAGACATATTTATGGGGAATTTGCAAATTGATTTTTTCATCGAACTGATTAAATGATGCTTCGAAAATTAAACTCCGGACAAATTCGAAATCCTTGTTTCTTTCTTCGTGTAGTATTTAATTTTTTCCAATTTTTTTTTCTTTTAAGTACAAAAAAGGAAATCAATCATTTGGACAATATGGAAACACAAAACCAACTTTTTCAAATAAAAACAATTCGCAATACAAAACAATGCTAGAAAAACAAAAATTTCAGATCTGTAAACAAGAAAGTAATTCATAGAAGTAATCTTATCTTCGAAGTCCCTCTCTACATTAGCTCCTTTTCATTTAAAGAAACCGTTCCTATCTTACCAAATTTTTCCAATCAATAAAATTAATCACAAATTGCAAGACTACACAATATGCAACCTATGCAAACTAAACAAGCCTTACAAAAAATACTGTACAATCAATTTGCTTTGTTCCTTTAATGTACCACCGATCGTAATCAATCAGTACGGATCGAATTTCTTCGTAACTACAAATTCCATGAAATCATATTAACATATAAATTATTACGATAAATATCATACTATGTTAAAAGAGGTAATAGGAATAATAAATTTTCTAAATATATATGAGAAATGATATAGAAAAAAAGTAAAGGTACCTAATTAGGAAATGGAGTTATTGCTATGGGGAAGGAGTTCTTCAGCGCCGACTTTCATATTTGCCGTAGATCCATTATTTTTTTTCATCTTCGAATCGAGAACTCCAACTTCAACTATAAAAGCAGAACAAACCGGTCTGTGATCCGAGAATTTAGATTCCCCTCTTATATAACACAACTGCACAATTCCATCACCATGCCATAATATTCTATCACACCTGTTAATATTTCTATTTTAATATACAAAAAGTCCATCTTCTCTAGAAAAACTAAATAATAAAAATTACCAAGCAGGAGTTCTTCTTTTCTTTTTTGACGTAGCTGTTTCTCCAGCATAAGAATCCGAATTAGACGAATATTTATAAGTCGGCGCAAAATATATTTTCCCTTCATTCCATCCTTTGAACACTCTTCCAGCCTCTCGCTCCGTTCTTAACTGATCGTTCTCTAGAAGTAAATCCCAATTGTTCTCCTCGAGCAATTTCTTCGTCTCTGAATAACTCAATCCAATTCGGTAATTCAAATCCCCCAACCATAATACTCGACTGAAAAAAGAGAAGAAATTGAGTTAGTAAGGATATAAGATGTGTCGATACAGTAATAATAAGATACACTCACTCATGATCTAAGATCTTTTCAGGGATTTTACGACCAGATCGTTTACAAATACGTTTAAATTGAGTGTCTTTCAATATTTGAGAAACATCAAGATTTCTCCTTAATTCATCTCCCTCTTTTTCCCCCGATGCCAAGTGGCTACACACAAAACAGAGGCTAGTTTGATGCAATGACATACTCACCGATATACATCCCTGAAATAAATAAAAAATATATAGAATAAAATATGAAACTGCAATGATTTTTAAACTTATTAAAGAAAATAATGAATGCATACCTTGTTACCAAGATAGCCCAGAATTCCTCGACCAACCGAAGAGAGCCTAATGTGAAGAGAATGAAAACAATATCAATATAATTCAAAATTATGGAAATTTATTTCGAATTAAATGGTATTACATGATCCTTCCTTACCTAATATGGCCTAAATGAGGGACTAATTCTTTGCGCACCCAAACCGAGATGAAAATTCCAACCATTTGTTTACTCGCCACCAAGCAATACTTCTCATCATCGCTCCATGTACGCGAAAACTCAAATAAATCGTTCGCGACAAAGCACGCGCCATCATTGCTCTCCTCATCCTCCTCTGACGAGTCGCTATCACTCGTATTCGGCTTCTTGCATCTAAAACAAGAGTTTCGGTTTGGTTTTGCATTTAATGCGATTGGACAATTGCACGCCTTTAATCTCATCCCATGCGAGAGATTGAAGGTTCGTGTTGCTTCTCTCAACGAGGATTTGGAGGAGTTATTGCGGTCTAGTGCGAGTATAGAGTTTAGATTTGTTTGAATCGGGGATGTGAATTGAGAGTTGGGATTGGTTTCAGTTCGTAACGGATTGTTTAATGCTTTGTTTATTAGAGCCAACCATTTTAAAGCGGGCTCGTTGTCTTCTACGAGTACACTCCCCGCATTTAGAGGAACTATTTCTTGAAACCTATTCAAAATTAATTAATTAAAAGAATGTTTATTTTATTTCGAAAGTATGACGATATTTTTTATGTATTAAGAGAATAATTATACCAAAAATAGATGATGAATTAAATATATACCCCAAAATATAAATATCCGAGTGATCGTCGGCAGGAAGGAAATCGCTAAGGTCAAGGTCCAAATGAGGAGCGTTTCCGCCTACATTCCAGGTGGCAACGAATACCCTTTTAAAAAAAAGAAAATTACAACAAAAAATTAAATAATTAAAATATATTTTACTAAAAAAAATTTGCGTGTACCTAAAGGCTTCAGTTTGTATAGAATTATTTTGTCTTGGAGAAGCATAATCGCTATATCTCAGGCTCTTTGTCTCTGTTTTGTAAAAAATCAAAATAAAATAGTTAAACTTAACAGTTCTCTTTTTCAATTAAATTGTGTCGATATCGTTTTCGAATAAAAAAAATTGTTATAAAAATGCGAGAAGAAAGTACCAGAGAATGTTCTGAAAATTGAAGGAGATGAAATGGTTGTATGAAGTGGGCTCGCCGTAAAGAAAACTACAAATCAATTAAAAACGGTATATTGAGATCCGAGTACATCGAACTGAAAAATATGATATTTATACAGCAAAAATGAATATATATGGAGGCCAAATTAACAAGACATAATACCACGAGAGCTCGCTGAATTTTCGTTACTTGCGGGTAATTTCTTCTCTTTTTTGGCAAAAATCTTTTGAAGAGAGAACTGCACAAAAAGAATATAAATTGAAAATCAATACAGATTAATCTCTCAAGAATTTGAAGTCAATCTTGCCCAAAATAAATATTACCTTCTTTCTTTTCTCCTCTGTCAAAGCCATTTCATCAAGAAATCAATTATCCTTTCTTGCCCAGAAAAAATATTGAATTTATCAGTTTGACCCTGAATTGCAAAAACACATAACTCATATATCACAAAAGAAACATATAAAAAGTGTTGAAGAATAGCGAATGCAATCTTCTTTATACCTAATTTACTATTCAATTCAAACCCAACAAAGAAAAAGAAGAAGAAAAATCAAACCTTTGAATTTCAAGAAAGTGAGAATGCAAAATAAATAACCCAAATCTCTTACCCTCTGCTTCTGAAGTACCTCCTCCAAAAGAATCAAAAGCAACTCTTTTTTGAAATTTCAATAAAACAGTACAAGAAAAAGATTTCTCCTTGAAATTCACACGGATAGAACGGGAAACCGGGAGCAAGAAGCCATCAGCGTTGACGGACAGGCACGTGTGGCCAACGTGGGTCTCTAGTCAAGTCTTTGTAAGAGAGAGAGAGAGAGAGAGAGAGAGGAGAGAGAGAGAGAGAAAAAGTAAAAGAGGACGCACTTTAGATTGCGTGAGTACGATTTGCAGGCTTGCAGCGATGTGTTGGGCTCCTATCTCTTTTGTTATTCCATTCGAGTTCTTACGAGTTTCGAGTACCCTTTCGACGGCTCTCATAATGGATTTGGATATTACTTATAAACAAATATATATTCACTTTGATCCCTCTTTTTTGTATTATTATAGTTGCATCTTCAATGAAATTTTTTTTTTTTTTTTTTTTTTTTTTGCATAGAAATGTACGGTAATTCATGTACTCAGAGGCAGATCTTAATAGGGCCCGAGGAGAGCTGTCGTCCCTCCATTTCGTCAAACAGTTAATATAATTAGTGATTCAGTATATTTTATCAGTACAACAGTATAAAATTTACGGTTTCGTCCTCTCAAAAAAATTGTGTAGTGTAATTTCATGAAGTCTTTCATTTCGCAAATCAAAAAACTCGGACAAAATCCACCACTGCATGTACTTCAATTTAAATTCTTGTAGTTCTTAAATGTTTCATTGTCAATCTCTGCTCTATGTGTTCATGGGGCAAATTAAAATCAGTACACATTTTTTAAAGGACCCGTTTTGCCCTTGGAGAAACATGCTAACATAGAAGTTTGTTTACTTCAAAATATCTGCAATTTTTTTTACTCCAAGTGTTGGCGATATTTAATTTAGTTATTTCTGTTAACAAAATCTAAGCAAACGCTCGTAGGTTTTTATTATTATTGATGATGCATCTAAAAAATTATATGATACAACTAAAAAATGTATAACAAATAAAGATATATCATACATATAAAAACGTATAATATATATTGTACTTAAAAAATATATATTATACGTATAAAAATGTATATCATACTTCTAATGTGTATACTTCTAATATATATATATATATATATATATATATATATATATATACATGTAAAAAGTATGACCTACATCTAAATTGTACGTGTAAAAATGTATATGACGTATATTTAAAAAATATTATACATCTAAAAAGTATAAAAACCTGAACAGAGTCTGCGTGTTAGGCGGCCAAAATAGCAAAAAAAAAATTGTAAATAAAAATAGTCAAGTGTCGCATTAGGGTGAATCCTAACGGATCGGCGTGCAATAAATTTTGTTCTACAACCGTGCAAAATAAGTTATCACAACCTAATAAGAAAAGTAATATTTTTTTCTCACAAATATATTGATATCTTTATACTTTATATTTGTGATTTTTTTTTTTAGTTTGATGGCTACATTTCATTTTCTTAAATTTTGAATTTGAATATATGTCGGTGTGGCTTTCATGAAGTACTCAAAGTCAAGGCCCACATTATTCTTGAATTTTTGTTTGTTTTTGTTTTCAAATATTAGCTCTAATTTTCAAATGTCATTATTACAACATCGTCTAATTATCAATGTTTTAAATTGTGATATAACGGTCCATTGCGTTTGGACTGTAATTTACATATGATCACCAATATTGCGCGATAATATTGCGTCGATATTGCGGCGCTATTTAGTATGTTGCAGTACTGCGTTTTAGAAATATTTATTGCAATTTGCGTTATGACGGCGCAATTGCGCCACAATTTAAATCGTTGCTAATTACTGATAATAATTATAGAATAATATTTTCAAGAAGATAATGATGAAATAATGGCAAGGAAATAGATTATTAGATTGAATTGGAGCATGATGCCTACTTTTTACAAAAAAAAAGAATAAAAATAGGATACTCCTATTTTAGGTTGCCATTAATTCTTCCACTAACCAAAATTAATTCGAATAATTTCAGACGTGACACGTCTGTATAGTTGTTTAGCTTAAGATTACTCAGCAAAGCTCGTCCATTATTTATAGAGAAATGATTTTCTACATCTTTTTCCTCTAGATGATTCGTCAAATTATTTATATTTATATTTATTTTATTTACCGAGACATGTTCAGTATACAGATTATTATTGATTGCTATTGTCATTAAAAAAAAAAAATAGAAATTAAAAAAAAAAGTTTATACATCTAAAGAACTTCCAGAGCTTATAAACACCCATCAATTACTATTGTCATTTTTCAAAATATAAATTTTTAAAAAAAAATCATATGATATGATATAAAATAAAATAATTTATATTTATGTTTATGCTGAATTAATTTTTTATATTATTTATTAAATTACTTTCACTATTAAGTTTGATATTATTTATAATTTTCATTGCATTTTGAATCAATAAAAGGTTACAAGTATTATATAATTAATGATGTGTTACTACACAATATGTCGTATGATTCATTCTTTTTATATTTGATATTTTATGAAATATGGTGATCGACAATTTTATTATGTAATTATATTCGGAATTTCTAAACCTAATCAAACTTATGTAACTATTTAATTATGTAATTATATGATCACGTTTTAATCTTATCACTTTTAGAGTAGATGTTGTGATAATTAACAAATTACTTGTAAATAAATAATTAAAATAAAAACAAAAAGTACTTGAATAAATAAATAAATAAAAAGCGAGAAACCCGATAAAAATAAATAAGGAAAAGAATAAATGAAATTACTAGTATGGGAAAGTAAATAAGGCACTTGGTGCACAATAATCCTAGTCACGAATGAATATGTGACGTACGGATGACTCAAGCAACTATAGATTCGGCGGTTTGGTTTTTGCAAGAAAATACAGTGCGAGTACGAGAAAATCTCAAGTTCCTCAAAAAGAAAAGAAATATAAAATAAACACGAATAACTGAAATAGAAAAGATAAAGAGATGACACCGGATTTGATAACGGAGTTCAGAAAAACGGTGCATATGTCTCCAGGGAAAAGCCTCGCCGTCACGAGAGAGTGTGGCAAACCTATTATAATAGTCCCTATTACAAGAAGGACTAACAAGGATGTAGAGCTTTTACACAACAAACTAGCTATACAAAACAATGAATATAACAACTATCCAAGCAACAACACAATCTCTAAAAAAACGCTCTCTAGATTAAGGCAACTCTCAAAAAATATTGAAGATGTAAACTAGCCTAACAATGGAGCTCTCAAACTATACTCACAACAATGGTGACTAAGTTTTTTTCTCAAGAATTTAGCAAATAATGTGTAAATTCTTAATGGGGGTGCTCCCCTATTTATTGGGTATTAGAGATCACTCCATTCCCAAATTAAGCCAAAAATCAAGGGCTCAAATAGGTAGGAGCCTCATGAGACTTGAAATTCAAAAAACCCCAAATTCTGCCTGAAATCACGCCCCTTGAGCTGTTGGGGATGCTCGAGAAACTTCACGGTGAGTTGAACGGTGGCTGAGAAAATGAACTAAACGTCCGGACGTTTCCCTAACCCGTCCGGACGCTATGAGCTAATTTTGTATAAAATGTCATGATGCTTTCGTGGTCTGTCCGGACGCTATTAGTATTGATCCACAGACCGGACGGACCCGCTCAATCCAGCATCGGGACGGATAGTGTTAATTTTTATTTTCATAAACTTTTCCCAAATTTGGTTTCGTAAAATTCTTCGAGATTTGATCCAGCACATCTAGGGTGTGTTTAGGGTCCCCCTAGAAGTTGTTTAGCGTGGTGTGGGTCTTCAAGTCTTCTACGGGATTCGTCACGCTTTTTTTCGAGATTTTCGGTGTTTTCGGTGATTTTCTTGCCGTAATCTTCGCGGTGCTTCTCGATGAGTCTTCAACGGGTTGGTTCTTCGGCCTTGCGGAATTCTTCTAGAGATTTGTTTAATGTATTAAACCGGGAAGGATCCCGATCTTATGTGGCTCATTATGTGATTGTTTTTTGTGTGATCTCTAAGTATGTTGTCGTACTCTTCGCGGTGCTTCTCTGTGAGTCTTTTACGGGTTTGGTTCTTCGGCCTTGCAGGTATTCGTCTACGGGTTTCTTCAACGTATTAAACCGGGAAAGGTACCGAACTTATGTGGCTCTTCATGTATTTTTTGTGTGATCTTCATGATATTCGTATATGTTGTATTCATATTAATCATACTTAGATGAAATTTTTTGTAGCTCGGTGTTATTTTGGATATCATAAAACAAGTCAACAATGAGTACATAATTATATTTTGAGATGATATTATTAATATTATCATTCACGTGTGTGCATTGCATTACAATGAAAAACATAATTAACATAATCGCCATGTAGCGCGAGTATTTTCCTAATTTCTTCTTTAATTTGCAGCGCCAATTGTTTGTCTTAGCTCTTGATCTATGAACATTCTATTACATCTCTCCATCCACATTGTATTCCTTACTTAAATAGCATATATATATTTACTACATTCTTAGTAACCACCAAACTTCTCGAACAAAAGTAAGCTCTTGGCGAGCCGGGTGATGAGTAGGGATGTCAACGGGGCGGGTCGGGTTCGAGTAAGTCTCCCCCATACCCGAATCCGAAATTTCGGATATTACCCGAACCCGAACCCAAAATATCCGCGGGTAAAAATCTGTACCCGAACCCGAACCCGAACCCGCGGGTATTATCCGTTACCTGAATTTTTTTTTTTAATTTTAATATTCTTTTTTTTATATAAACAATTATATCACATGACAGTATAAAGAAAAGTGAATTTTTTTTCTAAACGTCCACTGTCCAGGAAGTCCAGGAACAGAAGAAATTACAAGCAATATAACCAAAATAGAAAAAATTAAAATAGTCAAGGAATTAATAATTGTCTAAAACAATCCAACAATAATTTAAAATACATAAAGATCCAACATTACAATAATTAATCATTAAATATCATAAATGTTCAAATATCAAATTGCATCTCTAAGTAGTTGGTCCTCCACGAATACTTGTTTCCGCATGCGACTCGATCTATAAAAAATTCAAATAAATTACGATGGATAAACCAACATAACTTATAAATAATCTAAATTACAAACAAAAAAATACTTCTTCATCTTCCCCCGCGCCGTCCGAAAAAGGATGACATTGCGAATAATCTATTTGCATGCTCACCGCTTGACAAGCACCTAAAAAAACCGAAATAAATTAAATTCGCAAAAATAAATTATTTAAAATTAAAAGAAATAATGATATTTCACATACCATTCAATTGTGGGGTCAACTCGACCGGAGAAGAATTAATTGTATTTGCACACTCGATTTGGGGATTATTGCTACTATATACCTCCGGTTTCCAAATTCATCGCAATTTAATACTACAAATTGAGATAAAAATACAAATAACAAATCAAAAAATATTTTGTTTGTTTTATTTAAAATCAGAAATTTTGTACAGGGAATTTACAGAAATATAACTAGATTTACGGAATTTACAGAATTTACAGAATTTACAGAAATATAACTAGATTTTGTACAGGGAATTTACAGAATTTACTGACTCAGAGAAGCAGGAGCAGGAGCAGGAGCAGGTAGAGGCGTGGGCTGAGCGGAGCGGAGCGGAGCGTGGCTGCGGGCGTGGGTTGAAGCAGGCGTGGGCGTGGCTGCGTGGGCGTGGACTGAGCCGAGCGGAGCGCCTGAGAGTCTTGGTCTAACCTAAGAAAATTATGAGGGTAAATTTGTAATTTCAGTTTCGGATAAGGTCGGGTAATTTTCGGGTACGGGTTCGGGTTACCCGCGGGACGGGTAGTACTCCTCCCGAACCCGAATCGGACATTTTATTTTCGAATAATACCCGACCCGCGGATATTTTTTCGGGTAATACCCGCCCCGTTCGGGTCGGGTACCCGCTGGTTTGGGTTTTACTCGACCCATTGACATCCCTAGTGATGAGCTGACAAAAAAAACGAGTCCTGGTCTAAATCTAATCCGGTAATTTTTAAATATTAATCAATTAGATCTCACGTAATAAATATATCTTCAAACTCAAATAGCATGATGAATTTGCAATAAATATTTTTGTCAAACTGTTTCTATATTCATGAAAAAATTATCGAACTCATGAATGTTCATAGTAATGTAAAACATAATATACTTTTCTATTTTATCGAGAATTAATAATGAAGGTTTAATAAAAAAAATCACTAATATTCATCTCCTAATTTTTCAAATAAAATCTAAACTAATTTTCTTTCTCACTTAAAACATATACAAATAAAATGTAATAAATCGATTCTAGAATACATGATATTTTGTATGTTTTTCAAATATAAGGCATTCATGACATTCTATATTTTCTATGGGCAAATATGATATTTAAAAAAAAAAATTGGTGTATGCAAACCAGGTTTAGTCAACCTTTCAAAATATCACAATCTATTTGGTCGATGCATCTTGGTATAAGGACCCGCAACAACTAATATATTACGCCGTTGCCATTTTGTTCTTGTCATGTCAATTACTTTCTCAATGATTATATTAGAAAATCGTACCCATGTTAATCAATGACAAGGTTCAGATGAGCAGGGTAGATTACCCAATTTGAGATGCAATGTAATGGGCGTGGGTGGATGAATGAATAGACAAGTTCCTCGTGTGATGGAGAGATATGGTCTCACGTGCAAACTTGCTAATTGGTATTGGTAATGGTATCTAGTCTAGAAAAATATTGAAGATGGGGCTGAGGGGCCGAGTGATAAGGCGGGAATCCATGAGTCGTTGTCCGACCCACACGGAGGGGATGGACTGTCTATTTGGATTCTTGCTTGATGCCAATTTCTCACCATAAACACCATCATTAATTGAACTTATCTAATTAATCAATGTTCCAAACCTTCTTTTTCTCTCAACCCATGATGTCGTACAGTGCAAAATTTGTTTTCGTGAATAGTAAGACATCAATTAGTTTTCATGTTTTATTTTATAGATGCTTCTGTTAGTTTAAAATATAAATTATTACTAGAAAATAGCAAAAAATATATATATTTTTTATATTTCATTTTACATTTTAATTTGTTCAATCAACTCATTTATATTTTTAATTTAATTTAATTGAATATTTTCGTATATTAACTGATAACTATACCGTTATATTATAATATGATAATATATAACGTGACATGTTTAATGGCGTAGTAACAATGCATTTGATGACGTGACAATATAAATTATTTTGATTTTTAAAAATAAAAACTTAATATATAATAATATATGAACAACTAGGTTCGTATTTATCAATATATAATATATATACTTAGATAAATCGCTTTCTATTTTAAAATTTTCATTATATCATTTCAGAAAGATTGCTCATACCCATATATTTACTGTTGCTGACATAATTTAATCATTTAGCTACAAATTGCCTGTTAAAAATCTTTTGAATCATTTAGAAATATTCACCGAAATAACCGAACTACAAATAAATTGGGACAAAACGGGATTCTCAATGATAAATATCCCAAATCATTTGGATGGGATAATATCCACCGTACTAAAATGCCAAAAGAAAGAGATATCAATAAAATATCTATGTTTCCCTCGATCCTTTTCAAAATCAAAGAAAGTAACATTCCTACCATTGATAAAAAAAAATACAAGACATAATGTTTTCATGGAAAGAAAACTATTTGCAATTGGGAAAAAGACTAACGCTAGCGCAAGTTACGCTAACATCAATCCCTACACATCATATACAAGTAACAAAATTATCGAAATGAGTCACCAACGAAATAAAGAAAGCTATAAGATCTTTCTTTTGAAAAAGAACGGAGGTTTTTGATTGACTAATATGACAACAAAAAAACGAGGCACTACTTATAAAGTGCCTTTGAAAACTAGATAAGGATAAACAAAATATTTGGTCAACCACAATGAACTCCATATATGAGATAAACCTAGCCAACGAATTAACGGACATACCCCGCTCAAAAATATCCTTCTTAAGAGAACTAACCAACATGCTACCAAAATATTTGGCACCTATTCAATTAAATGGGGTAAAAAATGAAATCAAATCTAAATGGGCAAAAAGATGGCCAATTCACTTTCACATCAGCTTATACTTTTTCTGAGAAATCCGGAAATTATAAGAAATCCGGAAATTAAGGTAGAACGGGCAGAATACTTATGGAAAATGAATGTACCCCTAAATTAAAAAATTTCCTTTTGTTGGCACTATTGGGAAGATTACATCGTACATGCAAAAAATATATGGCCACACCCAATCAAATATCAGGTTTCGGGTCTCACGTGCAAACTCGGGTTTTGGGTCTCAAATTTTCGAATAAGGTGATATATCAACTTAAAAATAAGTATAATTATGATAAAATTACTGCAAATCATAAGAAATCAGTTGGTTTATTGGTAGCACAATTATTTATTGTGTGAGATGTCATGTGTTCGAATCCCTACAAACTATAATTTTATTTCATTTTCTCCAAAATACAATGAAAATATAAGAAAAAATTGGTCTTATGAGATTTGAACCTTGAATATATAGAAAAAAAAACAAAAACCTTAATCAATAAATTACACAATCACATGTGTTACGTTAGTATTTCTTAATAATTAATTTAAAAGGTCTTGTTAAAAAAATTGGGTTCAGGTGTTTAAAATGTTGGAGCTGGTCCTTAATGGAAACATTGATGAACACACAATATTTCGTAACATCAACAGACATTCAAACAACATGGAGAGTGAATAGAGACTAGCCATCCGAAAAGAAGAAAGAAAAGAGTGGGATAAAATGTGGGCTGCAATGATGGGTAACACGAAAAAGAAAGAAAATACAAATATATTTAGAGGGCATATACTGTACCCCGTTCTCCCCCATCCACCCTCTATATACTAATTAACCATTAATTAATGAGTTAATTAACCGAATTAATGAGTTAATCGGATGTACTTTTAATATTAAATAATATGTAACAGTTAATTAATGATTAATCCGAATTAATTAATTATTAATCGGATATACTTTTGTTAATGATGATGCTAATTAATTTCTAATTAACCATTAATTAATGATATAGACGGTGGACGGGGGAAATGGGGGGTAGGGTATAATTACCCATATATTTAGAGTAGAGGACAATTCACTATCCGTGAATGTGATGGCAAAAAAACAAGAGAAAAACTACATGCATGAACAACGGCCGCCCTTATTGCCTAAAATCAAAATGGAGAAGAGCGACATGGACTTTAGTTTATTTTTCGTTATTCTTAATACATTGTAAATAAACTTTTTATTCATTTATAAAAACATATCTTGAAAATATATTGGCAACAGTAAGTTACAACTGTTGTAATACAACACACTTATAAATATAACTTTACAGTAAGTTACAACTGTAATACAACACACTTATAATTTCCTTTTAATGATATTTTATCATTATTAAATTTTCTACGAATTAAAAAAAAAAACATAAATGTTCTTCGGTAGCGAATTTTGTGAATACGTATTTGGGTAATGATGGCGACTTGTTGATATTCTCGGAGATTATAAGTCTCTTATAGATGGGAGAAGTATCACTTCTCTAGATGCCTCCCGGTTGTTGTGATTAATCATGAAGTTGTGGAGATTAATGCCTCACACGACTACTGTTGTATTATATAAATTACAAATGATTAGATGGATTTCTCTATTTAATATTTATTTCACAATAACAAGGGATATAAAATAATCCTAATTCTTATCGAGGCCCAAATTTGATGACTTCCATCATACAAGGCCTAATTACAAAGGCAGGAAATATTAAATATTGAATCGAACGGACATCTCTATTTATTTAGAGTGTCCTTATCAAAAAGGCCCAAATATATACTGTTGTGCACCGAAAATTCCCCTGATGTATTTATTTAGAATCCTATTTTTTTTTTTTGTTGCGAAAAATAGAGTAGGCTCGTAAGTCCTACTTCTATTATTTTATTAATTAATGTTGTATTTTACAAAAAATATGTAACTATAGAAGGTATTTGTCCTATACTAGCTAAAAATACTACTCCTAAATACCTTCTTTTTTAGTTACAAAATTAATTGAAACAACACTAATTAGCTAACCTAAAAAACTAGGTAAATTACTATCTTCCCAATTCCTCAATTTCAATGTATAGATTTTAGAAAACCAGGAAGATTAAATCTGAGAAAAACCCAGATCTTAGGTCTGATCAAAGTTCGGAAAGTAAATCCGAGAATTGGTATCCATTAAATAGTTTCCTTGCTTTTCTCTACAGACCGGTTTCTCAATTCCTTCGGTGAGCTGAACTGAACTCCTTCTCGCTTCTTCTTCTTCTCTCTATCAATCCTCTCTCTTCATCAATGAAGTTAATCCCAGCTCTCTCATCATCAGTGAAAAGCTGAAAGCTTTAACCGAATTTTAAACCTTAACTCAATCCATTAAGCTCCCTTCAATGAGGTCATCGTTTTATCGCCTTTGAGAGATCTGCTGGTATTAAAGACTGGAGCTTTGGATCTTCAAGAGTAATCTTCAAAAGAATTATCTTCAAATCAGGTAATCATCGATTCTACACAAAATCTCTGAGGCTTTCATAAATCTGTAAGAAAGGGTCATTATTTCTTTGCTCCTCCTCTGGATCAGGGATATCTTCAGTTGAATTAAACCACCAGAGTCTTCTATCCTCCAATTGCCTCGCATTACCATCTGCTCCTTCTTCCTGTAGATCACTTCCTGCATTAGAATATAAGTTAGTGTAGAATGTATCCTCAGAAATTAGATCTAATTGTACATTAATCTGATTATTTCCTTGTTCCCTCTCTGGAATCCAATTTCTGAATTGATTAAATTCCAAATCATCAAAGTTTTCAGCTTGATTGATTTTATATTCATATAGTATATGATTAATAATTTGCCAATCATTCAAAGATACATTAGTAAAAGCTCTTCTACACCTTTCTAACCAAAATTGATACATTGATATACATATTAAAATTTGATAATCCTTATTTTCTTTAGTATTCAGAATAATATCCAGTGGACTAAATGTATCTAATTTATGAATCCCTAAAGTATTATGTAATTTATTCCAAATATTGTTAATAAATTGACACTGATGAGATAAATGATTTACATTTTCTTCAGATATTTTGCAAAGAAGGCATCTATTAGGCAATGGCCAACCTTTTCTTTGTAAATTATCAATGGTAAGCAATTTTCTTTTATACATTAACCATAAGAAAATTTTATTTTAAGATTGATTTTTATTTTCCAAATATTTTTATAAAAAGCTTCAATATATACTCCTTTTATAATAGTTTGATATGTGCTTTTGCAGGAATAATTTTTATTTGCATTCCATTTCCACTGAAGAACATCTCTCTGTGAAGGATTTAAATCAAGAGAAGCAAAAATTTGTTGAAGGTCAAGAAATTGTTCAAATGCCATATTTGACAAAGGTACCAGTATACCTAAGCTTGAATATAGATTAGTGTCATTTATTTTTTTAATAAAATATTGAACTGTACCATACTTATTTTCACAAAAAGAAAACAACTCCTTAAATTTTAAGTGTAAAGGTTGGTCAATCCATCTTCCTTTCCAAAAATTTGAATTTTCCCCATTTCCAATAATAATGTTTAAACTTTCTTGAAAAAAATCCATGTTTTTAATTACATCTTTCCAAAAATATGAGTAATTTTTAATATTAAAATTATTTTCATCAATTTCTGACATGTCTCCAATTATATTTTTCCAAGATAATTTATGATCTGAGATATAGTATAACCACAACCATTTAACTAATAGTACATTATTAAATAATTCTAAATTAATAATTCATAATCCACCTTTACATTTAGGGTGGCACACTAATTCCCAATTAACCAAGTTATATCCTGAATTTTTATTTCCTTTCCAAAAAAATCTTTTTCTAATTTTATCAATTTCTTTAAAGACCCATTTTGGAAATTTAAAAACAGTGAAATAATATACCGGTATTGATGTCAAAACAGAATTTATTAAAATTAATCTACCAGCTTTATTAATCATATTTCCTTTCCAGCCCTCTAATCTAGAAGTAATTTTTTATATTATTTTAATATATTGTTCTTTTGTGGGTTTTTTAAAATGTAAAAGTAGACCTAAGTAATTTATTGGAAATTTACCAATTGGACAATTTAATATATTTGAAATTTCTGACACAACATTATCCTCAACATTTATTCCAATTATTTCAGATTTTAAAAAATTCATTTCCAAACTAGATTCTTCCCCAAATAAATTTAGTATATATTTAACTCTGTGAATATTATTTATATTAGGTTTTAAAAATAGGATTGAATCATCAGCATAAAATAAGCTTGAATAAATATTATTAATTGGTTTTAAAATAAATTCTTTATCACTTAATTTTTCTAACATTTTGGATAAAACATCCATAACTAGAATAAATAAAAATATGGATAATGGATCCCCTTGTCTTAAATCCCTTTTTAAATAAATGTATTTTCCTGGATTACCATTCAATATCACTCTGGCAGATCCATTAAGAACTGAATTTTTAACCCAATTAATAAAATTTACCCCAAAACCTCTTGATTTTAATATATTAATTAAAAATTGTCAAAGGCCTTGTGGATATCTAATTTAAGTATTATCATAGGGCATTTTTGTCTTTTTGCTAAACAAATTACTTCTCTAGCATACACATAGTTCTCTGATATATTTCTATTTTTTAAAAAACCAGTTTGATTTTTAGATATCATATCATGAATATATAAATCCAATCTATTTGCTAGTGTTTTAGAGAAAATTCTTTGTATACTAGAGACCAAGCTTATAGGTCTGAAATCTTTAGGATCAATTGCATTTTCCTTTTTAGGAATTAAAGTGATATAAGAAGTATTAAATTTTGATAAACCCTTATGACCCTCCTTATTAAATATTTCTAAAATTTCATCATTTATTAAATTCCAGTATTTTTTTAAAAATTCCCCTATATATCCATCTGGTCCAGGACTTTTATCTAATTTCCAAGTTTTTATTACATTATCCAGTTCTTCAATTTTGAAATTATTTTCCAATAATGATAAATCTAAGTTTTCTCCCTGATATAGTTTTGTTAAATTAATTTTTCCATATTTATTTTCGGATAAAACTTTTTTCCCAATTAGGTCCCTGTACAATGTGAAAATTATTTTTGATTTATTAAGATGATCTGTTACTTCATTTCCATTTTTATCTTTTAAAATTGCAATCATATTTCTAGATTTTTTAATAGAAGCATGTAAATGAAAAAATTTAGTTTTTGCATCTCCATTTTTAACCCATTTAAATTTGGACCTTTGTTTCCAATAAATTTTATTTAATAAGTTTATTTTTTCAAACCTTAACTTAGCTTTAATTTTGAACCAATTTTCAATATTAGTTAATTTCCTAGTATCTTCTAAATAATCAATCCAGTGAATTATTTTTTTACAATTTTCAATTTGAATATTATATTTTTGATGAATTATTTTATTCCAGTCCTTAAGAATTTTACTTAATTTTAAAAATTTATCATAAAGATTTTCCATAGAATTAATTTTATAATTTTTTAAATGAGATTCTATAATTTCTGTTGACTCTTCCATACTTAACCATTTTTGTTCAAACCTAAAACCATTAAAAATAGGATATTTAGTATTAGCTTCATATAAAATAGGTGTGTGATCAGAGCAAGTATTAATCCTAGTAGTTTGTTGAGAATTTGGAAAATCTATGAGCCATTGTTTATTCATCAAAATTCTATCTAATCTTGCATGTGCAATTGAATTTTTCCATGTAAATTTTTGCCCTTTAAGTGGAAGATCGATTAGGTTTAAATCATTAGCTAAAGTTCTAAATTCCTGTGTAAAATAGCTATTAGTATAAGGATCAGATCTTTCATGTGAATAGAATACTAGGTTAAAATCCCCAAGTAACATCCATGATAAATTATTATTATTATTATCTCCAATTAATTTTAATTCATTTAGAAAATCATGTTTATCACTTCTATTCACTGGTCCATATACACCTGTGATTAAATACTCTTTTGCATCCCATGAATTTTTTAAAATAATAGATATTGAATATTTATATTTTGTAGTGGAAATATGCTTAAATAGTTTTTTATTCCATGATAATAAAATACCACCAGAAGCCCCTTGAGATTCTAAAAAATCATATCCATTTAAAGATTTACCACAACATTCTTTATTAATTTGATCATTAATTCTTTGTAATTTTGTTTCTTGTAGGCAACATATATCAATATGCTCATCTGTTATAGTCTTATTTACCAAGTATTTTTTATTATTATCATTTAGGCCCCTAACATTCCAAGAAAAAACTTTTAATTTTTTATATATCATAATTGATTTAAATTTAAACTTTAAATTTTATAAACTTTAAATTATACTTGATTTTCATTAGCATCTAACATGCTAATAATTTTATCATTTAAGTTTGTATTTATTTCAATCCCTGTGGATGACAATATCTCAATAATTTCCTCTGGTGATGTTAAATTTATTTTATCTTCCAAGTTTAGAACTTTTAAATTACTATTAACATTTTTCTTTGTTTTTTGTCTTTTATTTCTTTCTTTTTGAACTTCTTCATATTTAACGAATTGTGCTTTTTGAATTGGTGAAGTATATACCCCTATCACTACAACAGGTTTTATCATTACCGACGGTTCTGCCCGTCGGAAAAGATGGGAAAAACCGTCGGTAATGACATTTGCGACGGTTGTCCGTCGGAAATACGCCGTCGGAAATGTGGGCGTCGGAAATGTCAGTATCAGCGACGGGCCGTCGGAAATGTCAGTATTAGCGACGGTTTTGTTTTTGCGACAGTCCGATGCGGAACATGTTCACCGACGGGTTTGGCGTTTTCGACGGTTTTGATATTTCCGACGGCCCGAGGGTGAATGGTTGTACCGACCGTTTTTATTTCCGACGGATCGCAACAAATGTTCGTAATTTTTACCTACCGCCCGTCGGTAATACTAATATTCAATATTTAATTATTTTATTTTTACCTACCGCCCGTCGGTAATAATATATTTAATTAATTAATATAATATTTAAATAATATTTAATAATTATTTATTAATATATGCAATAATTAATTCTAATATTATTGTATGTATGTATTAATTAAATATTTACTATTTTATATATTATTTACATAATTATATTATTTTATTAATTAATTAAATTAAAAAATATTAATGAATAAATAATTAATACATGAATTCCGAAATTAATTACTAATTAATTCTAATATTAATAAATAACAAAAAAATATCCAAGTTAATTTATTAATTAAATTAAAAAAAATTAATATATAAATTAATTAATTAATTTCGAAATTAATTACTAATTAATTCTAATATTAATAAATAACAAAAAAATATCCAAATCATCAGCACGAGATCCATACAAATACTGTCCAAATTCATACAAATACAGTCCAAATCGATACACAAATAGAATGAAACATAGTCAAATCTCACGGGATAAAAAAAACTCGCCCTACATATTCAAATCATCGGCTCAAATGTTGCGCAAGAAATCATTCACTGCTCCGACAGATGGTTGCGACGATCCCGGATCCTGAATAATAAGTTCCAAATTGAAGTCATTTAAAATTAATAATTAACTCTAATGAAAAATAACAACCCGCCAAATCGACTGCTGCTGAGGGACAGGAGTCACATTCTGATGTGTCGTGTACGTGCCCTGGGGTACGAATACCTGCTGCTGCTGTTGACCTGGAGACCTGAACAGATTCTGAAAATCCGATCCGGCCGAATTCTGAAGCGGAGGAGATTGATACACTCCGGGATTCTGCGCGTGCTGCGTACCGTCGTAACCTCCGAATCCTAGTCCTACTGATCCGGACCCCGAGCCCTGTCCCTTTCGAAACAAATAAATCTGTATATGAGATGAATAAATATTCAAAATGAATTATATTTATGTACCTGCTGGAGATATGGACGCTGGGAGTACGTACCCTGCTGCGACATCTGCATAATCATAGCCTGCATTGACTCCATTCTGGCATCCATCGCGTGTTGTCTCTCTTCTTGCGTGCGCAGTGCCTCCTCGTTCCTTCGTTGTGCCTCTTCTTTCTGTCGGAGATCATCTGCCATCTTTTGATTCTGCTCCATACTTAATTTGAGTAAATTGTTGATCTGTTCGAATCTGGCATCATCATCAGGCTCGCGAGATGCGGATGTCGCGTGCTGACCTGAGGCAGCGGACCACGATGACGAAACGGGTGCGGAGACATAGGACGGATCGATAACTGAATCGATCGTATAGAAACGTCCATGCGATCTTCCCCCCGACACGGCGAGGTACAAATCATTGTCATCGCCGTGTTCCGTCGCCCAATTGTCGCCGTACTTCTCGATCATTCGTGCCTCGTAATTCTCCTTCACAAGGAGCATATGATAATATGTTTATATAATTTAAATCAGATTTTAGATATACCTTGACAGCCAAAGACTTCCGATCGATAAATGTAGTGCCACCTTTACGATCATTGTCACCTTTACGAACTTTTGACTTCCGTCGGTAATACACCAATCTGTTGTAGTGTATTTGTTTATTTAAAAGCCTTGTACTTCTTCTTTGATCTTCAATTTGTATGTTTTTTGCTAGCTCTTTACATTTTTGTTCATTTGAAATTTGTGTTTTTTCTATAGAATTTAGCTCAGTACAAATATTATTTGTTATATTATTTGTATTATTCTCTTGTACCAATTTTTTTGACAAATAATCCTTGATTTTTTTTGTTTAAATTTAGATTTATCATTTGGTGATCCAGAAAAATCATCATTTTGAGTTGAGCATTCAATATTCAAAATATTATTTTCTTATCCTGTTAAAAAATAATCATTTTTATTCTCTATATTTGAATTTAGGTTTGAAATTCCAACAATGCCCTTTTCAGAAGAATCAATACTCTCTGGTACTAATTCTATAATAGATTTATTATTATTTTTATTCTGGTTAATTAAATTAGCATATCTTGAAATAATGATCAATCCTTTTTCTGTAAATTTAATTTTTGTGTTGAATTTTTTATATCAGAATTATTATTTAATAATTTCATTCCATTTTGATTAGTTAATTCCATAAATATTTCTTTATAAATTGGTATATTAATTATTCTTTTAAATTTTGCTGATTCTATTAAAAACATATTATGATCATTTTTTAAATTAGAAATTATTACTTTATCTAATGGCTTTTCAATTCTTTCTTTCTTTTTTAAATTTAAAATATTTTCTGGTTTTTTCTTCACTTTCCAAATTTGAATCACTTTTTTCTTTTTTTGCCAAACTTGTTTAGTCTTTGTGTTATGTTGATTCAAAGTATTTTTAAAAAATTTAACCTTATTAAAAGAAATATTAGTATTTCCCCCCTGCTTTATTTGATTTGAAATGAATTTCTCTTGAGAAACATTATGTGATGAACTAGTTATATCCTTATTTTCTTTAACCAAAATTTTGTAAGATTTTTCATTTTCAAATACATTTATTACTTCTGGTACTAAAACATTTGGGATACAATTAATAGAAAGAGAAATTTCATGTATCATTTCATTTGAAGTATAAGGAACTACCCCAATTAGATACCCTATTGATTTAATTATTCTAGAAATATCATATGCATTACAATATTTTAAAGGCAGATTAAATAGTGATATAGACTTAGTTATATACTTTAATTGTCCAGATTGAATAAAACTATTAATCATATAAACATTTATTTCCTTAGAGTTTGAAATCTTAGACTTTTCCTGATTATTAACTAAATTATGTATATACTTATTCTTTTCAGGAATTATTTCACTCTGAGATGAGGGTTTAAAAGAAGGAGAAATTCCATTTATTTCAGGTTTTCCTTTATTTTGAAATTTAGAAATATTTGAATAGCAATTTTTTTGGATATGGCCTAGCTTAGACACCTAAAACACCTAATTGGCTCTCTACAATCATATCTAGTATGGTTTGTAGATAAGCACCTAGAACATTTTTGTATTTTTTCTCTTTGAATATTAGGTATAAATCTAGGTTTTTTTGCAACATAAGTCCAAGGTTTATCAGTTTCTAAATTTTCTTGCAATATTTGTTTATAGGATAAATTCATAATTGCAAATAAATGAGAGAGATAGAGGACTTAGCAGGATTTCAAATGGAGAGGATCACTAAAGACAGCCAACTGGAGAGCCTGCTGAAATTCCTCTGCTAATTGGATCTATTCACTGGTACCCACTTAATCCTCCTTTGATCAATTTCACTGGTACCAATTGAAATTCACTGGTACCCTCTTTATCCTTCTTTATTTTACTGGTACCCACAAGATACTTTTACTGATTTCCACAGGAATTTAGGTTCTGAATAACACAGACTGGAGAAGACTTGGACTGGAGAGGACTTGGACTGGAGAGGATTATCGATGGAACACTAGAGAGGTGAAGGTTCGATGACCCCTTGAGGAAGTGCCACTCTCATCAACTTCAGGAGATAAGAGTTCTTTGTTCATGGGTGAGTTGGAGAGTAATGGAGATGGTTTGAATTATTCAAGAACACTCCATTTTTTGGTAAATATTTGTATTTCAGAATCCTAATTCTTATTTATCTCGTTAGTTTGATCCGCCGAAAATAATGAATAGAAATAGATTTGGGTGTGAGAAATTTTTCAAAAAAACCTTAACTTTTTTGAATATTGTAAAATTTTTCTATCTTTTTGGAAATTCCAAAAGAACTCGTGCCATCTACTAAACTTTTATTGTCAAATATGTCCTATATGGGTTAAAACTAACCAAGGATGACATTATTTTTTTTTTGGCCAAAATATCTTTCTATTTTCATATGTAGTAATTAAAAAAATGTTTTTATTATTTTTTATTAATTTTAAGAAAATTCTTAAATATTTTTTAACATGTAGTGATTTAAAAAAAAAATTATTACATGTTGTGTTTATATAATTTTAATATTTTATTTATTATTCACGAAAAATAACATAACATAATAATAAAATAAACAACAATAAATTAACAGCTTGAAAATATATTGATAAACCACTACAACAGATCTGCGCATCAGCGACGGTAAAAACCGTCGCTGATACTCCCAAAAACCGTCGCTGAATGTTTTACCGACGGCATCCCGTCGCTGATTGCCCGTCGCTGAAAGGGGCGTCGCTAATGTCACTTTTTCCGACGGGCCGTCGCTGATGTCACCTTTTCCGACGGTCATTCCTTCTCCGGCGGGCCGTCGCAGAACCCTTCTCCGGCGGGCCGTCGCAGAACCCTTCTCCGGCGGGCCGTCGCAGAAAAGGTGACATCTCCGGCGGGCCGTCGCAGAAAAGGTGACATCAGCATACGGATTAATAATATATAAATAAATAATTAAATAATATTAAATTTGTATTAATAATATTAAATAATTAAATAATATTAAATTTGTAATATTAATATTTTAATATTAATATTAATAATAAAAATAAATAATTAAATAATATTAAATATATATATTATTAATAAATAATTAAATTATATTAATAATATATAAATAAATAATTAAATTATATTAAATTTGTATTAATAATATTAAATAATTAAATAATATTAAATTTGTAATATTAATATTAAATATTAATATTAATAATAAAAATAAATAATTAAATAATATTAAATATATATATAATTAATAAATAATTAAATTATTAATAATTATAATTAAATTATATTAATAATATATAAATAAATAATTAAATTATTAATAATTATAATTAAATTATATTAATAATATATAAATAAATAATTAAATTATATTAAATTTGTATTAATAATATTAAATAATTAAATAATATTAATATTTTAATATTAATATTAATAATAAAAATAAATAATTAAATAATTAATAATTATAATATTAATAAATAATTAAATTATATTAATAATATATAAATAATTAAATAATATTAATATTTTAATATTAATAATATAAATAATTAATTAAATAATATTAAATTTATATAATTAATATAATAATAAATTTATTTTAATATTTATAATATTAATAAATAATTATATTATATTAAATTTGTATTAATAATATTAAATTCGTAATTTTAATATTAATAATATAAATAATTAATTAAATAATATTAAATTTCTATAATTAATATTAATATAAATAATTAAATAATATTAAATTTATTTTAATAAATAATTAATAATTATAATATTAATAAATAATTAATAAATAATTAAATTATATTAAATTTGTATTAATAATATTAAATAATATTAAATTCGTAATATTAATATTTTAATATTAATAATATATAAATATTAAATAAATAATTAAATAATATTAAATTTATATTAATAATAATTTTTAATAATTATAATAAACCCACGACAATTAAACAAATACAAACAATCCAGAAAATGAAACCACAATCCACAAATACAACAATCCGAATACGACAATCCACAAATACAACAATCCAAATACAACAGTCAAATAAACTCTCTAATTCTGATTCAAATTATCACCATCGAAACCTCCAAGAAAATCATTTGCCGGACCAAAATTCGCCGGTCGGGTCGATGTCTCCTGAATTTAATGAATGGTTATATGAAACTATACTACTATAATAATTATATATATTTTATTTAACATATACATACATTCGATGGTCGGGTCGATGTGTCCTGATTCTGCTGCGACATATTCGCCATGAACATCTGTGGGAAAGGAGACCGCAATACATTCTGAAAATCCGAACCTGAATTCTGGAGGGGAGGAGACGAGAACACGCCGGGATTCTGGAAACCATCGTAACCTCCTTGACCTCCTGATCCCATGCCGAACCCCGAGCCCTTTTCCACACATTTTGTACATAAAAAGTAAGATACATGAAAATAAATTATATTTTTTCTTATTGTACATATAATTTTTTACCTGTTGCCAAAATTGACGAGGAAAGAACATATTCTGCTGAGATCCGTCCAAACCTCCTAATCCTCCCGATCCCGTCGATCCGGATCCCGAACCCTGTCCCTTGTGAATAAAATAAATATATATCATTTTCTTCCGAAATTTAAAAAACATTATTAATTGAAATACCTACTTACCTGCTGGAGAAAAGGACGCGGACAAAACATGTTCTGCTGCTGTGCGAACTGCGAAAACGTGGAATACATGGTCTCCATCATCGCACGTCTAGTCTCTTCTGTATTGCGTTTGAGCTCCTCCTCCATCCTTTTTTTCATTTCCTCTTCTCGCCTGCGACTTTCCTCCTCCATTTGTCGCCTAAACATCTCGAATCTATCATTTTCTTCCGAATCGCGACATGCTGAAGTCGCGTTCTGACACGAGGGAGAAGACCATGTCGATGAGACCGGAGTAGACGCCAAAGCCGGATCAATCACAGAATCTATCGTATAGAAACGTCCGTGCGATCTCCCTCCTGACACCTGAACATACGTAGCAGCATCATCGCCGTGAGACGCCCAATCTTCACCGTACTTCTCCTTCATCGCGGCTTCGTAATTCTCCTTCGTGACATAAATACAACACGTTCGATTATAACAAATATGATTGCAAATTGAAAATTTAAATATACCTTTACTGCGACGGACTTCTGATCGATATAAGCAGTGCCACCCTTACGAACCTTCGACACCTTCAACAAATCCAAGAATCGGACGGGAACGTCTGGATTGCGCTCCTCCTTCAAAATTTAGAACAACAATTTGTAATATCGTATATTAATTAATAAATAATAATATAAATAAATAATTAAATAATAATAAATTTATTTTAATAATTAAGTAATATTAATATTTTAATAATTAATAAATAAATAATATTAATATTAATAAATAATTAAATAATATTTTAATAATTATAAATTTATATTAATAATATTTCAATAATTAAATAATAATAAAATTATTTTAATAGTTATAATATTATTAATAAATAATTATATAATATTAATAAATAATTAATTAATATTAAATAGTAATGTACCATTTTTTTTTTGTGGGCTGCGAGTGAAATCGATCCAGAAGTGCTATGACCGCGCACGTCTCCAGCATTGCGGTTCGCCTTGTTTCGAGCAGATGCCTCCATCCACTCTGGATTATTCATCCATTTCCGCACCATGTTCGTCCAAGCAGCAGTAGAGAAATCTGGTGGAGTACTCAGGACAGCATTTGACGGAGGCTCGATCCAAGTTCGCATGTCATCCCCGAATTTTAGTGTGGCCGCCTTACGGGCCTCCCTCGTAATATCCCGCCAAAGCTTGCCACACCATGATTTCAAGCGTTTTTCACAATCTGCAATGTTCTGACCCTCGGCAAAGTGATAATGTTTCTGTCACAAAAAAAATATTAAGAACTCCGCATAAAATAATTATAAATATATATTAAATAGCATGAAATTCACAAAAATACCAAGAAATCTGCATAAACCGCCTTTTTTAATTTCTCATCCCAATCCGTGCCCCAATTCGTATAACCAACTTCGTTGTATCCCTTCATGATACGATTAAGATCACGAGGCAAATCCGCCCCAAAGTTACCTAAAACATGCATTAAATAAATTAAATTCGTTGAATTAATTAAATTTTATTAAATACAAATATACAACTAAATACCTGGCAGGTCAATCATGAATGTCGTACCGGACTGTATAATAGGTAAGGTGGAGCCGGTAATCCGAGTCATGGCATTAGGGCCACGACCTTTCTTACGAGGCGGTACATCACCGACCACACCATCCACATCACCCTCGGCCCCATCCCCACCACCCTCGGCCCCATCCACATCACCCTCGAGCTCATCCTCAGCTTCCTCGACCTCCGGCGGTACAACCTCATCCGCAGCTTCCTCGACCTCATTCTCATCGACCTCATCCTCCTCGGACCGAAGTGCATGATGAGCACGTCCTCGAGTGAAAACCATGACCTATCAAATTTAATAAAATAAACAAAATAATAAATAACATAAGCATACTAAATCTTCCAAAATCAACAAGATCAAATTCCAAAATCCGCTGCTAAACTCAATAACGACATCATACAAAACAACACTAATCGAAAAAACTAAACTTCACGACAAACATAACACTAATCGAAAAAACTAAACTTGAACACAAACATAAATCGAAAAAACTAAACCCTAAACCCTAAACTAATCAAAATAATCCTAATCCAACCATAAATCGTCCTCTTGGAGTGCAATATCATCGTCGTCTTCTTCTTCTTCTTCTTCTTCGACAAGATTAATTTCATTGTCGTCTACAAGATCAACAACGCCCGGTACATGTAACGGTCCAATCACATCTACAATCGAATGATCTGGCTCGATTCTCACTTGTTCTACTTCTTGGAAATACTCGGTTGATGGAATTTCTAATTCAGGTACGACCAATCGAGGCTTCGTGGTTGTAACAACAGACCAATCTCGACGGTCATGTGTCTTGGACGGATAATTCATGTAATACACTTGTTTGGCTTGGTGCGCGAATATGAACGGCTCGTAATACTTGATGGTTGAACTATGATTTACTTCCACGAAACCATGTTTTTTATCAACCCTTACCCCCTTCACGGGATCGAACCAATGACAGTGAAATAATACAACTGAATTGTGCATGACAAAAGGAAATGTCAGCTCAATAATTTCATTGATTTCACCATAAAAAGCGGTTACATCGGTACCCGGACAATCCGCATTGACAGACACTCCACTATTTGTCGTACGTAAGAATTGACCGTGAGATCGTGTATGAAATCGATACCCGTTACAATCATATCCTTTGTACGTAGTTACGCGTCTGTTTGGCCCAGCAACGATATTACGCACTATTTCAGGAAACTCGACATCATCGGCAAAAACCTTGGTTTTCAACCAATGGGGCATTTCTTGTTCTCGTTTTCTAAACCGATTTCTTTCCGGTACATTTCGACGAACAAGACTCTCATCAAACTCTCTACATATTAGAAAATAATTACTCAACAAAATAATGAAAAGAAAATGAATTGAATGAAATTGTGAATCAAAACTTACTCGACAAGATCTTTTAATTCTGGACAATTCAAGATGACATACATGTGCGCCGCAGTTTTATCCTTCTCGTCCAAATCCGCAAATCCAGAATTCCAGGAACGGCCCGGATAATCGAATATCGTGTATTCATCGTTATTCGATCCCTCGGCAACATCAAAATGCCGATCTACTCGTCTAGCACGCGTTGGAATTTTCTGATCGAAATACAGCGCACAAAAATTGGAAACCTCTTCTATGAGATAAGTTTCGACAATAGAACCTTCGACCCGCGCTTTGTTTCTAACTTTTCTTTTCAACTTGCGCAAACATCTCTCAAATGGATACATCCAACGGTACGAAACAGGCCCACCCATTCTAGCCTCGTACGCCAAATGAATAACAAGATGTTCCATAGAGTCGAAAAAACTAGGTGGAAATTTTTTTTCCAACTTACATAGAGTAACAACTATACTCTTCTCCATTTCTTGCAAGTGCGATGGGTCTAACTCAGTGGCACAAATATCACGAAAAAAATTACTAAGCTCGACCAACGGTTCCCAAATACTATCAGGTATCATATCCCTTAACGCAACCGGAAGAAGTCGTTGCATAAAAATATGACAATCATGACTTTCAAACCGGAAACTTTCATGGTATGCATATTCACGGATCGTGTCCAATTAGCCGCATAACCATCAGGAAACCGTAATTCTTTCAACCATTCGTAAATCAATGTTTTCTTATTTTTATCAACGGAATACAATGATTTCGGTTTACCCAAACGACCATTTGCCAATGTTACAAGTTCTAATTCCGGTCGACTACACAACAAAGAAAGATCGAGTCGGGATTTAGCATTATCTTTGGTCTTACTTTCCACGTCAAAAACCGTGTTAAAAACATTACCAAATACATTCGCCTCTATGTGCATTACATCTAAATTATGACGAATTTTGTTGGTCGACCAATAAGGCAAGTCCCAAAAAACACTTCTCTTCGTCCAATTATGAGTGACTCCAAATCCAGGAATTTGTAACTTATCAACACCATTCCTACGAACTCTAATTCTTGGTAATTTGTTCAACCGATCTACGATATTTCGAATCTGATCACCTGATCGACGAGGAGGAGGTGGATTACGATCCGTTTTATTTTTAAGAAATGTGTTTCTCTGACTACGAAACGGATGGTTGTGCGGTAAAAATTGACGATGGCAATCAAACCAGGTTTGTTTTCTACCGTTTGTCAAAGAGAATGATTTGGTATTCTCCATACAAATTGGGCACGATAATCTACCGTGCGTTGACCAGCCTGACACCATACCGTATGCTGGAAAATCATTAATCGTCCATAAAAGAGACGCTTTCATTGTAAAATTATTACGACGATATGCATCGTACGTAACAACACCATTATCCCACAGCATTTTTAACTCATCAACTAGGGGCTTCAATAAAACATCAATTTTATCGCCCGGATGATCGGGTCCAGGAATGACGAGAGATAAGAAAATATTTTGATCTCTAAGACTCATTCCGGGCGGTAGATTATACGTCACAATGAAAACAGGCCAACACGAATAAGGTTTCCCGCTCGAGAGAGTATAAGGACAAAAACCGTCAGTGGACAACCCTAGACGAACGTTTCGAGGTTCGATTGCAAACTGGGGATAAGTGGAATCAAAATCTTTCCACATTTGTCCATCCGATGGATGAATCATAACATTGGGATTTTCTCGAGGGCCTTGATGCCAGGTCATGTGTTGAGAAGTTTGTTTGGCCATGAATAATCTCTGTAACCGAGGAGTTATTGGAAGATATCGTAACACTTTACAAGGAATAGGTTTTCCTTTCTTACCTTCTTCCATAGGTAAGAAACGAGATTTATTACATTTATCACATTTATTTTTGAGACTATCATTCCCATAAAAAAGCATGCAGTTATCCGGACATACATCAATTTTCTCATACTGCATACCTAATCCTTTGATGAATTTCTTAGATTCATTGAAATTTTCAGGAAAATTATTTTTATTTTTCCGAGGGATAATGAAGTTTTTGATTACATACAAGAACCTATCGAAAGCTATTTTCGTAACTTCACAATCGGATTTGACATTCAACAACATGGTTACAACAGACATTAAAGAATGTTCTGAAAATCCTGGTCCTTCCCATAAACTCTCATCAGATGCTCGAAGCATCTCAAAGAAACGAGCAGCTTCAGAATTTGGTTCCTCATCCTCCTCTACTTCTTCTTGCCAATCAAACGAAGGTCCGGCAACATCACGAACCATTTGTTCCATCCGATTGGGACTGAACGATGACGACCCACCAATTTCGAAATTTGAATCTCCCTCTCCGTGTTTTGACCAAATTAGATAGTCCGGCATAAAACCGACACTACTTAAATGGGTTGCTATCTCATTATGGATACGAAGAAAAGAATTTTGGCAATTCTTACATGGACACCAAGTACATTTTTTTCCTTGGCTATTTATTGGCAATTTCTCGGGATGTGCGAATGCGAAATTAAGAAAATCAATCATTCCATTCCAAAACTCAATCGTGAGAGAATGATTATACATCCAGGAACGATCAGTCTCCATCGAGAGATATTCTAACAATGAAAATAATTGGTATTAAGAAAATGAATTGGGGAAAAGAATTTAGAATATCAACACTGCCAAAGATTTCTTTAGAAAGTTTGAAATACTATAGAAATGTCGAAATAACAATGTCTCGAAGAATTCGTTAGAAATTAGTTAATCCGACATAAAACTATTTCATTCCAAAACTCAACCGTAACGGAAAGATTGGTATTAAGTGAAATAATTGAAGAACAAAATTGGAACAACAGTACCGAGAATTTCTTTAGAACACTATTGAGAAGTTGAAATAATGAGGTCTCCGAAGATTAATTGTATGAAATACTATTAACTAAAGATTTGTTTGGATGTAATACAAATTTGTAATACAAAATAATATCATAATATATTTCAAAAAACTGTCTTAATTCTGTTTCTATAGCATCCAATAATACATATTTTTGTTTTAATATCATACGTGACCAAATTTGTTAATTTACTAAGATATAAGATCTAATTATATTATTTTTTAATTCATAATTTTAAATTAAGTATATTTTTTTGTTACATAAAATTAATTAAATTTTGAAATAACCATATTGGAAATATTTTTTGATTCATAATTTAATACCTATTATTTTTATTATTTTTATATTTTTTGGTAATCAAAAATATATTAAAAATTTCATAACTCAACAATATATAACCATAAATTATACTCGCAACAAATAAAGTACTTAGCTATCTTTCCTTCAAAAAAAAAAATTTCATAACTCACTTTTATTTTTGTTCCTTTCTCTCTTTATGTAAATATAGAACTCTTTTTTTTATATATGAAAAACACCCGAAGGTATAGCTCTTAGCTATCTTTCCTTCCAAAAAAAAAAAAACAAATAAAGTACTACATCCAAACAACAATTAAAACCTAATCTAAACCTAATATTTTTCTACTACATCCCAATAACTCTAAAATCCTAAATCCAAACTTAGATATAAACTACGCATTTTTCACACAAACAATATCATACAATAAATTATAAAAATTGAACTATTATTAACCTTGGTCCGGAGTTGATTAATTAATTCGCCAAAAAGTCCAAAATCCAAATTTCCTAAAATAATAAAAACTAATTAATTTAACAAATTTCAAAAAACATAACTAACAAATTTGAAAATAATAGATGTAAAAATTGATTTAAAACATATTTTAATAAAATCAGATTTAAAAAAAAAAAACAGATATAAAATATACTTAAAACAAATTAAAATTCCATATTTAATAAGCCTACAAACTCTAAAAATTCATAACTAAAATACCTAAAACAAAATCAGAACAGATTCAAAAATCCTAAATAAAATAATTATTTAATCCTTCAAAACCAGATTTAAAATGCTTATGAATCCAGATTCAAAATTTTTTACACCTAATTAAACCTAAATTTAAATCTAACCTAACCAAACCGAGAAAAATAAACATACGTTCAAATAAATAGAGAGCAGGAGACTTTCCACTACACCAGACCCGAGTGTCGAGAGAGCAGCCGAGAATTATGACTTTCACCTAAAAAAACAAATTTAAACAAAAATTAAAAAAACAAGTTTAAAAAAACATATAAACAAATTTTTTAAACCTAATTAAACCTAATTAAACCAGATTTAAAATGCTAATGAATCCAGATTAAAAAAAATTTACACCTAATTAAACCTAAATTTAAATCTAACCTAACCAAACCGAGAAAGATAAACATACCTTCAAACAAATAGAGAGCAGGAGACTTTCCACTACACCAGACCCGAGTGTCGAGAGAGCAGCCGAGATTTATGACTTTCACCTAAAAAAACAAATTTAAACAAAAATTAAAAAAACAAGTTTAAAAAAACATATAAACAAATTTCAAAAAACGTAACTAACAAATTTAAAAATAATAGTTGTAAAAATTGATTTAAAATAGATTTTAATAAAATCAGATTAAAGAAAAAAAACCAGATATAAAATATACTTAAAACAAATTAAAATTCCATATATAATAAGCCTACAAACTCTAAAAATTCATATTTAAAATACCTAAAACAAAATCAGAACAGATTCAAAAATCCTAAATAAAATAATTATTTAATCCTACAAAACCAGATTTAAAATACTTATGTATCCAGATTCAAAATTGTTATATCTAAAAAAATCAACATGAATGATTCAAAAAAATTCCTTGAAAAATCAGACCTAAATTAGGCCTAAATTAAAAATTCCTTCAAAAATTCCTTGCAAAATTCCTTGATTTAAAATAATTTTAGAACAAATTTAAAAAAATCAGACCTAAATTAAACACAAATACGAACGAGCTAATTAAGCCTAGAAATCAACATGAAAGATTCAAAAAAAAAAAAAATCAACAGTTTATAAAGCTAATCAAAAGGTGAAATAAACATACCTTCAAACCGAGAAGAGGAGATATTGATCACCGAGAAACGAACAAGCCGGAATCCATCCACCAGAAACGAGCAACCAACCGAGAAGAGGAGAGAAGGGGGCTGCCAAGGCGAAAGCAGAGAGGGGGGAGAGGGGAAGGGGGCTGTGAGGGGGCTGGGCGAAAGAGTGGCTCCGGACGGGCTGGACGAAGGGGGTAGAGGAGAGAAAGAGAGGGGGGGGGGGGGGTAGAGGCCGAAGGGGGTAGAGGGCGAAGGGCGAAAGGGGAAGAGGAGAGAGAGAAGGAGGGAAACGAAATGACCGCAGGCTGGGGGGATATATATATCTAAACCCTAATCCATATCACCGACGGGCCGTCGGATCGTATTAGCGACGGCAAACTTCATCTGCGACGGTTTTTTTTATCTGCGATGGGCCGACGGGGAGTTATTTGCGACGGTAAAGATGGGCCGACGGGCCGTCGGAGATAGTTTTGAAATCTGACGATTTTTTGAATGTATCTGCGACGGGAAACTCCTGGCCGACGGGCCGTCGGTGACAATCTGTGACGGGATATTGAATCTGCGACGGGCCGACGGGGAGTTATTTGCGACGGTAATGATGGGCCGACGGGCCGTCGGAGATAGTTTTGAAATCTGACGATTTTTTGAATGTATCTGCGACGGGAAACTCCGGGCCGACGGGCCGTCGGTGAGCATCAGCGACGGGCCTTTTAGTTATCGACGGGCCGACGGCGGGTTTTACCGATGGTTTCTTCTTCTACGACGGGCCAACGGAATCTGCGACGGGCCGTCGGAAATAAAAACCGTCGCAAATAGTACTTTAGCGACGGCCCGTCGGTGAAAGTGCTTTATATTTACGACGGCCCGTCGCTGATAGAAGTTCCCCGTCGCTGATAAGCCCATCTGTTGTAGTGAACAAATATCTGTTTAAACATCTAGTTCTTTATTTTCATTATTCTTTATGTATTTTTTTAATAGTTTCGTGATATTTTATTTTTTAAGTATTTGCAAGATGTTCTTTTAATATTGTCATTCAACTTATTATTATTTTATGTTAGTTTTTGAAAAAAATATATAAAGTATGAAATATAAAAATTATATAAATATAACATATAATAACTTCTTTTTTTAAATTATTATATGCTAAAAACAATTTAGGCCTTTTTTAGGCCATCCCTTATCGCTAGTCTGGCCGCCGTGTTTAGGCCACCTAGTATCGCTAGCCAGAGAAATATAAGGACTTTTGGCGGTGCTTTGATTTTCCATAATGAACTTTGCCATTCGTTTATCACTCCCGGATTGATTAGGAACGTGCCCATTTTCTATCCACTTCCATTTAGTGATGTCACTCGTCTGTTGTACTGAAGCACTGTATGGTTCCATCAAGCCTTTGACTTGTCTCAGGAATGGAGATAATCTTGCGTTGGGTGTATTCCGTAGATGTTCCGTTGAGGTGATCACATATATGGTGTTCAATATGACCGCCCATGAGTTCCCATCTTGGATATCTATCCTCCATAAGGTTTTTTTTGTAGTAGAGCCTCGTTAAAACTTTCTAGTTGGAGTATTCTGAGACCTCCATTTCTCTTTGGGAGGCATACTTTTGCCCAATTAACCAAGCCATTTTCTGGGTTACACTTTTCATTTCCTTTCCACAGAAATGCTCGTAGTATCTTATTGATCTTATCTATAACCCTTTTTGGGAGTAGCATTACTTGCATTTGGTATATCGGTATTGAGGTCAATGTCGCTCGTATTAAGGTTACCCTTCCTCCGAACGAGAGTAGTTTCTCTTTCCAAGATGCCACCCTGGATTGTATTTTGTTAACAAGACGTATGTATTCACTTATTATTACTTTTTTGGTGGTCAAAGGGATTCCCAAATAAGTGATGGGGAGATCTTGTTTGTTGCATTTGAGTATACTTCCTACACCATTGTGAAGCGTTTATGGAATTGCTATCGGATTACCAAATAAGTGATGGGCAGGTGAATGCACTTTTTTCCCAGTTCACTTGTAGCCCCGTTATGTCCGAGAATAGGTCGAGTGCTAGAGAGGTGAGTTTTAAGTTCGTAGGTTAAGCTTCTACGAATAGGATCGTATCGTTCGCAAATTGCAGTAGTTGTGTTGGCATACTGGATGAGTTTTGTAATAACGGGGCTACCTTAGCTATTATATCTTGTAGTATATCAATTCCCAGGTTGAAGAGTAATGGGGATAGTGGGTCGCCTTGACGTACCCCTTTCTGATGGAAAAAGTACGGTGAGAAGGCCGAGTTTATTTTGATTGCCGATGATGATGATATTAGTAAGTTGTGTATCCATTGTAACCATTTGTCCGGGAATCTTTTTGTCTTTAACATGTCTAGCAAGAATTCCCATGATAGGTTATCGAATGCGTTTTTTATATCTATTTTCATCATTACCGTCGGTATTTTTTCCTTATTATAGAAGGTTAAAAGTTCACGTGCGACTAGATAAGAGTCGATGGTGGATCTATCTTTTAAGAACGCGGATTGGTTATTGTGGATGAGTTGTGGCAAGACCTTTTGTAGCCTATTTGCTAGGATCTTTGTTATTATTTTAATCGGTACATTGTGAAGGAAATACAGTTTCAGGATCAACCGTAAAAGTGTACACAAGGATAAACGAATGTAAGCGTACATTCGTGGTCATATCTTTCAGTAGGAAAATCCAATTTGAATGGTTCAAATTGGGTTAGATAGATAATAAGATTATCTACAACCTTCATATAGAAATATATTTCATATGAACGAAGTATCAGTGTCGTTTCTATGAAATACCGAAAGGCTGCAACAGTATGACATACAGTTAGTAAAACAGTCATAACTTTTGCATACAAACTCCAAACGGGCCAGGCCAAATTGGGTCGTGTAGATAATAAGATTATCTACAACTTTCGTGTTGGGTGATGTTCTGTCAGAGGAATTTACCAATTTCGTATGGACAGAATACTGGACAGATACATGCAACTTTCTGTGTGAAAGAGTGTATATTGGATATACATGTCTTTTGGCCAATCCTAATCCTATATGATATAAATATGATTTTTCTCTCTCATCTGGAGTGGTTCATTCAGTTAATTAATTCAGAATATTCCAGAGAATTGTGAGACAACTTTCTAGAGAGAGAAAGGGTGTAAAGAGAGAGAAACCGTGAAAAGGTGTTTTCCGGTATAGAGAATCAATCAATCGAGCAAGTTCGCCGGTGCATCGTCTAGGCAGTTGCACCCGCGACCGACGTCTTACGAGTCAAGGTGGATACAAGTAGAGGAGCAACATCTGGGGCTCTTTCGGTTGTGATCGATTCGGAGGAACGAAATCTGCCGGAGACGGAAACGAGCGAATCGAGTAATGGGCTGTGGAAGCATGCGGGCATGGAACGCACGAAGACAACCCGAGGCGTGTCAAGACGGTGGGAGACGTGCGGTATGGGACGTACGGGCTAGTCACCAACGTGACACCGAAGGAAAAGAAGGATGTGAGCGATCAACCCGTCGTGCGTGATCAATTTCACGCTGGTAATCGTCTATCCTACTTTGCATCGTACCCTCGAAGTCATGGCGTGATCTTGGATTTAGGGAACCGGACCGGGCCTTCATATCCGCTGCGCGGGCCCGGGGATGGGTGAATTCCCAACAGTGGTATCAGAGCGATCGCCATCGATTCGAGGGTCGAATCATAGTCGTATATTCGATATACGGACGGGTTATCAAAGTTCGTACCCGTTTGCATGATGATAGATTTAGAGATTCCAATTTCGTTAAAAATCACAAGTAGAATTCACTAGAGATCAATCAAAAGTTGATTGAGAGTATCTAGGAATTATCGTGAAAATGTTTCATGATTTATCGTTTCAGAAACGAGCGAAAACGGAAGAAACGGCAAAATCTGCAGAAAAGTAGAATACGAAACAGTGAGTAAAACTAAGATAGTTTTCAGTGGGAAACTCCAAATTGATTGGATCAAATTGGCGTAGTTAGATAATGAGATTATCTATGACTTTGATACAGAAAGTTTTTTCATTTGAACGAATTATCAGTGTCGTTTTTATGGAATACTGAAAAGGTGCGACTGTTTGACATACAGAGACTAAAACGTCCGTAGATGTCGCATCAAAACTCCAATTGAGTCGAATCCATTTGGGTTAGTTAGATAATACGATTATCTAGAACTTTCGTTCACGTTCAAAGTCGGTTGGAACAATTTAATATTTTCGGTTCCACAGAATACTGAAAATGTGTCTGTAGTTTTCTGGTTGAAAAGGTGTCTATTGGATATACTTACCTTTTCGTTTGTCCGTATTATACCAAAACTGGTATAACTTTCAGTAGGAAACTCCGATTTGAATTGTTCAAGTTGGGTTAGTTATATAATGAGATTATCTAGAACTTTCATGTTGTAATATATTTCATTTGAGCGAAGTATCAGTGTTGTTCTAATGAAATACCGAAAGTGTGCGACAGTTTGACATATAGTCAGTAAAACGGCCGTAACTTTCGGGTCCGAACTCCAATTGGGCTGGGCCAAATTGGGTTGGAAAGATAATAAGATTATCTACAATTTTCGTGTTAGTTGATGTTCTGTCAGAGGAATTTACCATTTTCGTTCTGACAGATTACTGAAAGGGTGTATGCAGTTTTCTGTTTGAAAATGTGTATATGAGATATACATACTTTTAGGCCTATCTTTATCTCTAATCAATTAATTCAATCATACTAGCATATTAGATAATTAATTATTTAGAATAATTAGTCTCCCTAAATAATTCATATGCATTTAGAAATCTTGTGATAGTGATATAATATGATTATATCACGAATTATTTAAACATGAATGTCATGATCCCTCATAATATTTAAGTCGTGGAAATGCCTTCCATATCATCAACCATCGAAATTGGTATCACAATATGTGTGTTTCTAGGCCTTCGTCATGCACACATGTTGATGGTATTAATGGGTGGCAAGCATTAATTGGGGACTTACGTGTTTCTAGGCCTTCGTCATGCACGTGAGTAGGTCATTTGAACGATACGTTTGATATGGTTATGACTTAACCGTCCAAGCCAATCCGATTGGAGTTCGGGGCATAGTTAGAATGCACACACGGAACTGGGATTGTATGTGATACGATCCATCACCGAAATTCTAAAAGGTTCGAGAGTCGCATATGATGCGATTGGATTATATCCTACCTAAATAAGCGAGATCCCACTCGATAGGCCTTCGTCACTTGTGCGAGGATTGCGAAATATGGATCTCGGGTGTTATGGACTTGGAGTCCCGTATCGGTATGAGGGTTATCGATTCGATAAAATAACACTATCATATAATCATCATATAAGCATATAGATTAAGTACGCACGGTTAGGAGCTTAATCTTCATCATCCGTTTAGAATTATGTTTTCAAGCAAACACCAAATATATATCGATGAGATCGATATGATAGATGGCTTTTGGGTCGGAATTACCGTAATTAACCTTGATAGTCAAAGAATAGTTCTTAGACTTAAAGGAACGTGTTGGACACGGAAATGGTAGATTCGGGGCTCGAAGCTTTGGCTTTAGATAAAGCCGGGTTCGATACACTTTAAGAAGGAATCGAACAATATTACGTGCCTTGTGGTCGCATGTATAGACGCAGATTTCTCAAAATTGTTTTGAGAATTCGGGTGTATATGAAAGTAAAACGCAACGCTCAAGAAATAGTTTCAAGAGCTAGAGCGCATTGAATGGTTCAATGCAGCTCAAAGCGTAGATTAATTATGAGACGCCTTATGGGTCTTTGATTAACACACGTGTGTTGTTGGTACGAGATTTGATCTTTGTGACCGAATATCATATGCATTCGATAGATAAGTCGATCCCTGAATTGCATGAGATGCGATTTAAAATTGAATTGGAGATGCTCGGAGTATCCGAGGAATCCAATGTATATAGATGCGTGGATGTCCTTGTAATTCAAAGGAGGGATCGAAAGAAATGTATGTCTAAAGGTATTTTGGGAAAATGTTTTCCAAACAGAAAGTTCGGGCAAGGAGTTGTCCAAATTAATGACTCAAAGAACGGTGAAATCCGAGGAGGATTAAACCTAGAAGTTGATTGCTTCCTTTGGCATTGCCGTCTTGGTCATATGAATGAGATACGCGTATCTAGATTCCATATGATGGATTGCTAGAATCAATCGAATTAGATTCGATTGATTAAATGCGATACTTATTTATTAGGCAAGACGACAAAGGACATCATTCTCCAAAGGTTGGAGAAAGATCCAACGAATTATGGGAAATTACATTTAGATGTAAATGTTCCGATAAGTTCCAAGGCAAGAGGAGGCTATCGGTATTTTGTTACATTTACGGACGGTTAAAGTAGATACGGTAATATCTGTTTAATGCGTGCCGAAGCTGATACTTTTGAAAGTTTCAATGAGCTTCAAAACGAAATACAAAATCGACTTAGCAAGAAAATCAAAGTCCTTTGATAGGATCGAGGAGGCAAGTATTTGAGCTACGCAATTCGATAGGATCGAAGATGCGATATTTGAGTTATAAATATTGATTATCATTCATGATTGTGAAATCGTTTCACGATTATTTTCATTTCGGAACATTGAGATGTGTCCGAAAAGAGGAATTGAACGCATGTTGGACATGGTTCGATAAATGATAGGTCAAACGGATCTCCCAAAAATGTTTTGGGGATACGCCATTTGAGACAACGGCACTAATGAATGGTTGCATATAAGATATGGACCATAAACCTTCTAATCGGTATAAAAGGCGCCATATTAGATATGGATCGGAATGGTTCCGAAGTTGTCATTTGTACAAATTTGTGAATGTGAGTATATTTCGAAATTTGTTTCGATTAAACTCAATCCCAAATCTGAAAATTGTTCGTTTATGATATATCCTTAAGAAAACTAAAGGGTATTAGTTCTAACGTCCCGACGAAAATAAGATTTTCGTGGCTCGAAGAGATGCCTTCTTGGAGGAGGACTCGATGCGCACAAGTTTGAAACTTGATGTTGCTAATCTTTATGCGGGCTAGTGGGAGTAGAATAAATCTCGAAAGAGTTCGAGATCTGAAAATGAACATTGTACCGATGAATGTTGACACGACTTCATCAAGAGTTGATGAATACGAGTCGAACACACAAGGAATTATTTGTAGATCAAGTAGGCTATATCATAAGCCGGTAAATACGGATTTACCGTGGCTAATGATGATAGGTCGAAATCATATGATGATTCGATATCCTACAGGGATGCTATGAAAGGTTGATTCCACATGACATGATGTCATGAATTCTGAGATTCGATCCGTGTAAAATTATCAAGTTTAGAACTTGATTTAATTACTTTCCGGGTTAGACCCGTGAAAAGACAATGGGTTTTCAAGATGAGAACCGACACGGATAGGAATACGCATATATGCAAATCGAGGCTCGTAGCGAAGAGTTTCAAGAATTTCATAGTCGGACTATGAAGAAACGTTTTCGCATGTTGCCATGCTTTCACATTCTCAAAATTCTGCTCGACATGGTCGCGTATTATGACTATGTGATGTAGCAAAATGGATGTCAAAACCGAATTTCTTGACAGAAATTTTATGAAAGGATGTGTACTTGACACAACCTTACGGTTTTGTCGATTCATAAGAATCGGGGATAAGATATGCACGCTTTAATGATCCATATGATGGATTAGAGAAAGCTTCTCGGAATTGGAATATTCATTTTGATGAAGTTATAAACTGCTATAACATTGTCGGAACGAATGGAAACTTTGTGTACACATGAAGGTTAGTGGGAGCCGCGTTATATTTCTTGTAACGACACAAAATTTAGGCGAGACCGCTTATAAATTAAGCGTAAAGATCTATAGGATAGATCTAAGAAGTTCTTCGTTCTATATTATAGCACGTATATCGACATATTATTGAAAAAGGTTTTCAACATATAACTCCTTGGCGGAGTTAAATAGAGATGTCGAATGGCGGAATTTTTCTACGGCTCGATGTGAGACATCAAGCCGGGCGAAAATAAAAATATGATGCTTTACTTTCGATGTTAGGATCTATTATATCTGTCATGATATGTATGTGGCTATATGTCGTATGGATGAAGCGTCTAATTCACCATCAATAAAATCCAAAGGAATCACACGAGTTTGAATGTAATGCGATTACAAGAGACTAACTCTTGTGAATGTATAATGGTTATACATATATATATATATACATAATGGTTATGTATATTTAAATTCATCGGGATTTGTATTGATAGCGGTGAATGTACCCTTGAATACTTTACAAAAGAATTCAGGATTTTATTTTATCTATAATGGTGTGGAGGACGTGTTGGTTATAAAGAGTTATAACAACGACAGTTTCCAAAGATTTAGCACGTCCAAATATGTAGCACGACTTTCGATCACAAAGTGTGTACATGATTTGCTTAAACGAAAACATGGTTATGTGGAAAGGTTCCACATGACCAATAATGATTCTATTTACGGAGGCGAGTATATTGTGGTTATGAATCACAAAAGGAAGCGGTATGGATCAATGATACATGACCAAACTCGAGTAGTCACGAGTTATCGGATTTATGGTTGTATATTGCGTGACACGCCATAGTACAAGCCAAAAATGCCGAGGTCACAACCACTTCTAGCCAATACTCAGAAAATTTCATTGATCCATGAAATTTTATGAAATGATGTGATCGTAGGTATTGGAAATGTTCCAAACCTGATGTTGATTAACACTAACGGCAACGTGCGGACCCGTTTACAAAACCGCTCTCTCTAGTCGCGCGTGACTGTCATGCGATGACTATGGGTATGGAGATACCTAGAGGAGGAAGAAGAGAGTAGAGTGTAGTTATCTAATACGATAGTCCTCGCAGGTTGTGGGTATGGAGATACCCATAGGTAAACGTTGTATCACCCAAATACTTAATCCGTTTGAATGCATCCCTTTTTAAAATTCTTGTTTACTTAAATTTTCGTGCATTCACCTTATATGAAAACTGTGTGCGGGGTTGTGTAATATGATTACATGAACCTTGATTTGAACTTGTGTGGACGTCGACATGGTTGAGGACCATGTGCAGCGAAACCGTCACACTTAAAGTTTCATTTCTAAACATCCCTAGTCGCGGGTCAGTTTGCTTAAGAGAGAAGCATTTCTATTACAAGGGAATAGACTGAACGCGTACACTAGTACGTTAGCCGAGGAGATGATTATGTTTTGCTAATCATAGGACAAAGGTGTTTGTCGAATCGGGAACGTAGATATATGCTAGGTGACATATATTGGATATGACCGAAGCCGCGAGACCATGACATGGTTTAGTCATTATAGATGGACTCGCGACGAGTAGGGTATTAGGTTCTTCATACTTGAGGGGACCATTGATTGCGTTACGTGCGTAACACAATGCTTTGATATGATCTTACGCTCACCGTAACAGGGAGTTAAAACGGTCATCATTGGGTATTGTCCGAAACACGGAATTCAATGTGAGTCTCCAAGATAGGAATTGTTTATTCCGAAAGGAAGAGATATCTCTTTGGCCACTCGATGAATTGATTAACGAAAACTGTGGCCACAGTCAATGATATTAACGGTTAATATCGATTGAAATTTGTTAACTCAATTCGGACTCGAGGAATAAGTATAGTTAATCAAAATATAAGGATGACTATAACCATGCCTTTTGGTTAACGGATATCGCTAACAAGAGAACTAATGACCGCTATTCGAGATAGGCACAATGATCACAATCATTTTTCGTGTTAACATGGGTAGCCATGATGGAGTGAATAGATCCCGCTCATGGGCTTGTAGTGATATGGAAACAGCCTACTGCCATCGTTAACCGAACCTACCTGGTCACACAACGAGTCGTACTAAGTCGGGCTTGATTATAAAATTGGCACATAAGATGTGCGTAGCTTGGTATTTGATACGCGAGCTATATTCTCTAAAATCGTGCGTATTGGATATGCATGAGTACCTTTTAGGTAGATCTGAAATTGAGTGGGAGACTGAAGGAAATACAGTTTCAGGATCAACCGTAAAAGTGTACACAAGGATAAACGAATGTAAGCGTACATTCGTGGTCATATCTTTCAGTAGGAAAATCCAATTTGAATGGTTCAAATTGGGTTAGATAGATAATAAGATTATCTACAACCTTCATATAGAAATATATTTCATATGAACGAAGTATCAGTGTCGTTTCTATGAAATACCGAAAGGCTGCAACAGTATGACATACAGTTAGTAAAACAGTTATAACGTTTGCATACGAAATCCAAACGGGCCAGGACAAATTGGGTCGTGTAGATAATAAGATTATCTACAACTTTCGTGTTGGGTGATTTTCTGTCAGAGGAATTTACCAATTTCGTATGGACAGAATACTGGACAGATACATGCAACTTTCTGTGTGAAAGAGTGTATATTGGATATACATGTCTTTTGGCCAATCCTAATCCTATATGATATAAATAGGATTTTTCTCTCTCATCTGGAGTGGTTCATTCAGTTAATTAATTCAGAATATTCCAGAGAATTGTGAGACAACTTTCTAGAGAGAGAAAGGGTGTAAAGAGAGAGAAACCGTGAAAAGGTGTTTTCCGGTATAGAGAATCAATCAATCGAGCAAGTTCGCCGGTGCATCGTCTAGGCAGTTGCACCCGCGACCGACGTCTTACGAGTCAAGGTGGATACAAGTAGAGGAGCAACATCTGGGGCTCTTTCGGTTGTGATCGATTCGGAGGAACGAAATCTGCCGGAGACGGAAACGAGCGAATCGAGTAATGGGCTGTGGAAGCATGCGGGCATGGAACGCACGAAGACAACCCGAGGCGTGTCAAGACGGTGGGAGACGTGCGGTATGGGACGTACGGGCTAGTCACCAACGTGACACCGAAGGAAAAGAAGGATGTGAGCGATCAACCCGTCGTGCGTGATCAATTTCACGCTGGTAATCGTCTATCCTACTTTGCATCGTACCCTCGAAGTCATGGCGTGATCTTGGATTTAGGGAACCGGACCGGGCCTTCATATCCGCTGCGCGGGCCCGGGGATGGGTGAATTCCCAACACATTGATAACGCTAATGGGCCGAAATTTGTCAATTGTGGTTGCGCCTTGTACTTTGGGGATCAGCGTAATGCATGCCTGGTTTATCCTCCATAGATCTAGTTTGTTTTCCTCGAAGTCTTTTTCCATTTGGGTTATATCGTTTCGAATTGTCTCCCAAAATGTTTGGACATATTCGTTGGGTAGCCCGTCCGGTCCGGACGACTTTCCTTTTTTTAGGAGTCACCACTTCGTTCACCTCCGTTTGTTCTATTTGGGCTGTCAGGGTTGCAAGGTCGGCATTCTGAGTTCTCAGGGATATTAATCGTTCTAGATTGGCTTTTGTAGTTGTCCCCTTAGTACCCAGGATTCCTCTAAAATGTTGGTAGCATTCTTGCAGAATTGCTTGAGTTTATTTTAGTTCTATGCCGTTGTGCGTGAGAGAGGATATGAAGTTGCGATTCCTTCTCAAGGACCCTATTGCGTGGAAGTATTTGTTGTTTCTGTCTCCGAGTGCAATCCATTTGTGGGAGCTTCTTTGCTGCCATTTTGCTTCAGACTGAAGCGCCAATTCTTGGCTGTTTATTCTTAGTTGGATCCGGAGCGTTTTTTCTTGGGTCGTTAGATTTCTTGTTTCTTCACTCGAGTCTAGGAGTTGTAGTGTTTCTTTTGCATTTGCTAGGTTGCTATCTATTTCTGGAATATTTTCCATTGCCCATCTTCTCAGTTTACTTGTTGTTTTCGTAAGTTTGAGTATAAAGTTTTTGGCTGAGCTTCTGTTTGTTGGGATATCATTCCATTCATTTCTAAAGAGTTCTTTTATTTCTTGTTTGCATAACCAAAATCTCTCTAGTTGGTGTGGTCTTTTTGAAGGGGACGGTTTAGAGAGAGTGAGTTTCATTGGCGTGTGATCCGAGGTAATCATCGGTAGAACCTCTATTTGCGAAATCACATTGAGGTCCACCAGTTGTTGGGAGATTATGATTCTATCCAGTTTTGATAGCGTCGGTCGCGGCCTCTTATTTGTACATGTGTATTCACAACCGTTTAAGGACACTTATATCAATTGGTTGTTATCTATGAAGTCATTATGCCATTATGTGTTCGGGCTTGTGTGCTTCTCCCGTTGATTCTTGCATATTTCTAATTAAGTTGGAGTCTCCCATCATGAGCCATGGTAGGTTATTAGGATTTTGTTCGGTTAATTCTGTGAGAAAATTCTCTTTTAGATTTTTGCTGGTGGGCCCGTACACATTAGTTAGGGCTAGTTGGAATCCATTTGCTAAATCGAGAATTACCGTTAGTGAGTACGTTCCCACAGAGATCGATAGTTGCGTAAAGTCGTTAGACCACGCAGTTAATAATCCTCCTTTTGAGGCTACTGCATCTTTTGCAACGAATTGATTTATGTTTGGCGGACACACCGACCTCATGTTGAAAAAATTCGTCGTGTTTAATTTCGTTTCTTGGAAGCAAAAAATATTACATTTAACCGATCTTGTGGTGTTCACAACCAGATTACACTTTTTTTTGCCTCCAATGCCTCTTACATTCCAACAAAATATAGAAAGATAGTTGAATAGTTTTAACGACATAATAACTCAAAAGGATAAAGTAGGGCCCTAGTGGCTTATAAATTTAGATTATAACTAATCTAAAGCGGCCCATCCTGGCCATCAACGTCATCATCGTTGATTTCATTATCATCTCCATAGTCTATTTGTTCTTCCTCGTCTTCCTCAAAATCGAATATGTGGGTGATATCTACAATATTTTCGTTAGAGAGAGGATGAGTATTATGCTCTTGCGTTGCAATTTTTGGAGAGTTATTTTGTGTTTTGTCTGAGTCAGAGACCATATTTTCATGTGACTCAATTTGCACCCGTTTCTCGCATGGATTCAATCCACACATTGATTTAAGTTCATTTATTTGGTCCTCTGTCAAACCCTACGGGTTTGAGGCCTCAGATTCTAGCTCTTTTAAGTATTTTTTTGCTTGTGTCTGATTAGTTATTATTGTTGATTTTGATTTGAAGATATATTTTTTCCTTTTGTTTTGTTGGTTCGGCCACTGTGCCATCAAAGAAGACCATTGACCTATTTGTTCTTTTAGACTTTCTTAATACTGATATTTGATTGACTATTTTTGGACCAAGATTTTTTGGGCATATTAGCATTCCCTTATTTATTAGTGTTTTGATATTATTATTATCTTGAATAGAATTTTTACCTTGCACAAGTGGCCCAGTGAATTGTGGCTTTTGTCTTCTAGGGGCCCCTTCTCCTTCATCTTGGGCCAGGCCTTTGTCCTTGTCTTGACGTGACATGATGCGCAGGGGTTGGCTTTGTGCTGATGCCGAGGGTTTCCTTAAATGCCCCATTAATTGTTCCTCTGGGCATGCTTGTGTCTGGGGTTTATTCCTTGTACCCGTATGCGCGGCTCGATGGTCAGAGGTTGCTGAAATAGCAGGCTTAGGTACCTCAGGGGTTGGTGATTGGATGCCTTTTCCTGAGTGCATGGCCACATTGGCGTGGTTTGTGGGATCATGTGTGGCCTGAATTTTTCGCGACTCTGTGGCGCCGTGTCGTGTAGTCTGTTGTGTGGTCGTCTTTTTCCCCTCAGGTTGGCTAGGGTGCAGTGTAATTAACGCCTTAGCAATGTCCTGCTGGGTTCGGTTTGCTCCCCTTCCAGCAAAAACAAATGGTGCGAGGTCGACTTTTTGCTCGGAGAGTGGTGCAAGTGTCCAGAGTTTGATTAGCATTTCTACCCAGTTTGTTTGATCCGCCTCCTCTGTTTGCTTGTTGGGGTCCGGTTGTGTTTCATGCGAGAAGACATAAGGGCCTTCCGTTGTCTCGAAACCCGGCGGTGTTTGGCTGGAGTAGGACTCCTCCGGTTGTACCAGTTGTGCTGATTTTTTTTTCCGCCATTTGTCGAAGATAAATCTTCTGAATTTTTAGAGGTGACGGGGATAGAACTGGTGGTCTGAAGACCTAGGCACTCTCGTCGAGAACCGTTAACGGTTCGATAACCACATATCTCTCATATGTTGGGAATTCATCCGACCCCGGGCCCGCGCAGCGGATATGAAGGCCCGGTCCGGTTCCCTAAATCCAAGATCACGCCATGACTTCGAGGGTACGATGCAATAGAAGGATAGACGATTACCAGCGTGAAATTGATCACGCACGGTGGGTTGATCGCTCGCATCCTTTCCTTCTCCGGTGTCACGTTGGTGACTAGCCCGTGCGTCCCATACCACGCGTCTCCCGCCGTCTTGACACGCCTCCGGTTGTCTTTCGTGCGTCCCACGTCCACACTCTTCCACAACCAACATTTTTGCTCCTTCGGTTTGATCACAATCGGAGAGCCACAAGTGTCGCTCCTCTACTTGTATCCACCGTGAGTCGGAGTTCGTCGGTCGCGGGTGCAACTGCCTAGACGATGCACCGGCGAACTTGCTTGATTAGATCGATTCTCTACACCGAGAAAAACTCCTTTTTCTCGGTCTCTCTCTCTTCACACTCTTTCACTCTCTTGAAAGATGTCTCTCTATATTTCTGGATTATTCTGAATAATACCATAGATTGGTCTAAATAGAAGAGAGAGAAACATCATATTTATATCACATATAATAAGGATGGGCCAAAAGGCATGTATATCCAATATACACCCTTTCACACAGAAAACTGCATGAACCTGTTCAGTATTCTGTCCATACGAAATTGGTAAATTCCTCTGACAGAAAATCAACCTACACGAAAGTTGTAGATAATCTTATTATCTACCCAACCCAATTTGGAATGTCCCAATTGAAATTCGTATGCAAAAGTTATGACTGTTTTACTAACTGTATGTCATACTGCTGCACCCTTTCGGTATTTCATAGAAACGACACTTATACTTCGTTCATATGAAATATATTTCTACATGAAGGTTGTAGATAATCTTATTATCTATCTAACCCAATTTGAACCATTTAAATTGAATTTTCCTACTGAAAGATATGACCACGAATATACGCTTACATTCGTTTATCCTTGTGTACACTTTTACGGTTGATCCGAAACTGTATTTCCTTCATCATAGCCTCCTGCCAGTGAGGTTACCATGTCCGGTATGTCTCGTAGGTTTGAGCAGGCCACAACCATCTTAAGGGACCTCATATTTGTTACGTGGATTAGCGGGTCGTGGCCAAGTAGCTCGCCAAAGCCTCCTACGATGTGGTCTAGTTTTGCCGGACACCACGCATGCAATGGTAGTCGCAAGAGGCGTATCCATACCTTGTGATCATAGTCGACCCTTTTTTCTCCTAGCGCTCTCGACCAGGGATAACATACAGACCCGGTCCTGAGTTTTCGAGGACCCCAAGCAACAATTGTGCTTCGAGCAGGACTTCAAGCCTCAATCTTGTTTAAATTTAGACTTCAAAATATGATAATAATATATTACTTGTGATAAATTATGTTGCAAGGATACGGATACGAGTATCGTATCCGATACGATACGGATACGGCGATACGACAATTTTCAAAAAATCGCGAATACGGATGCAGCTATATAGTTATTATTTTAATATATTTATATTATATGTAATTAATAAATTAATAATATTTTTAAATTAAATATTATGACAATAAATAAAATTAATCAAAAAAACACAGTTATCATAAAAATATCATAGACTTATTCTAGAACTATTGTATAACTAATTTAGAAGTATCCTAAAAATATCTTATATAATTTATTTAAAAATATTATGAGCCAAAATATATAATGGGCCGAAGTATCCAACCGTATCATAAAAATATCTTCGCCATATTTTACCTTATCCTTGCCGTATTTGAATAAAATAAATATTAAAATATTCGAATACGTCAGGTGACTTATCCGATACGTATCCAAATCGTATCGTATCCGTATTTCCAGGATACTTCTGTATTTTTAAAGTATCAGCATGAGATAGGTGATATACATTTGAGTGGAATATATTATACTGTTCATCGACACTGTTCGACTCTTTTTACTGTTCAACATGTTACTGTTCACTATTGTACTGTTCATTCAGCTACTGTTCATCCCGGTACTGTTTATTTATTTTTTTGGAATTTTATTTTATTTGATGTATGTCTTGTGTTCTAAATAAAATATTTGAATTTTTCATCGTATTAATAAATATAATTGACATATGTCTTGTGTTCTAAATAAAATATTTGAATTTTTCATCGTATTAATAAAAATAATTTGTATACTATAATTTTACTGTTAACAAAATACTATTCACACAAATACTTTTTGTTAGCCTGAGCTGTATATTATAATATTTTTGATTCGTACCAATTCTAAATATATCAAATAATATATAAAATTATTACTTTTGCTTATTATATTATTTCTTATCAAATAATATACCGCGCAGCGAAGCGCGGGATATTGTCCTAGTATTTGTAAATGCAAAATTGTTTAATTAACAGGTACATACTTCATTTGAGTGATGATGCACTTCCCCCCATTCTCTCCCCCATCTCTCCCCCACCTCGGGATGTACGCCGGAAGGTTTAACACCATCAAATTTTATACCTTAAAATCATGATTTAATACCTTAATCTATAGTTTAACACCATAACTAAGATGTTAAATCATAAATTAAGATGTTAAATCATAATGAAGGTGTTAAATTTGAAGGCGTTAAGCCTTACGATGACACATCAAGGGTTGTGGGGGGAGAGTTGGGGGAGGTACAACTTTTTCCAATAAATATATATTATGACCCTCCCACTTTGTGGGGCCCAAAACCACTGCTTCATTGGATTTGCATGAGGGCCGGCTCTGATAACATACAAACCCTGCGTTTTTGAGTCCTCTAGTAGCGCTTCCGAGGAAGTGATCTCTTTGCATGGTTTTTGATAGTTTCAAGAGGTAGCGATCTTCGTTCCAGTACACGAGTTCGTAAGCTGCAGTCCACACAGTTGAGTTTTGCACCAGGATTTTGACCGTATTCAGCTTGTGGTGTTGCACGTAAACTGCATCTAAGATGATCGCTTTGTCAATTTCGTCCATGTCTGTTAGGTGGGTCGTGGTCTGTCGCAGATAGCAAAAGAGCCTTTTGTTGCGATCTTTTGGCAGGACCAGGTGCGCTGGTTCCCCTCTCGGATATGCTGCCGAGATGATGCCTTCATTCTCGAGTATGTCCGGACATCCTAAGAATAGATGCCCTGGCTTGTAACAGTAGGAGCAAACCCTTCTTCTACGGCAGTCTACCGTCTCGTGACCATATCCGACACATTTACCGCACCTTCCTCGCCATGAGTGATGGTTTGGATCTGGGGGGCAGCACGGTCTGTTCTCCGCAGTTGCTACGAGGTGTTGTGTTGGCGAGTTGTTCCGCCTTTTCGAGGACTCCTGCCTGTCTCCTCCTTGCGCCGTTCTTTTCGGCCTGTTTCTGCTCGGTCCGGCCATGTCGTGTTGTTGTTTGACGTGAAGTCTGTTGTCTCTAGTCGGGGTTGTGCGCTGAGCGGTGTTGCCTGTTGCTCTGCACACTAGGTTGCGTCCTCTGGGCGCTTGGTTGGTGCTCGTGTATGCACCTTTTAGTGCTCGTGATTGCATGTTGCTGAATGAGAGTTGGCTGTGTTTGTTGTGAGGGTTGAAGAAGCTCTCTTAGGTTGGGGTTGCTTAAGGAGAGCATTCTTGTAAGATGTGTAGGCTAGGTATGATGACTGGGGGTGGATGCGTCTCGTCACATGGCTCCATCCATCAGCGAGATGTATTGTCTTTTGTTTGCCCCATATCCTGCCTTTCTTTGTGTTATTTTCGCTTGGGAATCGGCTCCACACACCAGCGAGCATTCTTTTGTTTGCTCCACCAAGACTATAAAATGAGCCCCCACTTGGCCTAGCCTCCACACACCAAGAGAGTAAATTAATAGTTCTAGCAAATCTCTATCATTTTCGAGTCATAATTTGTCTAAATCATTTCCGCCTCTAAACGAGTGTTAGGTTAGTCTTAATCAAGAGAGAGGTATCAAGATCATTTGGCTGACTTGGATAGTTGTTATATTTATAGTTTTGTAATATGCTATTATTTATTGTAAATGTCCTACACCCTTGCTAGTCTTTTCAAAGCTGGAAAAAACAAAACGTTCGCAATGATTGTTGGCATAATGACTTTTCCGAAATGTATGTACGTTATGGAGGCGAGGCAGTCGTCTCGATGCGCACTAAACTTCATTATATATGGTGTCAACCTCTTTATCTTTCTTGTATTTACTTTTTAGTATTTTTACTTTTGTTCACTATATTTTTCCGTACCTTTAATTTTCTTACTTTACTTTCAATATTTTTACTTTCTACACTTTATTTTCGTACTTTTACTTTCAATATTTCTACTTTCGATACTTTTACTTTCTGTAATTTATTTTACCGAACTTTATTATTAAAAACTTTTATTATTCATTATTTATAATATTTTTCTTAATTAGCACAATATCTATATAAATATATCAAAAATAAAAGCGTTTATGTATTCATATAGGTTATATATTCTTAATTAGTTTAATACTTTCGCATATAAGCCTGTATATTTTTGGAGAAAGTGCTAAAAGTGAATTTTGAACTGCTAAAAAGGATCAAATGATGTTAAAAAACGTCGAAGACCAAAAAACATATTTATTCACTTTCGCAAGGGAATTGAAGAAAGAACTTCAATTACATTTTTTTGTTACCTTGACCTCTTGTCACATCTCCCCTTGAGTGGGAGTGGGCAGGATTTTAGGTTTGCTCACTTTCGTCAAAAGCTTGATGAAAAACCTAAAATATGTTTTTAAGCATTGATTTGGTTAGAACTTCAACATTGTTTTTGATCAATTTATATTGAAAATTATAAAATTATTAAAATATCAAAATTTTAGATTTTTTTTAAATCATATACTTTGATTATCTTATTTGTAATATTCCGTTATCATTTGTCCACTCAAAATCATCCATAATAATACTAGTTTGTTGGGATGTTTATGTATTTTGTGACAATATTTTTCTCGCAACTTCATCATTGTTCTGTAACTATGTAATATTGAAATTGGCGGGGCACTGGAGGCAATAGACGCACAATTGTCACATGATTCATGGGGGGGGGGGGGGGGGGGGGGGGGGGGGGGTGAAGATTACCCTGCATAACGTATTTCGTCTCCTTGATCTTCGAATTCGGTGGAATGCGGTGTGATTCGTGAAAGGCAAAAGAATACATAACTTGGGCAGAGAAAGCGGAAGAATTGCTCGACGATGGGGTAAATCACGAAATGACAAAGAACAATGGATATCACATCCATTTTTTACAAATCAATTTCTTTAGTCGCATCTCTTTCTCGCATTTGCTTATTTTACCGAGAAGAGGAGGAGATACAGAGAGCGGGGAGATCCAAACGGGAATATTGTAAGTAAAGGGTAGAAGCGTAAATTTATAATTTTCTGTTAAGTTTATCAGAGAAAAAGGTTGATTTTGAATTAATTTGATAGTACTTGTGTTTAGAAATGATAAATATAATGTTCATTGCTTAAAAGAAATAAGTTTGTTATTTGAAATTTAAGTGAGGATATACCAATATAATTCGTATTCATATTTAATATTTAATATTTATATTCATAACAACAAGTGATATTAATCCTTGATTTCAGAACAATTCTTATGAAGGTCTTTTTTTATTTTTTATATAAGATAAGTCCCTTATTTATTTGGAAGAAATTAATTTTGTCAAACATTGAATTAATGTTCTCTTTCAAGTTTGGAAGATCTTTTCATCTTATCAAAGCCTTCTTTATTACACAGGCCGAAAATATGAACTGCTGGGCCTAATGGATATCTCCAATTGGGGTAAAATGGAGAAAATGGATATCCAACTTTGGTGGATATTAATAAATCCGGCCGCCCGTTGATTATACGCATCAATATTCGTGCAAAATGAGATTGAATCTCAGCCGTTGGATGGTTAGTAATATCAGTTGCTTGTTAAACCTTGATCCGATCTCAGCTTCCCAGTCTTTCTCAAAAGTCTCTCTCTTTTCTACAAATTTTTCATATTTTTCTCGATAATTTTTCGCCCTTTTCTACCTAATTAAGTGTAATTCACTCTAGCTGGCTTCAGATCCCCTTTGTTGCGTAGCTAATTTAAGGTTGGTTCTCTGTGTAGATTTAGTTCGTAAATTGTTGTGTTTTAATTGGGGATTTCGTTTAGGTTTTATAAAATTTGGATGATTTGTTTCAGTGTTTACTCATATAAACCAATTGTTGAGTAGTTGAAGTTATTTTTAATTTGGAAATTGGAATCTTTATCCTGAATGTTACTGTAATTGTATGCTTAGGTCGATGAAAATAGATGGCAATTGATCTCGATATCACTGTATATTACTGTTTTTACTTATTTTTCAGAGTTTAGTTGAAGTTTTTCAGAATTAATTAGATGAAAATAGATGTCAATTGATCTCGTAACTAGATTAAAGTAGTAGAAATCTGAATCATAGTTACCAAATTGCTAATATCTTTGTCTCTAAACTTTTGTTTTGTTCAATTAGTTCATCAAACTATTGGAAGTGTTCAAATTGGTCGCTTTCTCAATCTTGTAAATAATTTTTCTTCATCGACAGACATCATGGAGAACCCACAACATGAAGAAGTAAAACAAGAAGAAAAGCAACAAACCGAGACCTCACAGCCCCCTCCTGTCACAACCGAAAGGGACACCTCCATTCCAACCCAACAACCCTCATCGATATTCTCATGGGCCAAGAATCTCAAGATTCCTCAGGCCATCAATCCATCTACAGATTCCCCAACCGAAAAGTCAACCTTCTCGAAGTTGACCAGCAGTCTCTCCCTTCGCCTCTCCCCTAAATCCCCGCAACTGGACGAGTCCAGTTCGGAAGGGACCAGTCCGCAAACTGGAGGCGTATTCGGCTCTCTCACTAAAGGCATTGTCGATACTTCCAAAAACGCAGTTAAAGCTGTTCAAGTGAAAGCTCGTCACATGGTCTCTCAAAACAAAAGAAGATACCAAGTAATAATGTTATCTTTATACATATATTTTATATGTTATATATATGCATTATTTTGATATATTTTTATTTAGGAAGGAGGATTTGATTTGGACATGACATATATAACCGAGAATATAATCGCCATGGGATTTCCTGCTGGGGATATGAGTTCTGGCTTTTTTGGCTATGTTGAGGTAAATAAATATATTATATTTCCCTTGTTTATATTCCTAAGTTGGGAGATAAATATTATATTATTTTTAAACATTTCAGGGGTTTTATCGCAATCACATGGAAGAAGTTATAAAGTTTTTCGAGACTCACCACAAGGTAAATAACTCTTTAATTTTTTTCTTCAAAAAATTCACCTTTTTGTAATTTCACTATAATTCAGGGTCTGTTTTGTAAATTGCAGGGGAAGTACAAGGTGTACAATCTCTGTTCAGAAAGGCTCTACGACGCTTCTCTTCTCGAGGGCAAGGTCTGTAATTAATTAAATTAACCTTTTTTAATTTCTCATAATTTGCATAGTTGAATATTAATTATATTATTTATTTTAATTTTTGAAGGTGGCGTGTTTTCCATTTGACGATCATAATTCTCCTCCGATACAATTAATTGTATCGTTTTGCAAAAGTGCGTATTCTTGGCTAAAAGAGGATATTGAGAATGTTGTGGTGGTACATTGCAAAGCTGGCATGGCTCGTACCGGTCTCATGATTTCCAGTCTTTTGTTGTACCTCAAGGTATATAATTAAATTAATTTTAACTATTTTTTTAATTATTTTTTTAATTTTTTGATGATTTTTAGTTTTTTCCTACTGCTGAGGAGTCGATGGAGTACTATAATCAGAAAAGATGTACCGATGGAAAAGGCCTTGTTCTCCCTAGTCAAATTGTTAGTATTGAATTTCCTCATTTAATATACCTTTTCATATTTAATAAAATGATTTTAAACTTTTGAAATGTATTTTTGGTTTTTGGTTGTAGAGATACGTGAAGTATTTCGAAAGAATCTTGACTTATTCCAACGGAGAAATTCAACCTCCACGGAAGTAATATTAATTCGAATTAACTATTAACAGTGAATAATTTGGTTTGCTTAACATTTGATTTATATTTGTTTATCAGGTGCATGATTAGAGGATTTCGACTTCATAGATGCCCTCATTGGATAAGGCCTTCCGTTACTATTTCCAATCATAACGGTATTATTATTTCATAATTCCATAATCTATTTCTCATAATTTTCGATTATAAAAAAATCTTTATGTATTGTTTGATTCACAGGTGTACTTTTCACTACAAAGAAGCATGCTAGGACCAAAGACCTCATGGTAAATTATACTTCTTTTATTTTGTTTTTAATTTGAACGAATTATTTGCTTATTTAATTTTGTGTGTGTGTGTGTGTGTTTATAGCCGGAAGATTTTTGGTTCAGTGCGCCCAGAAAGGGGATAATGGTGTTCGCATTACCTGGCGAACCGGGTCTAGCTGAAGTTTCGGGCGATTTCAAAGTCCATTTCCACGACCGCCAAGGAGACTTTTACTGGTAATCTTGTTTCCCAAATATATAAAACTGAAATTATCATATTTACCCTTATAAAAGAATCAAAAAAGAAAAAAAAAGAGAGAAGAAACTATAGAGGGTAGAATGGTAAATGCATGTATTCTCAGTTTGTTTTTAGAAGAGTAAATATTTATATTTGCTAGTTTTGAGTTTCAGATGGATAAATTATTAAATATGATATTTTGAGGTTTTAGAATGGCCTAAATAAATACAATAATTGCTGATTATTCATTTCTTTTTGTTTTTTTAGTTGGTTGAACACAACAATGATGGAAAACAGGACGACTCTGAACACATCAGACCTTGATGGTTTTGAAAAGGTACGAACTCCCATAAAAATAATTTCTGAATTTCCAGGGGTATCTATGAAAATTCGCACTAAATCATAAATTATCCTTTTCTTTTCCAGAGAAAATTACCGTCTCCAGGGTTTCAAGTCGAGGTAGTCCTCGTGAACTACCAACCCGCTACGCCACCAGTCGCACCAGTCGCACCACAAACCCCCACACCAAATCCTAATACAACTCCAAATACCGAAAATACCCCCGTGGTTAAAGAAGAGAACAAAGATGATGTGTTCTCTGACAACGAATCCGAAGACAAGAAGACGACGACATCGAAATCCGTGCAGAAGAGCGATGATGTTTCCAATGCCACGCAAGCAATCGAGAAAATTACGCTCAAGAAAGAGGATGGCGATGTGGCAAAGTCCAGCACTGCAGATTCCTCTTCTCCAGTTGTGGGGGGCACTGGAGGGAGCGATAAGAGCGAGGATGCATTGATTTCCGTGCCGAAGAAAGAGTCTAATAACGATAGCGTGAGCGAGTTTAAGCCAATTGCTGCTGATGCGTCGGTTTTCTCGTTTGGAGACGAGGATGATTATGAAAGCGAATGATAATTTGTTTTATTGTGGGTGGGTGGGTGTGGGTGGGTGTAGATATAGTGGGTGAGTTTAAATTTCTCATCTTTACATTTCTCAAGTTAAAAATACTGTGTTTAGTTTAATTCTGTTTTTATTAAGAACTTGGTACTGTGTATAAACGTTGAATTACTTGAAAATAAATTGTATTATGCATTATGCATTATGCATACTACTGGCAAGTCAAATTTCAATGAGACTCAAAACAGGTAAGCGGTCTTGTATATGTGCAGTTGTTTGGGTCGACTTCAATTGTACGGAGATTGCATGTCCTGTAAGGACGGGCAAATTGATTGATCAGCTTAATCTAATTGAAATCAGTAAGGGCCAAAGATTGAAATTATTGGACCCAAAGATTGAAATTAATGACCAGTATAATGGTTACTCTGAACTTGTTATTGATTAATGGGAAATTTTACTTTTCCACCATTTCCCCCACTATTCATCGATATGTACGTATGGTTTTAATTCCCTTCTCCAATTTGCACCTCCCATTTCAATTGACGATTAATTGTGTTTTGAATTAACGGTTAATTCAAATGTAATTAGTGATTAATATAATTGTATTAGTCATCAATATAATTAATAATTTCAATTAACCATCAATTCAAATGGGGGTTGTATATTTTTGGGAGATGGTTATCATTTCCTCCCACATCGTGAATAGTGGGGCGAAAGGACGGGGGGGCGGTAAATAACCTCTTGATTAATTGTGTGTGACATGCACGGTCCTTGATAATGCTTTTTATGAGAAAGAAATGTCAACTCAAAATAGAATTGTTCTTTTTTTATTAGGTGGCAAGATGCCAAACCTAAGTTTTGTATTAATAAGAATGTAGTAATTTACAATTTTACACAAGTTTTTCATATTAAAACTAAATCGGTCCTATTCTTGTCTTTTGTTAACTAAATCGGTCCTATTCTTGTCTACATCAAAATAAAATTGTTGAAACTAGAATTATTGATAATGAAGAAATGTCAACTCCAAGCAGAGTAGTTCGGCATTACCTCGAAGGCATCCAAAGAAACTCTTTGGATAAAAAAACTTGTTGAAGTAGTCCGAGCATCTCGAATTATGTGGATTTTTATTGTGACAACAATGGAGCGATCGCATAAACAAAGAAACCGAGATCGCATCCAGGATCAGAGCACGTCCTTTGACGATATCATATCATCAGATGTGTAAAGGACCAACGGATGACAACGTTGCAGATCCTTTAACTAAGGCTCTTCCATGGGCGAAACATGAAGGTCATATTAGATTTATGAGTATTTAGGCATTTGGAATAATTTAATGCAAGCGAGAGACTCAAAGAAATACTGTTATAAGAATATGTAATAGTTAAGGAAAAAGATAATTATGTAATGTAATATTTTTATTCATTCATTAAAAGATTTCTTGTATGTTTGTAATGTGTATTGTTTCGAAGGAAATAATGTCATAAGTCTATGAGTACTGTTTTGAAGGAAATAATGACATACAACTGAGGCTCTTCCATCGATGTGTATGGGCATTTCATTTAAATAATTAATCAAAACAATAACACTAAGAATATTTATCAATTATGAAACATAAGTTTATGTTAGAGAACATACACTCGATAGACCACACTATGAGAATATATGTTATATGTTAATGTTGATTTTCATAACAAATAGTGTAACTGGTTCATAACCTAATGTTATCACGAGTCATGTATCCATATAGTCTGATGTGGTCTTAGTTTGTCTTAACAAATAATGAAAGTTAGTGAAGCATGATAATGAATATGAATAAATAAAAAATTAGACTTGTTCCTCTCTCTCCAGAGAGAGAGAAATGCTAACTAGAATCCACAAAAAAAAATCAAAGACCAAAAGCAAATACAATTAGAGACGAAGAGTTTTTCTTTTTCTTTTTTCCAAACTTAGAGAACATCAATGTATATAGAGAACATCCCTGAAAATTAAAAAAAACCTCCGTCTTTATGTTTATGTTTATTAATTTGAATTAAGTTCGCTGTGTAACCGTGTTGAAATTATCGGTATATTTTGGTTATATGAAAATATATTTTGCTCATTTAATCGATATATTTTGGTCTGAATTTTTTTTTCTGGATTCTCCTTAGTATATATATATATATATATATATATATATATATATATATATATATATATATATATATATATATATATTCCCGATGAATTGAGATTGAAGTAAATGCATGATCATGTTAAAAAGAATCAAGAAACAGTTTGTTAATGTAAACTTGTTTGATGCATTGAAAACAATATAGATATAAACAAAATATTCGGGTTTTATGGGTTAACTTTGCACATTTTCCTTTTCTTTTTAAATAGCATCAAAATGTATAGGTATCGATTGAATTAATCTACAAACCTCCCTCAATATACAAGTTCCCATGAATCCATGCTTGTTTAAAATCAGACTAGTTTGAATAATAATTGAAAATTTTAATGGTATGGATCTAACATACCTAATTTCATACGAAATGCTGAAATTGTGCGAATGCAATGGGTCTCGTTAAGATGTCGGTGATTTCATCTAGCGTATTCATTTTGATTAACTCCACGTCTTCTTTCTCCACGTGATCCCGGATGAAGTGGTGACAAATATGGACGAGATTCTCCGATATGCAAATTGCGTTGTTGTTGTCGCATAAAATGGATATTTTGCGGAAGTTTAACTCGTAGTCATCAAGGATTTGGTTTAGCTATACGAGTTGTGTACAACAACTCCTACATTGATATATTATGTCTCGGTCGTGGATATGGCAATGTTCTGTTAGCTTGACCAGGATGCGAGGGATCCTCCAAAAAATTGACATGTGCCATTTTTTATTTTTCAATCGACGCGTTATCTCGCAAAATCAGCATCAGTGTATTCCACTAACAAGAGAGAACTATTACGGTCATATCATATTCCTAAATCGATTGTCCCTTTGAGGTATTTGAAGATCCTCTTCACAGTGTTGTATGTTAGGATCGTTGCAACAAACAAGAACAAAAGAACACACACGAACACAAAGATTTTTACGTGAAAAATCCCGAAGAAAAAAAGTCACGGCCGCTGGCGCTCAAACTATTTTACTATACCGGAGAAAAAGATAATACAATTGTTGGTATTTGTTGGAATGAATAAAACTCTAGCATAACTCATCTATTTATAGCTAAGTCCTTATCCAATACAAGAAAAAAAATACAAGAAAATAATCATTGTCATAATTAACATTCAATTATGTCAATAAAAATATATTGAGAATTTTCCTATCTCCTAAATTTTTTTTTTCAATTTTCTAATTTGTTGAGTTTCTAGAAATCTCCATACCGTAACATTGTAGTGCGACATCTTGGGGTTTACTTGAAATCGAGAACATAGACAAAACGACGAACATGATTTCCGATCGGCTTGTTGTCAAATATAGTAGGCTTCCGATCAATTCTCTATCCATGTTTAATAATACATAATTATCAGAATGCGAACATACTAGTATAAATATATAACTTATTATTATAAGTATGTTTTGTTGGAACATTATTCCAACATTGGACTTATATGTAAAATATTATGTGTTGTAATATTGTCATTTATATGCTTAAAATAAAGTGGCCAATTTTAGTTAATAAATTTAAGCATTAATGTGTTAATTAGGATGTGGGCATTTTGATGTGTAGAATATTGTGGGTGGTGCTTCTATTTTCTATGATTGACTGAATTAGAAAATCCACATTAGGGAGCCCAAAAGGTACGTCTTTGTGAAAAGATGTCTTGTGGCTATAAAAGCAAATTGGTCCCAATCACATATGAGATTCTGCCATTCTCTTTTCCATCCTATTAAGAAAAAAGAGAGATCTATAGGAGAAAAGAAACCGAAGGATTCTTCAAATTGGAGATCATAAAGTGCTTGAAATTCCAAATCTTTGCGACTAAGGCTTCATGAACGCAATAACGGTGATGGCGCGACATCAATTCGGACGGATTCCATACGATTCCGCATACGGTTAAGGTATGGTTTTAATTAAGATTATTCGGTTGAATTCACATAGTTATTACGGTCCGTTTTGGCACGGGCAAATTGAATTATTTTATTCACGGGGCGGGACAAATTGAATTATTTTATAGAAAATTTGTACTATCTCTCTATACTCAGTGGATAATTCCGGACACATATGTGGTCTCCGTTTCGTCAACGGAAGCCGGTGGCACAGTGGCCCGCCGACCAGACACGGGACCAGAGAGGGGACGCCATTTTTTTTCCTTCCATTTTTTGCATATTTTCCCTCTGATGCAGGGTCGTAATGTTTCATATAAAGAGACGGGATTTGTTTTCTTGCTTTTTTATGTTAATTGAAATTTTGGATTTGAAATTCTGGTTTTTTAAGTTTCTAAATCAGGATATCAAATACTGGATTTTAAAGTTTGGATTTTATAAAAATTAGGAAAAGAAAAACCTGCAAATAAATTTAGGATTTTCTATTCTGGTTTTCTCAAGGTATTTCAAATCCGTAATTCATAAATTCAGGAAAAGGAAACTGGGATTTAGTTTTCCAGTTTTGTAAGCTATTTAAAATCTGGGAAATTAAATCTAGTATTTGGATTTCCAGTTCTGGATTTAGAATTTCGGGATTTTCAGTTCTAGATTTAGAATTCCGGGATTTTAAAAGCTGAATATTAAAATCCGGACTTTCAAAATTCTGGATATTAAAATTCGGAATATTAAAATCCGAAATTTGAAAATGATGGATATTAAAGTTAAGAAATTGTCCATATTAAGTTGTAATTTTAAATTTAATTAAAAGGTTTAAGGTATGTGTTTTAAAATTAATTAAGATCAACAACATGTCGCCAAAGTGACATCTCTTGTTGAAATTAATTATATTTTAAAATGTAAAAAGATATGTGTTTGATATTATTTAAATATTGATCGGCCCAAAGGAAGACAATATTTAATATAATTTCATATGCATCTGTGGTAATAAGTGTGTGATAATTATTTGATTTTACGTGTGATTTATTTAATCGGCCCAAAGAAAGGTTAATTTGTTGAGACGTTAATTTATTATCAATTCTTGATTACTACGCCAAGACATTAATAAGAAGTTAATATGATTGGCCAAAGTCAAAATATTAACGGAAAAGTGATATCTTGATGATGGGGATAACCTTTAATTAAATTTATTATTATTATTCGGTTATTTTGGTGAGCAATACAATGCTTGATTATAGTTTTCTATGTAACGTTAATTCGGTTCTTGCATTTATTGGAAATATGGTTCTTTAAAGATGTCTTGTTTGTGGGAGGAAAATTGTAGGAGAATATCCTCGACCCCGGGCCCGCGCAGCGGAATGAAGGCCCGGTCCGATTCTCCGATTTCCGAGATCACGTCACGACTTCGAGGGTACGATGCGAATAGAAGGACAGATTCATACCAGCGTGAAATTGATCACGCACGAAGGGTTGAACGCCGCCTTCTATCTCCTGTCACGTTGGTGACAATCCGCGCGTCCCATACCACGCGTCTTTCACCGTTCGTTGGCCGTCTTCTCACTCCTTGGGTCGATCACAATCTAAGAGCCACAATTGTCGCTCCTCTACTTGTATCCACCGTGAGTCGCAAGACGTCGGTCGCGGATGCACCTGCCTAGACGATGCACCGGCGAACTTGCTCGATCGTTTGATTCTCTACACCGAGAAAACTCCTTTTCTCGGTTATCTCTCTTTACACCCTTTCACTCAATAGAAAGTTGTATCTCAATTATTCTGGAAAATCTCCTGAAATATTCTGAATAAGATTGCATTAACTTTATTGTGATGAGAGAGAAAGTATCCTATTTATACCTAATAGGATCAGATTAGCCAAAAGGCATGTATATCCAATATACATCCTCTCACACAGAAAACTGCATGAACCTGGTCAGTATTCTGTCATTTCGAAATTGGTAAATTTCTCAGACAGAAAATCACCCAACATGAAAGTTGTAGATAATCTAATTATCTACACAACCCAATTTGGTCCAGCCCAATTGGAGTTCGTATGCAAACGTTATGACTGTTTTACTAACTGTATGTCATACTGTTGCACCCTTTCGGTATTTCACATAAACGACACTAATACTTCGTTCATATGAAATATATTTCTACATGAAGGTTATAGATAATCTAATTATCTATCTAACCCAATTTGAACCATTCAAATCGGATTTTCCCACTGACAGTTATGGCCACGAATGTACGACTAAATTCGTTTATCCTTGTGTACACTTTTACGGTTGATCCTGAAACTGTATTTCCTTCAGTCTCCCACTCAATTTCAGATCTACCTAAAAGGTACTCATGCATATCCAATACGCACGATTTTAGAGAATATAGCTCGCGTATCAAATACCAAGCTATGCACATCCTATGTGCCAATTTTTATGATCAAGCCCGACTTAGTACGACTCGTTGTGTGACCATGTAGGTTCGACTTAACGATGGCAGTAGGTTGTTTCCAATGCCTACAAGCTCATGAGCGGGATCTAGTCACTCCATCATAGCTACCCATGTTAAACGAATAATGATTGTGATCATTGTGCCTATCTCGAATAGCGGTTACTAGGTCTCTTGTTTGCGATATCCGTTAATCAAAAGGCATGGTTATAGTCATCCTTATAATTTGATTAACTACACTTATTCCCTGATTCCGAGTTGAATTAACAAATTTCAATCGATATTAACCATTAATACCATTGACCGTGGCCACGGTTTTCGTTAATCAACTCATCGAGCGGCGCCTAAGAGATATCTCTTCCTTTCGGAATAAACAATTCCTATCTTGGAGACTCATATTGAATTCCGTGTTTCGGACAATACCCAATGATGACCCTTTTAACTCCCTGTTACGGTGAGCGTAAGATCATATCAAAGTATTATGTTACGCACGTAACGCAATCAATGATCCCCTCAAGTTTGAAGAACCTAAAACCCTACTCGTCGCGAGTTCATCCATAATGACTAAACCATGTCATGATCTCGCGTCTTCGGTCATATCCAATACATGTAACCTAACATATATCTACGTTCCCGATTCGACAAGCACCTTGTCCCATGATTAGCAAAACATAATCATCTCCTCGGCTAACGTACTAGTGTACGCGTTCAGTCTATTCCCTTGTAATAGTAATGCTTCTCTCTTTAGCAAACTGACCCGCGACTAGGGATGTTTAGAAATGACACTTTAAGTGTGACGGTTTCGCTGCACATGGTCCTCAACCATGTCGACGTCCACACAAGTTCAAATCAAGGTTCATGTAATCATATTACACAACCCAGCACACAGTTTACATATAAGGTGAATGCATGAAAATTTAAGTAAACAAAATTTTTAAAAGGGATACATTCATATGGACTAAGTATTTGGGTGATACAACGTTTACCTATGGGTATCTCCATACCCACAACCTGCGAGGACTATCGTATTAGATAACTACACTCTACTCTCTTCTTCCTCCTCTAGGTATCTCCATACCCATAGTCATCGCATGACAATCACGCGCGACTAGAGACAGCAGTTTTGTAAACGGGTCCGCACGTTCCCGCTAGTGTTAATCTTCAGCAGGATTGAAACATTTCCAAAACCTATGATCACATCTTTTCACAAAATTTCATGGATCAAATGAAATTTTCTGAGTATTGGCTAGAAGTGGTTATGACCTCGGCATTTTTGACTTGTACTATTGCGTCTCACGCAATAAACAACCATAAATCCGATAACTCGTGACTACTAGAGTTTGGTCATGTATCCTTGATCCATCCCACTTCCTTTTGCAATTAATAACCGCAATATACTCGCCTCCGTAAATAGAATCATAAACTATTGGTCTTGTGGAACCTTTCCACATAACCGTGTTTTCATTTAAGCAAAACATGTACACACTTTGTGATCGAAAGTCGTGCTACATATTTGGACGTGCTTAATCTTTGGAAACTGTTGTTGTTATAACTCTTTATAACCAACACGTCCTCCACACCATCATAGATAAAAAATCTTGAATTCTTTCGCAAAGTATTCAAGGATAAACCTCACCGCTATCAATACAAATCTCGATGGGTTTAAATATACATAACCATTATGTATATATTTGTATAACCATTATACATTCACAAGAGTTAGTCTCATGTAATCGAATTACATTCAAACTCATGTGATTCCCATGAATTTTATTGACGGTGAACTAGACGCTTTATTTGTATGACAGATAGCCACATACATATCATGACAGATATAATAGATCCTAACATCAAATGTAAGGCATCATATTATTACTTTTCGCGCTGCTTGATGTCTCACATCGAGCTGTTGAAAATTTCTGCCATTCGACATTTCGATTTAACTCCTCCAAGGAGTTTACATGTTGAAAACCATTTTCAACAATATGTCAATATATGTGCTATAATATAGAACGAGGAACTTCTTAGATCTATCCTATAGATCTTCACGCTTATTTCATAAGCGGTCTCGTCTAAATCCTTTGTCGTTACAAGAAATATAACGCAGCTCCCACTAACCTTCATGTATACACAAAGTTTCCATTCGTTTCGACAATTTTATAATAGTTTATAATTTCGTCAAAACGAATATTCCAATTCCGAGAAGTTTTCTCTAATCCATCATATGGATCGTTAAAGCGTGCATATCTTATCCCCGATTCTTATGAATCGACAAAACCGTAAGGTTGTGTCAAGTACACATCCTTTCTTAAAATTTCTATCAAGAAATTCGGTTTTGACATCCATTTTGCCACATCACATAGTCATAATACGCGACCATGGCAAGCAGAATTTGAGAATGTGAAAGCATGGCAACATGCGAAAACGTTTCTTCATAGTCCGACTATGAATTGCTTGAAACTCTTCGCAGAAAATCTCGCTTTACATATATGCGTATTCCTATCCATGTAGGTTCTTCATTTTGAAAAACCCACTCACATTTCACGGGTCTAACCCAGAAAGTAATGAAATCAAGTTCTAAACTTGATAATTTACATGGATCGAATTTCAGATTTCATGACACCATGTCATGTGGAATCAACTTTTCATAGCATCCTTGTAGGATATCGAATCATCATATGATTTCAATCTATCATCATTAGCCACGATAAATCCGTATTTATCGGCTTATGATATAGCCTACTTGATCTACGAAAAAATTCCTTTGTGTGTTCGACTTGCGTTCATCAACTCTTGATGAATCCATGTCAACTTTCATCGGTACAATGTTCATTTTGAAATCTCGAGCTCTTTCGAGATTTATTCTACTCCCACTAGCCCGCATAGAAATAAATGGCACCAAGTTCCAAACTTGTGCGCATCTAGTCCTCCTCCAAGAAGGCATCTCTTCGAGCCACGAAAATCTCATTTTCGTCGGGACGTTAGAACTAATACCCTTTAGTTACCTTAAGGATACACGAACAATTTCCAGATTCGGGATTGAGTTTAACCGAAACAAATTTCGAAATACACTCACATCCTCAAATCTGTACAAGTGACAACTTCGGAACCATTCCGATCCATATCTCATATGGCGTCTTTTGTACCAATTAGAAGGTTTATGGTTCATATCTTATATGCAACCATTCATTAGTGCCGCTGTCTCAAGGGCGTATCCCCAAAACATTTTTGGGAGATCCTATTGACTTATCATTTATCGAACCATGTCCAACATGCGTTCATTTCCTCTTTTCGGACACATCTCAATGTTCCAAATGAAGACAATCGTGAAACGATTCCACAATCATAAATGATCATCAATATTCATAACTCAAATATCGCATCTTCGATCCTATCGAAAGGTCTAGCTCAAATACTCGTCTTCTCGATCCTATCGAAAAGCTTTGATTTTCTTGCTTAGTTGATTTCGTATTTCGTTTTTGAAACTCTTTGAACCTTTCAAAAGTCTCTGTTTCGGCACGCATTAAATAGATATTTTCATATCTACTTTAACCGTCCATAAACGTAACAAAATACCGATAGCCTCCTCTTGCCTCGGAACTTATCGGAACATCATATGTAAATATAATTTCCAATAATTCGCTGGATCTTTCTCCAATACTTTGGAGAATGATGCCCTTTGTCGTTTTGCCTAATAAATAAGTATTGCATTAATCAATCAAATCTAATTCGAATGATTCTAGCATTCCATCACATGGAATCTAGATACGCGTATCTCGTTTATATGGCCAAGACGGCAATGCCAAAAGAAGCAATCAACTTCTAGGTTTAATCCTCCTCGGATTTCACCATTCTTTGAGTCATTAGTTTGGACAACTCTTTGTCCGAACTCTCCATTTTGGAAAACATTTTCCCAAAATACCCTTAGACATACATTTCTTTCGATCCCGCTTTTGAATTACAAGGACATCCACGCATCTATATGCATTGGATTCCTCGGATACTCTGAGCATCTCCAATTCAAATTTAAATCGCATCATATGCAATTTCGGGATCGACTTATCTATCGAATGCATATGATATTCGGTCACGAACATCAAATCTCGTACCATCAACACACGAGTGTTAATCAAAGACCCATAAGGCGTCTCAAAATTAACCTACTCTTTGAGCCGCATCGAACCATTCAACGCGATCTAGCTCTTGAAACTATTTCATGAGCGTTGTGTTTTACTTTCATATACACCCGAATTCTCAAAACAATTTTGAGAAATTTGCGTCTATACATGCCACCACAAGGCACGTAATATCGTTTGATTCCTTCTTAAAGTTTATCGAACCCGGCTTTCTCTAAAGCCAATGCCTCGAGCCCCGAATCTACCATTTCCGTGTCCAACACGTTCCTTTAAGTCTAAAGAACTATTCTTTAACTATCAAGGTTAATCATGGTAATTCCGGCCCAAAAGCTATCTATCATATCGATCTCTACGATATATTTGGTGTTGATTGAAAACATAATTCTAAACGGATGATGAAGATTAACTCCTAACCGTGCGTACTTAATCTATATGCTTATATGATGAATATATGATAGTGTTATTTTATCGAATCGATAACCCTCATACCGATACGGGACTCCAAGTCCATAACACTCAAGACCCATATTTTCGTTCCTCCCACAAGTGACTTTAGCCTATCGGGTGGGATCCCGTTATTTAGGTAGGATTATATCCAATCGTATCCAATACGACTCTTGAACCTTTATAGGATTTCGGTGATGGATCGTATCCAATACAATCCCAGTTCCGTGTGTGCATCCTATCTATGCCCCGAACTCCAATCTGATTCGCCTGGACGGTTAAGTCACAACCATCTCCAACGTATCGTTCAAATAAGCTACAAGTGACTCAACTTTAGCCTGTGCCTCACAAGTCCTGATTTAACGCTTGCCACCCTTTCGATTGTTTCAATATCACGTGCCCGACTTTAGCCTGAACCCACGTGAAACGTAACACCGAACTCGGTAGTTGTGGATATGGAAGGCATTTCCATGACTTAAATATTATGAGGGATCATGCCATTGCATGTTTCTAAATCCGTGACATAATCCAATTATATCACTATCACAAGATTTTCTATATGCATATGATTTATTTAGGGAGATTAATTATTCTAAATAATTAATTATCTAATATGCTAGAATGTTTGATGCCGATCAAATCGATATAAAGAACTCAAAATTCCGAGCTTCGTAGCCAAAGTTATCGCGAAAACAAAAACAGCATCCAGAGAAGGGTCCGTTATAACGGACTTCCCCATCCGTTGTAACGCAAGGGCCGTGGGGGCGCGAGAAAACCTCGCCCGGGACGCGTCCGGGGCGCCAAAAACTGCCCCCGGGGCGTCAGAAAAACTGTTTTTCTGCACCCTTTCGGTATTTCATTAGAGCGACACTAATACTTCGCTCAAATGAAATATATTACAACATGAAAGTTCTAGATAATCTCATTATCTAACTAACCCAATTTGAACCATTCAAATCGGAATTGTCTACTGAAAGTTATAGCAGTTTTAGTAAAATACGAACAAATGAAAAGGTAAGTTTATCCAATAGACACCTTTTCAACCAGAAAACTACAGACACCTTTTCAGTATTCTGTTGAAACAAAAATATTAAATTGTTCCAACCGACTTTGAACGTGAACTAAAGTTCTAGATAATCTTATTATCTAACTAACCCAATTGGATTGGACTCAATTGGAGTTTCTATGCGACATATACTGACGTTTTAGTCTCTGTATGTCAAACAGTCGCACCCTTTCAGTATTTCATAAAAACGACACTGATAATACGTTCAAATGAAAAAACTTTCTGTATAAAAGTCATAGATAATCTCATTATCTAACTACTCCAATTTGATCCAATCAATTTGGAGTTTTCCACTGAAAATTATCTTAGTTTTACTCACTGTTTCGTATTCTAATTTTCTGCAGATTTTGCCGTTTCTTCCGTTTTCGCTCGTTTCTGAAACGATAAATCATGAAACCTTTTCACGATAATTCCTAGATACTCTCAATCAACTTTTGATCGATCTCTAGCGAATTCCACTTGTGATTTTAACGGAATTTGACTTTCTCTATATGTCACATCATGCAAACGGGTACGAACTTTGATAACCCGTGCGTATATCTAATATACGACTATGATTCGACCCTCGAATCGATGGCGATCGCTCTGATACCACTGTAGGAGAATATCCTCGACCCCGGGCCCGCGCAGCGGAATGAAGGCCCGGTCCGATTCTCCGATTCCCGAGATCACGCCACGACTTCGAGGGTACGATGCGAATAGAAGGACAGATTCATACCAGCGTGAAATTGATCACGCACGAAGGGTTGAACGCCACCTTCTATCTCCTGTCACGTTGGTGACAATCCGCGCGTCCCATACCACGCGTCTTTCACCGTTCGTTGGCCGTCTTCTCACTCCTTGGGTCGATCACAATCTAAGAGCCACAATTGTCGCTCCTCTACTTGTATCCACCGTGAGTCGCAAGACGTCGGTCGCGGATGCACCTGCCTAGACGATGCACCGGCGAACTTGCTCGATCGTTTGATTCTCTACACCGAGAAAACTCATTTTCTCGGTTATCTCTCTTTACACCCTTTCACTCAATAGAAAGTTGTATCTCAATTATTCTGGAAAATCTCCTGAAATATTCTGAATAAGATTGCATTAACTTTATTGTGATGAGAGAGAAGGTATCCTATTTATACCTAATAGGATCAGGATTAGCCAAAAGGCATGTATATCCAATATACATCCTCTCACACAGAAAACTGCATGAACCTGGTCAGTATTCTGTCATTTCGAAATTGGTAAATTTCTCAGACAGAAAATCACCCAACATGAAAGTTGTATATAATCTAATTAGCTACATAACCCAATTTGGCCCAGCCCAATTGGAGTTCGTATGCAAAAGTTATGACTGTTTTACTAACTGTATGTCATACTGTTGCACCCTTTCGGTATTTCACATAAACGACACTAATACTTCGTTCATATGAAATATATTTCTAGATGAAGGTTATAGATAATCTAATTATCTATCTAACCCAATTTGAACCATTCAAATCGGATTTTCCCACTGACAGTTATGGCCACGAATGTACGACTACATTCGTTTATCCTTGTGTACACTTTTACGGTTGATCCTGAAACTGTATTTCCTTCAGAAATACGGCTACAAATTTTGTTTAGTCGAAAAGACAAACTTAGACATCTCAAGAACATTAACATTGGTATATATATTTTGATTTTATAACAAAAATCATTTTGTTTGGTTTTGAGATGGATTTTGTTAATTAGTAAATATACCATTACTTACGTGAGAGAAAGTAAAGAAAGTCAGAGTAATATTTGTCTATCATATATTTTGGTACAAACTCCAATAAGATATAATTACGCAATATGTTATATAAGCAAAACGTTGCTTATATGGGTGTAATTTCGGTTAAGGATATTCAGTTATAGTGGGAGTAAATATTTGTACAGTTATTATGATATAGACACGTGATATAAACATATGTTATACACATATGATACGGTTATAAAGTTTTCAAGTTTTTGATATTATGGTTATTCTGCAGAATTAAAGTTATTTTTATCAGTTTACTCTGATTTAAATAATGTTCGTCTCAATACGGTTTAAAGGAGACGGTTTGTCTCATTAAGGTATTAAAGGAGACAAGTTATCTCAATACGGTTTAAAAGGAGACGGTTTGTCTCATAAGTTATTAAAGGAGACGGGTTGTCTCAATGCAGTTTTAAAGGAGACAGTTTGTCTCATTAAGTTATTAAAGGAGACAATTTTAAGGATCTCACTAAATTTATTTTTTAGGAGGACCAAGTTGGAAATAGACATGTTAAGATCATATTACATGAAATTTCCTTGCTACACATCCACATCATGATTCATGTCATTCAGTTGTATTAGTGTATGTGACCATTGAAGGTTTAGTTGCGTTAAATGTGACGATAGCCGATTTGATCCTACGTTAATATTATTGATGGACGGAATTGGTTAGGGACACATGAAGTTTTTATGACAAACAAGTACGCGTATTTCGGTTTATGGTCAATACGTAATTATAAGAAATTACATATAGTCCAAGTGGGAGATTGTTGGAACATTATTCCAACATTGGACTTATATGTAAAATAGTATGTGTTGTAATATTGTCATTTATATGCTTAAAATAAAGTGGCCAATTTTAGTTAATAAATTTAAGCATTAATGTGTTAATTAGGATGTGGGCATTTTGATGTGTAGAATATTGTGGGTGGTGCTTCTATTTTTTATGATTGACTGAATTAGAAAATCCACATTAGGGAGCCCAAAAGGTACGTCTTTGTGAAAAGATGTCTTGTGGCTATAAAAGCAAATTGGTCCCAAACACATATGAGATTCTGCCATCTCTTTTCCATCCCATTTAGAAAAGAGAGAGATCCATAAATTCTTCAAATTGGAGATCATAAAGTGCTTGGAATTCCAAATATTTGCGACTAAGGCTTCATGAACGCAACAACGGTGATGGCGCGACATCAATTCGGACGGATTCCATACGCTTCCGCATACGGTTAATGTATGATTTTAATTAAGATTATTCGGTTGAATTCACATAGTTATTACGGTCCGTTTTGGCACGGGCAAATTGAATTATTTTATTCACGGGACGGTGCCGGATCGTTGCCGCCGCCCCAACATGTTTGTCATCACAAACATCTAATACATGACGAGGGATAGATTTGAATTATTATTTACATTTATATAGTGTACCGTAACTTTGATGATATGAGTAATACGTTTTTTCATGGTAATATTTTTTGATTACTTATGTAAATAAAGTACCCATACCCACAAAAGTATACGAATTTTTTTATTGAATGAATAAATATTGAATTACGTGATCATATTATCCTTACCTACTACATATGCATGGGGCACTATTTCCTTCATGTTACACGCTATATTTCTAGACAACCAAATCACCTTACGCAAACTATGGAAAATCCTTTCCTCTCCAAAACATTAAAGCGTCGACAAACAATCGACAATTAAGGTTTTTTATTTTAAGATTTGCAGTAACCACGTGTCATACATGGGCAACGAAACATACCTCATCCATGTACCTAGGATCCCGTTTATCACATAAAAGTAAAGAAGGAAGAGTAGAAATCATTTTACTTAATTGGTTTGCACAAAACCGAATTTTCTTGTAAGGTTGAAACGTTACTTTCGTCTTGCTTGCCCCGTTGATTGTTTGTCCTTTCAAAATGATCTTGATCACCTTAGACTCCAAATTAGAACTTTTCTACTTGTATCCACCGTGAACGAATCCATCTCGGATAGCATCAAAAAGTCCTAGGCAATTTGACGGTATATTTACTTGAAATTCCCACAAGAACAAATCATAATTTCTCTCTTGAAAATTCTCTCCAATCCTCTCTTCAAGAGTTTCATGAATATCCAAAATTAGATTGATTAGGATTAACTTAATTTGAGGAACAAGAGATGTTTATATAGGAGTTAAAATGATAAGATCAAGTGAAAATACATTATTTAGAAACTGACACGTTTTACTAATATGTTCAAACGGATATGTTAGACCTAACTCAACTGAATTAGATCACTAAACAAAAGTTATAGATAATCTAAGTATCAATCCAGTCCAATATAACCCAATTCAATTGAATCTAGGACATATGTGTATTTATTATACACTTATTTATTGTATATTTCAAGTCCAATTAAGTTTGGCTTGTTGTGTGACTGTAGTTTCATTTAAAACTAACAATGAATTATGCAATGTATTAATTATGTTTAGTTCCTAGACAAATGTCATGACTATCTAGATTAAATGAATATGATCGTGATTGTATAACCTAACACAAATAGTACCTAACTATTTTTTTTTTGTTCTGCAATATCTAGTTGATCAAAAGCACGATAGTAGTCAAGATAAAATTACATTATTCTCGATATGAAATTAGACTTAATTAGTCTCATCTAGTATGCATATACATTCACTTCACTTACTATACAAAAATACAATCTCCGAGACCAAAAACACCAAAAACAGATCTTCCCATCACAAATATGCACAATAGATATTTCCATTCAGATAACTGCCGAAGAGAAAAACCGCTCCTCCCCTTAACCCTTGATCGCCGGTCCACAGCGGCTGCGGCCTCCGTCGTGGGGCTATCTTTACCTCTCCGATCCTGCCGATCCTCTCTTAACTCCCGCCTATTGCTCAGTCGAAATGGTGTGACTCGAAAACCCTAGTTCCGATCTACACGAGTCAACCGCGATGATCTCTTCCGACGGCCGATCCCCCTACCCCCTATTGTGACAGTGACAGTGCACGGTTGTGCGTCCCCTTCCCTCTCACTACCTCCCGTTACCTCAATCGGATCTACAATTTGAAGTGCTAATTCTCGAATTCTTGAATGGAGCAACACATCGAGTTTGCCCCCTTTCGGTTCTCCTTACTCGCCCAAATCCTTATTTCTTGAGGAAATCGGACCGATCACCCAAATTAGAGATGATTTAGAGCATTCCATCTTCCTCCTCGGTCCGAATTCCAATCCGAACATCTCTCCAAATCAGATTCACCCCCGCGAACCCTCATCTTTATTCACTAGATTCACCCCTCCTCCGTCACCCTCTCCTTCACCACCACCATCTTACTCGCCGTCGGCGAATATGCATATTAGACCGGTTTCAAATTCTAATACACTACCCGAGAGTGACCATGTCCCTTTTTCGCGCAAATGGAATCCAATTCGGGGGAATGATCAAGGAGGGCGATGTCGAGGACGTGCTAAGAGTCGGAAAGAGCGAGATAGAGGAAGGGCAAATGGGCATGAAAAGAAAAGTAGAGTTCGAGCTTGGTGGGATTTTTCAATGCGCGAAGTGCTCAAGATTAACCATGGAGATTCAAGAGTGGCCGAGAATGAGAGAAAGATTCGCTCCCACCGCTTCACTCGTTTTAACCGATTCACTCTCATTTCCTACACAAAACTTGATCAACAAAATTTTTCTCGATTCACAATTATTGTCCCGTTGGAGTCTTCAAGAAACCGATGTTAAGTATTGTCTATCAATTTCATATCTACGTAGGAAATTTTGAAGAAAATTTATTTCGAGAATTTTTTGTTGTATTATAGTTTATGTAATAGGTTATATAATTAAGTATTATATGCTTAAATTGTTTAAAGTCGTCTATTTTCTCGACATGAGATTTTGTACGAAAATTATATGTAATGTGTAAATGTATATATGTCAAAGGGTTTTAAAAAAAATAATATTTCCATTCAAATATACCGAACAAACAAACAAAATATGGCTATGAAAACCACAACGTTTCTCAATATTTGCATTTTGTATCACACAAAACATAAAAGTATAAAACCTTTTTTTAATAAATGTGCGGCAGTTAAGTGACACCATCAATATTAATTAGAAAGGGGACCGAATTAATACGAATTGTCAATTGTCAATTTTGTAAGGGAAAATAATTAATGCATATATAATATATTATTGTAGTTCTAAAAAAAACTAACTTTAATTACTGACATGGTTTTATTTATCAATTTCATACGGCATGCTGATTAATTACTAATAATGCAGCTTTGGTAGTTATCAGCAGGTCCTCGTCAAAACCCAACTGGTACGATATGGTACAGGTCTGTTAATTATTTTAAGTTCATATAAATAAATATTTCGAAGAAAAGCTTTTAGTCGATGGCTAAATGTAAAATGTGACCTATTTGTCGCCGTCCAAGGTCTAGTCATTTTCTTTCAGTTTTGTTTCTTGTACACTTTTTACGAGTAGTGATAGGACCACAAATACCAACCACAAATGTGTCACAAATAACTAAATAACTAAGTTCATAATATTAATTATGCATATAAGAATCATAAATCAAACACAAACTTAGATATTTGTGTCATATTTGTGGTTGGTATTTGTGGCCCTATCATTACTCACTTTTTAATTACAATATTTATATTTAAATACAATATATTTTTAGATATATCACATATCTTTTTTATTTGCGTGATATATTATTTTATATATATAATATATTTTTTACGTACAATGCATGCTTGGTCTGAATTTTTTTTTTAGATGTAGGATATATTTTCTAAATAATATACATGTTTGATTTATACATTTTTACTGCAACATATACCTTATGAATTATAATTTTTTAGATGTTCGTGATATATTTTATGAATAACAATAGTTTCCTTTTACACAATTATTATACATTTTTTAATAGAAACAATGAAATGTATATTTTCTAAAAATATCCAGTATACATATTTATAATATAAATTTATACTTTTTATGAATAAATATGTATGCATGACTATTATATCTTTTTAAATAATAACTTGCACCTTTACGGAAACATTAGAAGTGTGATATTTTCTATAAATATATATTTTTACCTGAATATTTTACCCTTTTTTAATACAATTATATATTTATGAAATAATCCATTATATACTTTTTTTAGTATAATTTTATATTTTTTGAATAGATTTTTATATATGATCATACATATCTTTTTAATAATAATTTATACCTTTATTTTTAACATATTTTTTTAATAATAACATACACAATATCGTAAAAAAATATAAAAACAACATGTCTTCCCGGATCGGTGGTGTCCAGACCGGCAACAATATTAATGGCGTTAATGAGTCAATCTCATCACTTTGTACTCATGATATACACACAGTGTACGCGTACTTTCATGTGTACCTTTGTAAATTTCAAAATTTCGTAGTTCGCAAATACATGTGTAAGATAAGAGTAGCATGAACATACTTACATGGACGGAGCGCCAGAATTATTTTATAGGAGAGGTCGAACTTAAAGATTTCAAATATACTATTTAAGGATTTCATACTTGAAACATCTTAATTCCTAAACACATGTTTACCACTGCATCACTCATATGTGTGTGTTTCAAAACATCTGGTTATTTTATATGAAGGATTTCCATATATACACAGGATTTTTAAGAATATTTCCAAAATACACAAGCTCTGAAGTTAATTTGGAAAATAAACATTGGAGGAGTTTGTAACTCCGCCAAAATTAAAATTGGCGGAATTTGTAACTCCGCCAATCAATTTAAGTATTGATATGGAATTAACAGCGTAATGAAGTTTTAAATTTGGGGGAGTCTCCAACTCCTCCAAATTGTTTTGGTAGTGTTACAAAATAGATTTTATTTCAAATTAGGATCATGATAATAGGGTTATAATTTAGGGGTATGATCCATGGCATGATTTCATAATGGATTCTATTTAGGGTTATAATATAGGGTTATTTAGGGTTATTTTAATTAGGACCATGATAATAGAGTTTTTAGGACAAAAATAATTTTTATGTATTCCTCCTCTTCCTAAATCGTAAACCGTAATAATTAAAAAAAAAATTGATTTGAAATATAAAAAAGAACTATATAACCAAAAAAAAATGAATAACATAAATTTTGTATAAAAAAAATTTGTACAAAATTCTCAATAATTTCAGGAAAATAAATCATATGAATTGTTATTAAAAAAATTGTAACAGTAGTTATTTGAAGAAAAATAATTTGTTAATATAGTTTCTGGATTATAACAAAATATTTATTTGTTAACCAATACATATATTAACAAATATTTTGTTAATATATTTGAAGAAAATATAATTTGTTAATATATTCTCAATAATATATTTTCTGGATTATAAAAAATAATTTTATTAAAATATACTCAACATAAACTATAATATTCCATTTATTTATTAAAATATACTCAAAAAAATACTGAAATAAAATATTCTTGAATTTTGGCTGAGTTACGGATTCCGCCAAATTTACCAACGTAATTAATATGTACATGAATAACATTAAACTTTCACTTAACAATTAAATTATGGAGGAGTTAAAAATTCCACCAATTTTAATTTTGGCGGAGTTACAAACTCTTTCAATGTATATTTTTCAAATTAACTTCCGAGCTTTTGTATTTTTGGAATATTCTTAAAAATCTTGTGTATATATGGAAATCCTTCATTTTATATTTACAAACATGGAAGGGATAAAATATAAAAAAATTACAAAAGTCATGAGAAAACGGGAAGGCCAACATGATCTCTCATGCTTTATAAGAATTATTCATGATATTTTCACTTTTAAAGGAGTACACTTCACATTTTAATGTTTTTGTGTAGGCATAAATGAAATTGTGGCCTACATTACAAGAGCCGTAACATAAAATATAGATAAACCGATTCACTGAAGGTTTAAATTTTCCAAATTTAAGGTGAGAAAATTTGGTAGATAATCACCTTCATGGAAGGATACTTTGCATTAAATAGGGGCTCTAAAACAGTGTACACACAGCACAGAGACTGAGACAAACTTTTCCCTTTTTGTGCTGGCCTTACTCTGATTCATGTGAACTTTATTACAAGTAAAGATAACTAAAGATAGAAACTTCCAAATCAAGACATGGGTCTCCTAAATTTCCTCCCATTCTTCTCTGGTGATAAGCCAAATATACCATGCTATTAAGTCAACATAGTTTAGTAGTGAAAAAGGGCACTTCTATATATGGATTTATTGAATCTGGATCATTTAAATTATGATGATTATATTGGAGACGAAATTGTGGGAGAAATATAGCGAAAATAGAGGAGCTGACTTTGTAAAAAGGAAATGTATAAGAAAAGGAGGTGCAAATGGGTCAGAGAGTTAGATGGAGGTGAAAGAAAAAAAGGAAAAGACAAAAATAATTTAACATAGCATTCAAGACCTCCTATATATATATTATATTATCCACCCTTTCTTGCTCATGAGACTTGTAGGCTCTCTCACATTCAAAGAAAAAACAAGAGAGAGAAAGCTACAAAGAGAAATAAGAATCTACACACACTACATAATTAGGGTTAGACATGGGAAGACCTCCATGTTGCGAAAAGGTAGGAATAAAGAAGGGGCCTTGGACTCCTGAAGAGGACATCATTTTGGTTTCTTATATACAAGAACATGGACCTGGAAACTGGAGATCGGTACCGACTAACACTGGTACCTACAGAAATTTCTTCTAGTTTTTTTTCTCTCTCTTAATTATCAAAATAATAAAGTTAAAAATAAGCAACCTTATTTTTGTTATTGTGGTTGTAGGTTTGATGAGGTGTAGTAAGAGTTGTAGATTGAGATGGACAAATTACTTGCGACCCGGGATAAAACGAGGGAATTTCACGCGACATGAAGAAGGCATAATCATTCATCTCCAATCTTTGCTAGGTAACAGGTATGTACGATACTAATGTCCGCGCTAATCCATTTCTAATATTTTCACAAATTCTTAATTATGACTTCACCTCTTAAATATCTTTCATATTAATTTCATAAGGTTATAAAACATCAAATAAAAAGGGTCATGTAATAAGATAGGTAAATTTACATGTTGTACAAAAAATAGGTCATTTAAAGCTACATATCTCCTTTTTTCTCGTTTGTAGATGGGCTGCCATAGCCTCTTACCTTCCTCAGAGGACAGACAATGATATAAAGAATTACTGGAACACACACTTGAAGAAAAAGATCAAGAAAAGCCATTCACCAACTTGTAGTAGTAATAACTACTTGTCTTCTTCAGATCCAATCACACCATTCGAAACCCATAATGCATTTGAAGAGAAACAATTGAGCTCAACTTCAAGTAGTACTATAAGTTCGGCCTTATACGCATCTAGCACAGAAAACATCTCGAAGCTCCTACAAGGATTCATGAACTCTGCTCCACCAAAAGTCGAAACCCCCGATATTGGAGAAGAGCGATGTGATCAACGCATCACAAACCCTAACTGTCTCAACCGAGAAAAACCATTAGTCGGTTTAGAATCTGATGTATCTTTGAGTCGATTTGGATTGACCGAGGCCGAAGAGATCAAGCAACAACCAGCTTCTCTTTCTCTACTTGAGAAATGGCTTTTTGATGAAACCACTAATCAGATGGATCTTATGGATTTATCTGCTGATATGTTCTAGAATGTTCTTAATTAAGTCTTACATATATAAACCAAGCTCTTCAAATGAGTTGTATTAAAGGATTAATATTGAAGACTAAGAATTGTATGAAATTAAAATATTATAGTGTTGTATTTTTTTTTTTCTTTGTGATGTAGACAGTTATTGAAATGTATCTTTCAGCTTTGAATACTATGTTTTTTTAGGAAAATGCTTTAAATACTATGTTGTGAAAAATTGTTACAGCATTTCGAGGAGCTTGATTGGAAGATCGTTACCTACATTTACATTACCACCAAATAAAACGACTTATTTTACACTAGTTATTCAATCTAATCTTCTTTTGAATGTCGTATCAATGATCCAGCCAATTTTACTCAATGATATATTGGATTTGCGTTGCTATATTCATTTGATGTTGTATTTTTTCATATATTTTTGGATTGTCGACAATGCATGAACAGGCGAGGTACAATTTCACCTATACCCCTGTAAAAATCATCAAGTACATCTATATCCCTTCAAAATATGAAATAGCCCTGTAAGAATCGAAATAGCATGTATATCCCTCCACAATACCATGAATTTCCCTCGTCTTCATTATATAATAATGGAGCAACAGTATTAACTTTGACAACAATTTTGGAACGATTATAGACATAAAGGATCTGTATGATATTTCTTATGTTTTGCAAGAGTAGATGCGATATATATTTTCAATGTTTTGTAGGGGTAATCCTGATATGTATTTAATATTTTAGAGAAGTATACCTGATATTCGAGATTTTGCAGGGGTACACATGAAATTTCGCTTTCTTAATTTATTTTAATCTCCATAAATGGTCCAAACATATTCAATGAGAAAAAGATAAATGTACGATCAATTAAACAATATATCCAATATAAATTTATGTTGTAAAATCATGATAACAACAAGATCTCTACCGATCATGGCATTAAATTCAAAAACTAACTTGTTAAAGTTCATTATAGAAGATTTAAAGAGAAATTAAAAAGAGATCAAAGAGTGAAGACAAAGTTAATTCATTTGAAACTCAAAAAAAAAAGTTAAATCATTTGATTAATTTGTTTAATTACTCAATACAATGGTCATATCTATTTATACACATAAATCATTAACTATCATATACATCCACTAATTCTACTAACAACCACTAACTACAATTCAACCGGCATCGTCTCCTTTTAATTACAAATGGAGATGTCAATTTAATACTTCTAACAATCCCTTCAAGCGCAACCCGCGACTTGTCGATGATAAGTTTGGATCCAATACATTTGCGGAAATATGTTGTACATAACAAGGAAACGAAAATACTCGTTCCGGTTTGGTACCGGTTGACCAGATTCTTGAAAATTCTTGATAAAAAGAGACTTTAATAAAAATAGAGAATACGAAAAATAGAAGAAAATTCTGATTGTTTGTTTTGAGAAAGAAATTAGATGAAAAATGAGATTGTTTTGAGGGTTATATACAGATCCGGTCCCAGCTATAGGCTGGTGAAGTCTGGGCTTTGGGTCTGATTCTTTTTGGGGCCCGAAAATTTTTCATAGTTGCTGATATATTTTTTGGGGTTAAAGAAAAATTTATTGTCCATATTAATATATTTAGAATAACAATAAAAAAATTCTGAGGTGAAGGGCCCATAAAAAATACGAAGCGTTGTTTCCATTTCATTCATTACGTCTTCTTCTCTCTTCTTATTTGATCTCTCTCGTTCACCTGATCTCTGACGAGGACAAAATGAGGCATGATTCTTGCGACGATCGACTCTGGCAGAGAGGGCGAGTTGCTGCTTTGGTTCTCCGGCTAGCTTGACGGAGAGGAGACAGACAATAAGTCAACGAAGACAGGAATTCATTGCCTTTCATGTTAGGTAAACGCTAAATTTATTTTGCATCTTTTTTACGTTTCATTTCATCATTAAGAGTAAATGGAGCCTTTATTAAGTTCGATTGGTTAATTGAGACAGACGATCGGTCCACGAAGACAAGAAATCATTTTTTCTGGTTTAATTGCACAATTTAAATTTTAAGATAAATAGCGGCCGAATTTGATTTCTTATAGTTATTCTTCTGTAATTATATTAATTTTTTCATTGTTACTAAAATTTGCCAGGCGCTTCATTGTTTAGGAGATACCGAGAGATTGTCGAGGGGTCCTTTTTCGAAATGGGCTTCGGGACCTCTAGAACCTGGGACCGGACCTGGTTATATAAGAAATTAGGAGTTTAGGGGAAGTTATGAGAGAAAGTTTTTTTTGTAAGATTGGAAAATTTGAGAATTTATGAGAAAACAGAGTTATATATGTAGTTTTGATTTTGGACGATTTATGATAGTAAAATGGTGATTCAGAGGGAGAAATGGAGATAATTCGTGTGAGAAATTTGTCATTTCGAGAAAAGATAAAAATTAATTCAAGAAGATAATCTAAGTGGGGTTGAAAGAAGGATCATACGTACTTTTCTAAGGAGATTTCGCTATCGAATTTGAAGAAGATTGATACCGTTCTGTTACATGTACTTTTTGCTAATTGGAGATGATCTCTTCCTCTCTGATTTCTTAGCCTCTGCAGCCTTCTCCACAACTTGAGCCTCTAAAACTCATAATCCAAACTCATAACCCAGATTGCAACTATGCATATCGATCAAAGCAACTGGCATGTCCTTATTGCAAGCCTCACATTTGGTAAACGAGCTTCCTCTTTTGATGGTCTCCGGCTCCGCCTACATCCTTTTGTTAGCATTTACTGGTTAACCTTCGCACCCGCCATTCAACAAAAACCCACAAAAATTATAGATTATTATTGAAAATTAATGTTTTTTTAATATATTAATTAATAATATTATGTGTAATTTATAGACAGGATAATATTCAATGTATTTGTGTGTGAATGATAAATGACTCCTGAATAGATGAGGTGTTTATTGGAGACATATAAAAGTGTCTAGAATAGGGGGGTGTCCATGGGAGATGGATAGTAATTTCTATAAATAAAACTCTTGTATGTAGCCAACAAAAAGAGAGAAAATATTCAGAAAAATAGAATAAGGAGTGGGGAAAACAATCCCACATTTATCTCAAATATTGTATTCATATATTATTGAGTGTGCACATTTTGGTGTTTGTATCTATCTATCCATATATTTGTGTATTTTTTGGGAGTTTCTATCAATACTTCATAAAGAAAAAAAATAATAAAAAAGGAAGGATTTCCGCCACTGTCTCTGACTCTCCGCATTACTTATATTCAATTAATCTTATTCCTCTCAGATATCAATCCTCCAATCTAGAATCTCCAATTATCTCCCATATTCCCTCCATTCAAATAAATCCAAGTAAACCCAAAAAATCCCAACAATTCTAACAGTGTCAAAACCAAGATTTGAAGCTACTGTAAGCGAAAGATTTCTTAATTGTGTTTGATTTCTTGAGAAATGGGTTGGAGAGAGAGAAAATGAGAAAAGTGATGTTATGTACTGCGGTTCTTCATCATATCATGACGTGAGGAAAAAAATAGAGAGAGATAGAGAGAGGTTTGAGTTTCTTTTAGATTCCGTTGAGCTTGATAAATTATGAATAATTAATTATTTTGAAATTAGAGATATTGAATTGATTGTATTAAGTTTAATAAAATAATTTACAATGAATCTTATTTATAGAATTAACTAAACTTTTAAAAAACTAACTCTAATCGTTGATATTCAATGGTACATTATCATGACCGTTGGATATAACAACTCCAATTACTAAATTTCATACTCACTACCGTCTCTATTAGCTCTAATCAAGAACGCCCCAGTAAACTCCTAACAGCCCCCCCGAAGCTAAGGTGGGGCCCGAACCACCGTGAGCTTGTCACGCAGGCCCAGCTGGCCCAGGTCACAGGCCACCCTTTCCCATAAGCCTCCTTTTTTACCTATAAATCAATTATACATATTACTAATCCGACCCGTTAAATCTTATTTGCACCGGACCCGCTTAAAATCCGGATCCACTACTTACCTTCCAGGCTCCAGCAAGGCTGCACGCGAAGGCGATTGAAGAAAACCTACGTCGTCCATGCTCTGGCGACTGCGACTGCGAGGGCTAGGCTAGGCGACTGCGAGCGCTAGGACACGCGAGGGCTAGGCGAGGCCACCATCACCATGACAGGAGCCCATTTGGGCCATTTCAGCTCCTCTTCGTCTCATTTTTTTCTTCGCTGCGACTGCGACGGTGATTTTCGTCGGGATTTTCGTCGGAATTTTCGTCGGGATTTGCGTGCGGCACTCTCCACTTCGAATTGCTCTTCAATTTCGTGTAATCATCTTTAATTTTCGTCAATTTATCTTGCAATTTCGTGTAATTTCGCAATTTCTTGTAATTTCGCCCAATTTCGCCCAATTTGTGTGATGTTTATGTGACTGAATCTGTGAATTTCGTTTAATTTTCGTCAATTTATGGTGAATTTCGCCCAATTATGTGAATTTTCGTCAATTTCTGTTGAATTTCGCCCAAATCCCAAGCATAATTGGATTTGCAGGTATATAAAGAATGGTGGGAGTTGGTATTAAATGAGGACTCGAACCAGGAAACAACGGGCCGACACTGACCATTGTGGTAATGGCAGGTGGTACCATCTCGAGCATAATTGGAGTTCTGATTATGTCTGTCGTGGCACACTTTGTGTTTAGCCGCCTCCTGAAGGCCTAGATTGAGTACGCATGGTAATATACTATTTCATCTTTTATTTGCAGGTATATATGTGACAATTATTACATTCAGAGGTATATCTTGGTGATGTTTTCACAAGTCGAGTAGGGGTGCTACTACAGATGGGGACCTTGATGTGTCGATAAGCGCACCAGGTGGTGTCGTGGCATTGGTACCGACTTCCACTCTGTAAAATTTAAAGTTTTTTCTTTGACTACAAAATTGAAAGCTTTTTGTCTTTTTCAAAATTGAGATTGCGAGTATTTTTGTTTATCTCTATGCGTATTGTTTTTAGGTTTTATAAGTGTATTTTTTATTTTACTTTCACATTTCAGCGATATATTCGATATTTTGCTATTTTACAATGATTTTTTATTTTTCAGAATATCGGGGTTATATTTTTATATTTAATAATGTATTTTTGAAATTTCCCTGTTTTAGAGGGGTGTATTTGATATTTTCTTAATTTACAAACTTTTGTTTCAGACAATATAGTTTTTCACTTTTTTTTTTAGTTCTAAATTAATTTTTTTTTTTAATTATTATATGATATGATTTCGTAATTTTGGATTATCTTAACACTACGTCACAGGCCTCCAAAATCTCAGGACCGGGCCTGTTGTCACGTAATGTCGTAAAGCATCGAGAGGACAGACAATCGAGTTCTTTGCTAGCAATTGAATCCGTTAATGTTAACTTGTCCGACCAATCTGTCATTAGACCATCCATGACCATTCTTGACACCGTTTGCATTTAAGAATTTAGAATTTTAAATTTCCAAGAGCAAACCAATTTAATATTGAATTTAGTTGTGAGTTCCATTTTGTTTCTTGGAAGCATACAATATCACTTAGGCACTCTCAGACTTGATCCTTAATTTGTCTCCCAAAGGAAAATGGCGGTTTGGGCCTAATCGATATCGAAACTCAAAACAACGCACTTCTGTTAAAATGGCTTTGGAAAATAAACACGCAAAGCGAGGGGATGTGGGGGTCGACAATTAGAGAAATATACGGAATTCAAAACTCCATTGACCTCGGAAATCTAAATGATACCACTTCATCCTACTTCATTAAGGACTTACAAAGGTTACTACCTCAATTCAAACTAGCCTACTCCGTCGACCCGGACTCGGGTCAGCACCGATGGCTAAATAGGGCGATACCCCTTTTCTCCACCTCCACCACATACTCCTTCTTCATCGACCCGGGGGTTAGATGCGGGTGGTACAAACCACTTTGGAAAGCAAAAGCTCCGTTAAAGGTAAAAAAATTTTGTTGGTTGGCGAGCAATGAGAGAATCTTAACGGGAGATATCCTACGCAAGAGGAATTGGCCGCACGACACCATATGCAAAAATTGCACCGAGGAAGAAGAATCGGCAAATCACCTCCTAATACAATGTAAGTTTGCGTCAACGATTTGGAGAGAGGTCTTCCGTCATCTCGGCCTAACGTATGAACCGAAGGACTCCGTCATCGATTTTTGGCAATCCAATAGGAAGAGCCGAACAAGCGACCAAAGGAGGAAAATCGATGCCTTTTTCCTTGCCGCAATATGGGAAATTTGGAAAGAGCGGAATGGTCGGGTCTTCACAAACACCACGACTACGTCATCGCTTGTTGCCTCCAAAATAATCTCCGAAGGAGAACTTTGGCTCAAACATTGCTAACCAATTTTCTCGAACACTTTCCTTCCCCTTTCTCGTCCTTCTACTTCCCACCCCTACAAGGAAATTCACATAATTTCTTTCCTTTTTTTTTACATCACTCATGTAATATTTAGGAATCACTTGGAAAAAGATTGTATTAGACTTGCTTTAATATAATTGAAAGAGGTTTATGCCTCTTAATTTCAAAAAAAAAACAAGATATCTTACGTTTCAACACAAAATAGTTAAGTTTTTAAATGACATAATAAACTAAATAATCAAAAGTAATTAACTCCCTACACTACACAAGAAATTGGAGTTTATGTCTTCCTCTTATCTTCCTCGTACCTAGCCCTCTAAGTCGGCCTCTTCCTCCCCATCCGCAATCTCAATCGGGCCATAAACCTCTACAACATCGTTAATTTTGTTAGATTCCGGACATAAGGGTGTGTTATGAGAAGATTTGTTGCTAAGATTAAGTTGAGTTACTAATTTATTTCTAATAATGTTGTTACCCACGTCCGTATCAAGAAGTAACTTGTTTTCAATATCCTCAAATTGCAAGTTGTTATAGTTGCTATCATTTGTTGTAATTTGACGTAATTCTTCAATTTTCTTACAAGTTTCTTCGTCTAAGTGAGTAGGAAGTCAATGTTATTAGTTTGATGGCAGTGGTTATGCTTTATGTGAGTAGGAAGTCAATGTTATTAGTTTATAACAAAAATGGTTAGAGAGTTATCATTTCAGCATAATTTTTTTGTTTCAACTTCCACTTAATTATATTAATTGAGGATGTGGCTGCTTCTTGATTGAGAGTTTGATCTAATTTTGGAAAGAAACTGGACAAATTAAGAAAAAGATAGTTGTTTTGAATGTATAACATTAACCAACTGCATGTTAAGGTCTGCATGACCCGAGCCTTGTCTTGTATGATCACAAACCCTAGATTTCCTACCTAATGGCAAAATGAAGGGCATTATTTTGTCTTTAAATAAAAGAATTAAGTGAATTTTTTTAGTATATTTTTATTTTAACTCACTTTCATTTAAAAATTTCTACCTGTTTTGATTCTCTGTACTAAACAAAATCATATTAACTATCTATTATGAGTAATTATATCGTGCTCCTCAAACTCACCCCACTATCCATGATGTCATCACTATGATGTCATAGTGGGGTGTGATTTTAATTGTCCCCTCCAATTTGTATCCACACTTTCAATTAACTATTAATTGAATTTTGAATTAACGGTTAATTCAAATATAATTAACACGTAATACAATTGTATTAGTCTTCAACATAATTAATAATTTCAATTAACGGTTAATATAATTTCTTGGGTAAAAATTTGGGAGATGGATATCATTTCCCCCACATCGGGGGGGGGGGATGAGCAGAAGTTGGTGATTCACGTGCTTAAAATATTTTTTGTTTATACCTAGTTTGCTATAGATAGTGTAAATAGGGATGTCGAAGAATCGCATATTATCTGAACTGACTCGAATCGTGTCCGAAAAAAAAATTTGAATCCTAATAAAAATATCCATAACCATTCGGATTCGGATATAGGACAATGCTTTTCGATCAGAAAGGATACAAATTCGAGTACTATCTTGATCAGAATTTTACAAAAAAAAATACGGACACCCGTTCTTCTATGGGTATGTAGTAATTCATTTATCCCCTATGCTATCATAGCCTTCATACCTTCAGTAAAATTAACACTCTACTTATGTATGTATTTATAAAAGAAGTTTATGAGGTAAATTTTAATATAAATATAGTGGGAAAATTTTGCACTTATTGTTCCGAACTTCCGATCCATGCTCTCTTCACTCATTATTAGGTCCTGTGTTTTTTTTTTTTTGAAGGAGGATCGACAATTTGTCGAAACCTTGAATATATTGCATTAAACGATCGTTACAATTTACAAAATTCTTGGGAGAATAGAAGAGTGACAATTCTATCCCCTAGAAATAAAGAAAGCGTCTTGCGCATATAAAAAACAAGCTAGTAGACTAGGTACAATATTTGTTCCAGTCGATAGTGTCTTGTATGGTTAGTTGAGAGATACGACTTGAGGATTGCGGCTTGCCGTTAATAGCGCATCATTCCTTGATTTCCAGATATTCGTACGGGTTTGCCATAGTTTGTTTTCTGAGTTGCCGACCAGAAATCGTACGGGTTTGATAGACCTATCGATACGTCGAGGATTCTAGAAATGAGAGCACCCCATAGATTTGTTGAGAAGGTGCATTCAAATAATATGTGTATTGATGCCTCCATTTCTGTTGTACATAGGGGACATCTCTGGTTATTGGGCCAACCACGTAACTGTAGCTTATCACTTATTAGTATGCATGATTGAATAGCTAGCCATCCAAAGAAACGGACTTTAAGGAGAACCTTGGCTTTAAAGAGGGGTGTGTTCCAGGGACAGCTCACTACCGGATCGATGAAGAAAGAGTATATTGATTTGGATTTGATGCGTTGAGATTGTTCATCAGGCCTATTCATGGATAAGCTAACGAAGGATTTGTATAGGGGGTTAGATTAGCAAGATCTTTGATAAAGAATGAAATTGTTCTTTTTTGAGAGATAGCGGTATGCGCTAAGTCCGTTGAGTTATATAACTCAATTAGAGTTTCGGACCAAGGGAAAATTGATCATTAGTGGCTTTATCTATCCATTTCATCAAGAGTGCATCATTTTGTATATTTAGGTTAGATAATCCTAGACTCCCGTTGTCTTTTGGCAGTGTTACTTTGTTCCAATTGCCCAAATAATTAAGTTATTTTTGTGTTTTATTACGGGCTTTTATCTTTTTCACTTATCTCATTAATTATTACACATATGATATTTTGTGAATAATTTATATAATTCTCGTTGTATTTATTTTTTAGAAAATTAATGTTAATACATAAAACTATGTTAAAAATTATTGTATCGTCGTATTCGCATCAAATCGGATATGATACTCGTATACATGTAACATAGCATAAAATTAAGTTACACAAATTTTTATTATGATTTTGAGAGCTAAAATTCAAAGTTATAAAAAATTTCTCAACTAACAATGATCAATATATAAGTTTTAAAAAAAATATTATATTATTATAACATAATATTCATTTTAATATCCGAATATGATATGTATCTAACAATATTCGAATCGTATCCAGATCTGAAAAATTATGTATATGTATTCGTATCTGAAAAAAAAAATATGAATATAGATCTGTTACCACCACTATCCGAACCGTTGACACCCCTCCATGCCTAGACCAAAATAAATCTTATTAAGTATGAATTTTATGAACCAGGTTTTATTGAAGGTTATTTCTTTTGGTGGAACCCACTCTTTCTTTCAAGTAATTTTTGTCTCCATTTCGTGTTAATACACGATCCTTCGCTCTAAGTGCTTTTTGTACATAATTTGTGAATTAAACAATAACTAAACCTAATGAAATCTTCAATTTGCAAATTAAACATTAAATGTGCAAATTAAACCTCAAATTTCGAAATTGATCTCTAAATTCGACATAATTTGTAAATTAAATCAACATAAATCATCAATTAAACTCAAATAAACATAAATACAACAAAAATTCAACAAATGTACCTTTGCGATGACGGCAGACAAGGACGTTCTTCCACTTCTTTTTCTCTCCTCCGCCTGCTCTTCTTCTCCTCCTCCTAATCCTTGTTTCTCCAGCCCGGCGAATATTTCTCCCTTTTTCCCCTTACAAAATGAGATAGAAGTTGCAAAAAAAAATGTGGATATGGCGAGCTTTGCTGGTGTAATTTGGGGATGATGTCAAAAATGGAATGCAAGTTACTTAAAACAATTTTATTAAAATTATATAATATAAATGAATTATTTAAATAATTTAAAATAAGTTTCAGAAAGTAATGTAAACAATATTATTCTAATTTTAAATTTCAGAAAATAAAAATAAAACGATATATTATTTTAAGTAATCTAAATTAATTAAATAAAATTTCAAAAAGATCTAAAAGAATCTAATGTAATATACTAATTTAACAAAATAAATTAATTTAACAACTAATTTGATTTAAAATAACCTAATGAACTTTATTTACCTAAAATAACAAAAAATAGCATAATTTAACCTATTTTAACTAATAAAAGAGTTAGAAAGTTTACAATATAGAGTATAAACATGAATTCTACTTCGTATCCGATATTTTTTTTTTTGCAAAAACGGTGTGATTTAGAGTTCTTTTGGCTATTTTTTTGGGAATAAAAGAAGACAAACCCAGAAAAAGAAAAATAAGAAGAAGAGAAGAAAAAGGAGAATAATAAGGGTAGAGTTTTTATTTAATTGAGCATGTATACCCATCTTAGATGCCGAAGCACATTTTTATTACAAAAATCTCATTTCATCATTATAGAGCCGTTTGATTAGTAGGAATGTGAAGGAATATACACACAATTCCTGAACAAGTCTCAATGTCCTTTGCTTGACATTTTTATTACAAAAATCTCATTTCATCATTATAGGGCCGTTTGATTAGTAGGAATGTGAAGGAATATAGACACAATTCCTGAACAAGTCTCAATGTCCTTTGTTTGACATTTTTATTACAAAAATCTCATTTCATCAATCATCATTATAGGACCGTTTGATTAGTAGGAATGTGAAGGAATATACACACAATTCCTGAACAAGTCTCAATGTCCTTTGTTTGACATTTTTATTACAAAAATCTCATTTCATTATTATAGGGCCGTTTGATTAGTAGGAATGTGAAGGAATATACACACAATTCCTGAACAAGTCTTAATGTCCTTTGTTTGACATTTTTATTACAAAAATATCATTTCATCTTTATAGGGCCGTTTGATTAGTAGGAATGTGAAGGAATATACACACAATTCCTGAACAAGTCTCAATGTCCTTTGTTTGACATTTCTATTACAAAAATCTCATTTCATCATTATAGGGCCGTTTGATTAGTAGGAATGTGAAGGAATATACACACAATTCCTGAACAAGTCTCAATGTCATTTGTTTGATGAGCCAATAATACCAGACTTTTAAGGATAATGTTTTCTTGTTCTCATGTCTTTCTTGAGTTTTTTTTTCCTTCATATGTTGTCTTGCAAAATTAATGAAAAATCAATAGACTTTGACTCATGAACTCGTATTTTTCTTCATTACACACGTATGCAATTAACAAAATATATTATATTAGGAAAATTATATTATGTCTATTTTGTTTAATATATTAATATAATAGTAGGCTAATGAAATGAAAAATGGAATGCAAGTTTACACATTATTACAAAAGAAATAAAAATAAAAATATTCATAAAAACAACAATACAAAAGAACAAAAAATATTTTTCACGGCCATACAATCGTCAAATGACCCCAAAAAATACTATATTACAAAACCTACTTATCTTCTCAGCTCTACAAAAAAAATCCTCAATTCTTCAACTAATACCCTCCAACTATATAGGGAAACTATTACTAGCATCTTCATTCCTCTCGAACCTCGCAAATCGCCTTAACCGATTCACTTTTTGCCTTACACTCGGCACCTTTCTCGCCAACGCCTGCCATATCATCTGCACCGCATCATCCTTCTCCGATGGATATCTATACTCATAATACCTTCGAAACCCCACAAAAATATTATTATAATTAACAAACAAAATAACATAAAATAAAATAAATACCTATCGACTTCCTTCAACCGCTCCCACATTGTAGTCCACTCGTCTTTACCAATTCCTCCCAACACCTTCATCAAAAACCCTTCCTTAACCGCATCGACGGCCTTAACAATCACGCAAAACTCCGAGTAATCCAACGCGTCCTCGAACGGGAGCTCGATATCATCGCTTATTATGACTGGCACGCAATGACTAACGATCGCGTCGAAGAGCCGGTTCGAAGACGGAGTGTCGCCGGCTATGTTAAGACAGAATTTGGATCCGTGCATCCCTTGCGAAGCTTTGTGTATTCCGTTTGCTTGGATGCTCCCGAATTCGAATTCTACCGATTTTTCGTTGCGGAGTAAATAGTACAATTCTTGCCTTATATTCCCTCCCTATTAAATTAAAAATTTAGAGATGTGTGTGTGTATATATATATATATATATATATATATATATATGTATTTTGACACAGACAATAAAATTTAGTTTACCTCTTTTCTGTAGATGGCGCCTCTGAAATACAAGAGAGTGGGTCGATCATGGAATCCAGTAGTGTCGTCGAGATAACTTTTTGCCAAGTGTTTATAAGGAGCGATTATATCCTTATCTAAATTGGCCACGTTAGGATTGTACCGCCCAAAATCGGATAGAATAAAAATGCTCGAGTAAAGGACTGATCTGGCGTCGAGTAAACTGTTCGGGTGGTGAGCCATTATTACATGGTCTCTTCCTCCAGATCTTTTATACTCTTCTTGGTTGGATAAATATTGTACTAATTTTTGTTGGAGTAATTTGTTTAAGCTGATTTTCTCTTGGGGGAGGAGTTTCGAGTGGCGATTGTAGCTTAATGAGGAGAAAAACGGTACAAAAATTAGGTCGGCTTGATTTGGGTTGGAAACTCTGATTGCGGTACAGGGGGCGGTACGGGACGGATCGGTGGAGGATAAGAGGTCTAGAGTTAGCCAGTATTCTATAGAATGTTGGAGGTTTAATCCGCCGGGATAAGGAGGGATTTTTTGGCGCAAATTCGGCCAAACAGAATTTGAATTTGGGTCGGGTTTCCAATCGAGTAAACCGAAATGAAATTCTGGAGGGAGATCATACATGTATATCTTCAATTTCGCGGTTTGGAGATTGCATTTGTTCGAATGTTGGTTTTTGAGTTGATTTTCGTCTTGATTTTGTGGGGGTTTGAAATGGGTGTTCTTCGTTTCCAACACCGACAATACCTTGTCGTTTTGCAAGAGCTTTCTGTCGATAAATTGAGGGCGGCTAGATGAGAACAAAAACAGCATTGATGAAACCACAAGCGCTATCAACATTGCAAACCAAAAGAAAAGAGTTTTACGAACGGCAAATTGGGAATTTCTCTCAGCCATTTGGGTCCGCGAAACCAATCCAAAAAGTTGACAATTTTGAAAATATCAACTGCACTAAAACATATCGGTTATTACCCAAAATTAATCCCCACGAAAAAATAAATAAATTCGAGCTTCCATTAATTGAACCCACTAAATTTGGAAGAAAGAAAACATCAAATCCTCTGTACAATTTCTACAAATAACAAATTGACACCGTTTTCAGCTAATTTCAACAAAAAGAAAAAAGAGAATCCAGAGCTTACTCAAGTAAAAAGGAACAAGGAAGATGACATCTGAAAACGAGTGAAAACCAAGCAAATAGATACCCCAAAAAGAGTAGAAATTCAGAAATCTTTACGGATTAAAGAAATCGAGAGAGAAAATGACTCCCCCAGTAACTAACTAGAGGGTAGATCTCGTAAATGTCGGTGTTATCGGATCGGGTTCACAAACTTTACCCGGAAATTGACCCATTGACTTTTAATTAGTAATTAATTACAAGTTTATTAAATTATTTTTGTTTCTATCCTAGATTACATAGGCAAGTGAATAAATGTTTGTAATGAAGGATAATTCTCTGTTGTCAATATGAATATGTGGAGTGTATAACAAGTTAGAATAGATTATATTTTGGTGACTCATTGTCTAAATATATATAGATTGTGTGGGTAACAGAATATTTTATTTGTTTATTAGGTAGTAAATATTTTGGATGTTTATTATATTGAGAGCTTGGAATTGGATTGGATTGCATTGCATTGCACATGACATGATGACTATTTTGACGAATGATTCCTCAAGGTTTATGTTGTCTTGTCCCAAATTAACAAGGCGAAATAAAATGATCAATAATTATATGGAATGTTATCAGTTGAATAGGTCTCTTGTAGAAAATAATATTTATTATATTTGTTAATATTATGATGTAATATTGATTATGGAGATATCTTTTACATATATTCTTTTTGAATTGTTTGTGGGTTGGAAAGTTGTTGGAATAAAATGGGTCCATGCCATTTGGGTTTATGACCTCAGTGGAAATACTTGGACAAAATTGATAGATCCACTCATCGACAATCTAAGCACATGGCTAGAAAAACAATTAACTTTCATTCACCATTTCAACATGTTACAGTCAAAACAATCCAAATGAAATTATTGTAGTCATTCTATTGTGAAATGAGGATATATCTCAATTAACAATTTGGCAGTCTCGTATTATACTATTATACTATTATACTATAGTAATTAAAAATATAGAGTTTTCACCGGTGACTGACACGTATCCGTATAAAATAAGTATGTTAATTATTTTTTCATGTGACCAAAAATTAGTAGTACAGTTGGTTCAGTTCCATGGCACGCAATCTGTAGGTCCATGTTTCGGTACTGGCTCTCGACAATTTTTGTAAACAATATAGCGGTGTTTGGTTTAAACACGAAGTAAAAATTAATTGGTTGTCACATATGTGACTTAGTTCAATGATAAATAACTCGGGCACTCACACGGATGACTTGAGTTCAGATCCGTTTGGCCACAATTTATTTTACCTTATTACTCTCTAAAAAAATTTATTACAAAAATCAAAAAATAAATGAAATAACTCATTTATGTATACCAAAAAAAAAATAGCTTTTTACTCTCTAAATTATTTTTTACTACAAAAACCAAAAAATAAATGAAACAACTAATATGTATACTGTTATAAAATAAAGAACAAAAGAGAGAATTGTAGGAGACAATGTTTCTATCGAATAGTCGGAGGAATACAATAGCCACTACCCTCTTTATACAGTAGAGGGTGAGTGTAGGTCAAGAAACATTTTGCCATATAAAACGCTACAATACAAGAAAATAATACAATATCAAATATACAAAATATCCTATAATTAATGCCTCCATCTTCACAAGATTTGTTAATTGACATCCATATTATTATATTCATAACACTCCCCCATGAATGTCAATATTTCATATGCATAAGAAGCTACCTCGTTAAAAATCTGGTCTGAAAAAAATCCAATGGGATAAAAACCACGACTAGGGAAAAAAAAGTGTAGCGCGTATTGTTTCTCCCCCTGATGGATACATCTCCAAAATAAAGGAGTCCAATCCTATGTCTTAATTGCCTGAAAGTTTTGTTGGCAAGAAATCTTGAAGATTATTACAGCTTGAGCGAATTTGATAGATATCAATTTCGCCGCTCTTCTGGAGGTTGCGTGAGGAAAAATAATTTTGAAGAATTATCCTTGTCAGGAACGCGCCTCATTAAAAACTTTGCCAGGAAAATTCATTGGGATAAAACCATGGCTAAAGAAAAAGAGTGCGGTGCGTACTAAATCTCCCACTCATATATGCAAATCTCCTTAAGAAGACGAAGTCACATTTTGTAAATCAAGTTCTAGAAAGATGCAATGACAACGACTTGGTGAAGAGATCATTCAGGTTATCATTCGAGTAAATTTATTGGACGTTTATCTCACCATTATTTTGGACCCGTGAAGTGCTGCTTGTTGGGACCAATAATACTCAAATGTGGTATTTCTGGACCAACAAAAATTTCATTATCTTCTCCGTGACGAAAATAATTATTCTTCATATCAATTGATTGATCACTATAAGAGAAATTAATGTGTGAAACTTGTCAATTTTAAAATGTTTAAAGATATTTTCTTCATAAATAGATTGGTGAACAAAATCCATATTTCTTATATACTCGATTTGCAGACAAAGAGAAAATATTTTCTTTTCTGAGTCTTTATGCAGTTCTTGCAACTTCTTCAGGAGTTTCAATGATATTTCAAATCATCGACGTATACTGCAAATCCATAATTTAATCTCTTGTCAAAGACACATTGATTTTAATCCTTCTGGAATTTTCATAACATTGTAAAGTGATCCATATTTTGTTATAACGTTCACGAGAAGTAAATAGAGGGGAATTTTACTGTAGTAACCATGTTTGAAAACGATATTCACCAAATAACCAAGTTTTGAACATAATTCCAAAAATGTCTTTTGCGGGGAACCAAACAGCGCTGGGCGAGGTACCATACATCGCCTAACTTTAATTTTGTTCGTTAGTGTTCTGAGGAGTAATTAGAGCCTGGCGAAGAACCATACCATGCCAGGCGTGGAACCATAGCCCGCCAGGCGAGTAACCAAACCTCGCCTCATATTTCCTGTTATTTCCATATTATTTTAGTTAAATTGTTGTTATGATGTTAATTGTGGTTATGTTAATTAATGTTAAAGAATTTATACTATATTTCTTGTTAAAGAATTTATGATTTTAATTAAATGAACTAATTAAATTTATTTGTAATGATAAAAAAATGAATAATTTCGTGTAATGGACACAAAAATTACTGAATGAATTGAATATTATATGTGTCAGAATTGATTAAATCGATATAGAAGGGAATCAAATTTTTTTCTGCAAAGCAAAATTTGACAAGACCTTACACTATGATAATTAAAGCAAAATTCTGAAAAGCAAAAATTAAAGTAAAAGTTATAAGATTCCTGAAATTGTACATATGGTTCAGGCTTTATGGTACATATGATAATTAAGTAAAAATTTTAGTGCTATTAAAAGAGTTGCAAACTTGTTCATTTTCTCCATATTCTTCTGCTTCTTCTTCTTCTTCTTCTTCTTCTTCTTCTTCTACTTCTTCAAGCTTCTTCTTCTTCTTCTTCTTCTTTTCATGGCTTCCAAATAAAAAACCGACGAAGTGACAAATCGTTATTTATTTCGTAATAGGAGAGCCGGAAATAAATATCAGGCCTTGCTCGGTTCCCCGGTACTAGATTGTTTTCATTTCGTTCCACCAAGTCGTCCAAACCCCAACACCAATTTTATCACCGCGGAATTGGAAAATCGTTTATCTCATTGGAATCTTAATTTCCTAGTAGATTTCAAATATGTTTATTATGATATTGTTGTGCGGTTATTTTATGCCAATGATTGCATAGATGATCGTGGAAATTATAAGTCCTACCTATTTGGGAAAGAAATTATTGTTTCTCAAAGTCTTCTGCGTGATTTATTTGATTTAGGGGATTTCGGATTAGATGAATATGTTGGTGTGGATGAGGGTATGTCTCGGGGTGCTTATCTTCTATCGCCCCGTCCTTTTGTACTTTTTGTAGATCAAGCAAAAATTATAAAGCATCTCACGAAAAGTTGGGAATTCACCTATCCCACTTTGTTTTATCCTAGTCTTAGGGGTATGTTTGATATTATTAATCGCATCGTGGTTCCACAAAAGCGTCACAATATTAACCTTATGAATGCTTATTATCTACGACACATATGGCATTTGGAAAAAAAAAATCAACATCCCGTATGTTATTATCCAACACATGAATAGCGTTGATAGTCACAGATTGTATTTTCCATATGGAAATATGATCACCAAAATATGCATTCATTTCAGGATAGAAATTCCATATGAAGAAATGCGTATGCCATGTAAAAGAAGTGAAAACATTATTAGTCCAAATGGATTGAGAGAGTATGGACTACATCCTCACGTAAATGGTTGGTATATTCGAGATCCTTCCCCATTCTATATCCTTCCTCGTTTGGATGAGAATGGTGATGAGATACCGGGCACTGAAGCAATAAATTTCGTATCCCCAAATTTCTCTAAAAGATCGTGAAGTTAGTCGTATTCCATATCAGTAGTAATGTATTTCGTATTTACAATTTCATGTAATTTTTTAGTAGTGAAATTAGTTGTATTCTTCAATTTCATGTAATTTTATTTTTGTAGTTTGTATCTATACTTTTGTCAGAACTATCTAAATATAACTAAAACCATCACAATATATATCATCACAATATAACTAGAACCATCACAATATCATCATAATACCATCACAATATCATCACAATAATAGTATAACACAAACCATCAAAACATCACAATATCATCACAATAATAGTATAACACAAACCATCAAAACATCACAATCATCTAAATGTCATCTCTCGGTGCATTTTGTGTGGGATCGAAATAGTCTGGATGACCGCCATACGAAGTACCGACACCACCATACGAAGTACCGACGCCACCACCAGAAGTACCGACACCACCATACGAAGTACCGACGCCACCACCATATGGAGTCCCACCATACTCATTCTGAAAGCTGGTGTTCATGAAGTCCATAAAACCCGTCGTGGCATAATTCGGTCGCGAGGTGGAAACGTAGTCCGTGAATGGTGGTTGACGTGGAGGATCCATCGTGGGTGGAGCCGGTACGTCATCAATGTGAGAAAAGTTCAACGATAACTCATCAAGCAAAACCGTCATCCTACCACCCATCTGATCCAACATCATGCGACATGGACAAGTCGGGAGACAAGGCACGGATTGGCCCGAACGACGAATATCTAACTGTATCTCGTGGACCTGTAATTATGAATGCAAATATTATATAACAAAAATACTTTAGATGATTTTGACATGGACAAGGCACGTACCATGGATCGCATAAGTGGACCACTAGGTCGGAAGCCCACATCAGGACGACTTATTTGGTTGATGATCCAACGTCTCGTAATTCGCCAATACCACCTCATATAATCCTGAAAACATACATGCGATTACGGAATCGTCCTCCCGAATTAAAAAATAATAAAATATCATCCAAATAATTAAATTTTTTTACCGTTCTAGTGAACGCGCCGTTCAATACGGTATCGTCCTCCCGAACAACATGTGTTTCCCGATGCTCCCAAATATTCAAGTACCGTTGCATTCGTGCGTTATTCAATTTTCCACGAGGCACCATAATCGGATTTGTAGGGATATGTTGGCGAAAACCAAACTGGAGCATAACCCTGTCTGGTAGGTGTATCTCCGTCGAGGTAGCGCAAATCAACGAGACTTTTGCCATCCAAATTTCAGAACCAACAAAACATTCTGGCGGTAGATTCGTCGTAAACTCATCCGTATAAGGACTCCATGAAATCTGAACAAAAAAAATATAATTAATATAAAATAAATTTTTAAGGAAAATTTAATATAAAATAAATTTCTTACTTGTTCTGATTGTAGTTTGTCGAACTGATCAGAATAATACATGATTGTACTTCCCCTATTATTCTCCGTGTATGCGTGCCCACCAACATAGTAGTTCATAAGTGGTAACTGAATAATAGAACCCGGCCTAGTCATGATGGGCCGTCCAATGACAAAGTGAAACCAAGCCCAAATCTAGGGGTGTACAATAAACCCAAAACCCACCCAACCCGTCTAATCCAACCCGACCCGACCCAATTTTTACGGGTTTTTGTGCTATTTAATTGGGTCTGGGTTTAAATTTTGAAAAACCGGAAATTATGGGTCGGTTTATGGGTTAGAAATTAAAAATCCATATTAACCCAACCCGACCCGTATTTTGTATGGTTAGTAATTATTTATAATAAAAATGAAATATGTACTGAAATTCAAATAGACTTGCTATGTTTGGATGAATATGGATGAATTTTGTTTATGAATATGGAAGTATGTACGACTTGCCATGTATTGATTTTGAGAGAATATGTATATTGATGATTTATTAATTTCCTTATATATATAAATTATTCATTTGTTAAGTTTTTGTTTTGAGGAAATAATATAACAAGGCAATAATATATTTTTATCATTCATGGTATTATTTCCAATTCAATATTTATTAAGAAAAAATGTGAATTTATAAATTATTTTGTTTTTTTGTATTTAATTGTATGATTGATTAATCGATTTCAAAATTTATCGGACCCGGCCAACCCGGCCAACCTACCCAACCCGACTTGTGTCATATTGATGGGTTTTTCAAGTATAATGGGTTGGGTCGGGTTCAAAAATTCAAACCCGGCATGAATGGGTTGGGTCATAGTGACCATCAAAACCCGGTTAACCCAACCCGTGTACACCCCTACCCAAATCTATAAAAAATTGAAAATTATTAACATAATAAAAAAATTTCCACAAAACTTGAATAAATTATTACCTGAAGAAGCGAATACCAACCCGATGCGGTAGTTTGCCCAATCTGGCATGCATTTCCTAAAGACTTGTACATATGACAGAGGATAGCGGCACCCCAGGCATAACTCCCGCATTTCTCGAAATCCTCCAAGAAATATACGTAATTAGGACTCAATCTCCCTTTCGTAGAATTGGCCAAAGCCATGGAGCCTAAGAAGTACAAAATGTAAGCCCGCGTAATTTGATCCCACTTCTCCTCCGAGGGATTCTCCGGTACTCTATCAAAAGTCCTACTCAACCATGGTAATGTAAGACGGTTATCTCTCGGGCATGCCCCAAGTAACCGGGTCATCTCGGCTCCTACATCATCATCCTTGGTCCCGGACCTATATAAGGGTAAACCGTCAGCTGCAAAACCGGTCAATAAAGAAACATCGCGCAGTGTCATGGTGATCTCTCCATGAGGCATGTGAAAGGTGTTCGTCTCTGGCCGCCACCTATAAATCAATGCAGTGAGTAAGGTTTGGTTCAACTGCACGTAAGCCCCCCTAGTCGGGAGATAAAAGCCCGCTCGTCTCAGTCGGACCTCCATCTCAGGAGTCATCGTCGTCCAGTGACTCCAATCACGACCACTCTGATGGATCGTCATCATAGGCTTCTCCACCTCGTTCGACACATGATTTATTTGATCTGTCAGAACGGAAGGATCAATGGGTCCTGGATTTTGCATCTGTCAAAACATAAAAGATTAGATGATTAACAAAGTATCGAAAACATAAGTACCTAAATAATACATAATAAAACATAATACATAATACATCATAATAAAGTACGTAACGTTCTTGAGAAAATACATAATACATAATACATCATAATAATAAAGTACCTAAATAATACCTAAATAAAACATAATACATAATACATAATACCTAATTAAAACATCATAATAAAGTACCTAAATAATACATAATAAAGTACGTAATGCAGTACTAATCGCGATGTTCTTGAGAAATACGGTGCGGGATACAAGTACGTAACGTGTGACCTTGGACCTTGCAAAAACTACACCTGTTCGCATTTCGACCCTTAGAATCCATCTCAGTTCGTTCACGTCTTTTTACCGGTCTCCCAGCTTTCCTCTTGACGTGACTTGGGGGAAGTAATTTCGGTCCCCGAACATTCGGCCAATAACGACAATCAAGAATCACTGGCAATATTTGCTCGTACGTCCTTCTATGAGCGTCAATACGATAGAACGGATCACACGTATCATAATGACTCTTGTTTATTTTTCGATAGACCGCTATTACATGAGAGCACGGAAGAAATTCCAACTGCGGTATTCCGCACGAACATGTACATCTCCTTGACAATTCTGGCAAACGAACTTCGTTAACTAGAGTCTCAGAACGATTAAAATCAAACAAAGCAACACCAAATAACGTACTAGAATGTTGAGTTATTTGCATATTTATACTCTCGGTTTTCCTAGCATGAAGCAATTTTTCAGTATTAAGAGCCAAACGGGTCTTGCTTTCGTGGCTTTCTTGACGTCTCGTAAAAAAATAGGTATTTAGTCGACCAACGATTTGAGCAACCAACGATCTTATGGGCAAACCTCTAGCACCTTTCAATACACCGTTGAAGCACTCTGAAATGTTCGTGGTCGTAATACCCAACCTACGACCACCATCATGTGATACAGCCCATAAATGTTTTTGACCCACGTTTCCATCCAAATATTCAATCACTTCTGGTTTCATCAGTCTCATTCGTTCCAACCGCGCTTCCAATCCCTCGTGTTTTCTTTGAGTGGCCGTTGTCCAAAATAATTCACCCAATGCCTTATTACCAAATTGTTTAGCAATATTTTGTTGAACATGTCGAATGCAATATCGCATCGCGTGTCCCCGCTCAGTCGGACAAATTTGGTCGATTACCGCTCGGTGACCTGACCATCTATCCGTAACTATACAAATTGGTAAACGCTTTGTAACGTAATCTTTTACCCGAACCAAAAACCATTGCCAAGAAGAACTATTTTCATTCTCGACAATTGCAAATGCTACGGGAAATATCCCTCTATTTGCATCCATTCCAGTAGCTATTAAAAGAGTACATAAATACGTCCCGTGCAAATGTGTACCATCGACACTCAAAACCGGACGACAATGTTGAAAACCTTTAATTGAGGCCCCCAATGCCCAAAACACCCGTTTGAAATGTAAGTTACCCCGACGACCGTCACCGTAATCGAAATCGACAACGGTACTGGGATCTCTCATTTGTAACATCTTCATATACGATGGCAAATCGGCATAATAATCCTCCCATTTTCCGTAAATTAAAGCTATCGCTTTTGACCGTGCTTTCCATGCAGTCTTATAACTAATTTCAATATGATATTCCCTAAAAACTGTTTCTTTAATGTTATTAAGATCAAGAGTTATATCTTCCCGTAATTTGGGAAGGATCATCAAACAAATGTGTTCCGAATTCAATTGGCGATTGTGAGATGCAACACCAGAATTAACACACGTATGTCCTCCTTTATATTTAGTAATTTTCCATGAGATTCCATTTTTGGTACAATTGCACGCATTCTCCACTCACATTCTGCTTGAACACAACGAATTTGATATTCACTCGTATTACTTTTCTGTATCCGAAACTCGACAAAATTCTTAATCGACCAATCTCTCAATTGGTTTTGCATTTCTTTCGTCGTTCCAAACAATAGCCCGTGCCAAGATTTATCGAATGACAAATAATTTATTTCATCATTGTCGTCATCTCCTTCTTCACATACCATCAAATCCACCCATTTGTCATCTTCAAAAATTTCGGGAATATCCTCCGTCATATTCATTCCATTTATCTCCACTTTGACTAGATTCATGAATCACGTAATCGATATCAATTTCTGGAACACTACTTTCACTAGTATCGTCGTCTTCCTCCATTTCTTCTTCTTCTTCTTCTTCTTCTTCTTCTTCTTCTTCTTCCTCTAATTGTACGTGACTCTCGTTTCCAACGGGTTCCGACGGCCCAGCAACCTGTTGGGATGACCCGGGACGGCCCGAATAATATGCATAATCGTATCCAGAATCAGACGAATGACCGGGATAATTATAACCAAAAACAGCATCATTATGATAAGGATTATATTTAGCTATTTGTTCAACAAACAATTGGTTATAACCTCCGGTAATAGTTGCCATCATCATGGTTAAACTTGAATCACCATTAATTTCAACAATATTCCAAACCCCTGATTGGAATGACCAATTCGTTTTCAATATTATATCATACATTTCTGTATTTATTCCAGTGCAATTACGTACCAAATTTATTAAATCCGTAAAATTACTTCCATTTGGTAAAATTATGAACGTACTTCTACCTCCTTCATAACGGGATATATTTCTATCCCTAATAATATTACCGTTCCAAAAAATGCAAAAGGACGCCCCTTCCATGCTTGCACTACAAGTTGTGCTTGTGTCAAATTAATTTTTAATTTTTAATTCTTAATTTTCAAATTGTTTTTTTAACAATTTTTTTTGGTAATTGAAACCCTAACTTAAAATATTTTTTTGGCAATTTATACCCTAACTTTGCAATTTAAACCCTAACTTTGATCATTTTCGTCATTTTAAACCCTAACTTTGCAATTTAAACCCTAACTTATTTATAAATCATATCATAATTTAAATGCATTTTTGGGAATTGCAACCCTAATTTGAACCCTAATTTGAATGAATTTTTTTTTATAATTTTGCAATTTTCTAATTTGAACCTAATTTTTTTTTCTAATTTGAACCCTAATTTAAATGTATTTTTTTTTCTAATTTTGCAATTTTCTAATATGAACCCTAATTTTTTTTCTAATTTGAACCGTAATTTAAATACATTTATTTCCTAATTTTCCAATTTTCTAATTTCAACCCTAATTTTTTTTTTCTAATTTGAACCCTAATTTAAATGCATTTTTTTTTCTAATTTTGTAATTTTCTAATATGAACCCTAATTTTTTTTCTAATTTTAACCGTAATTTAAATACATTTTTTTCCTAATTTTGCAATTTTCTAATTTCAACCCTAATCTTTTTCCTAATTCTAACCCTAACTCAATGGCATTTTTGTAATTATATTTTTCCAAAAAAAATCCTAACTAAAAGAGTTCAATACAAAGCAAAATACCTTCAAATCGAAAATGAACAATCTTCAAATCTCTAATTTGAAATCACCACAAAATTTCCCCAAATATCTGTCATTTCAAACAAAACAACACATATAATATCGAGTATATACAGATCTGAAAATAAATACGTCAAAATATACATACCACAACTCCACAATCTTCACCAAATTGATTTTGAAGAAGGAAAAAAAAAATTGAAGAGGGAAGAAGAAAACCGAGAAGGAAGAAGAAGAAAAAAAGGAAAGAGAAGAAAAAGGAAGAGAAAGGAAAAGAAAAAGAAAGAGAGGACGGTGCGGATTTGGATGTATTTGCAAGGCGCACTTCCATACAGCGCCTGGCGCAGTACCATACCCCGCCTGGAGACACGTGACACGGTTTGGAAGAAAGGCGCCGTTCCATACATCGCCTAGCGCTGTTCCATACATCGCCTTGCTTTAAAGCCCAGATTAACGGTCCAATTAGCAATTTATTTTTGTTTAAGGAAAAGGCGCCGAATGGTTGCTCGCCCAGCGCTGTTTGGTTCCCCGCAAAAGACATTTTTGGAATTATGTTCAAAACTTGGTTATTTGGTGAATATTGTTTTGAAACTTGGTTACTACAGTAAAATTTCCAATATAGAGTCCTCGAAGATTGCCAATTTAATCAAAAAACCGAGTGTGGTTTCATTTCTCATTGCACATTTTTGTAATTCGTATGTTGCATATAATATTTGTTTGGATTACGGTCCAAAATCTTTATGTTTGGATTACATGTCCAAAATCTTTATGTTTTTCAAGTGAATTTGATTCTTCTTGAATTGCTTTAGCCACTTTGAATATAAATGGAGAAATTGCTTTAGTCACTTTGAACAATAAAATTATATATTTTTTTTCAACGCATCAACAGTTATTAAAAAAAAATTACTCTTCTCCAAAATGTACCTGCCGTATTCTCCATATTTGTAATATTGCATTTAATTAACGTGATAATTAGAACATATCATTAAATATTCATTAATATTTATTCCAAATTTATGAATTCGAATAAATATTAATTATGTATTAAGTTAATAGCTAGCGTGTACTAATTATCATTTTAATTAAATATACTAATTAGAACATAGAGGATGTTATGGTAAAATCTGAAGAAATATATCATATTTTGAATTAAAATGAACCTCTCCACTTTTTAAAAGTCGAGAGGTTTGTTAATTGTAATTAAATCTGTTTAAGAATTCTCGATTTTTCAGAAGTCGATCATTTTAACATCTCAATTTTGTCGATAGTGTTATTTCCGGAATTATCAAACTATGTTGGATATTTTGATTATTTTCAAATTTATTTCGTCTACAAACCAAATTTTTCCATAAATAATTATATATTATATAATAAAATACTACAACTATTAATTTTTTTAACTAATATCAAATAAAAATTATTTTATACATAATTTTAAAATACAACTAATTAAACAATTTATATGAATTATATTCATGTATTCCCAAATCCATCAAATTCAAAATCAGACGTGCCCATTTTGTTTTTCAAAATCAAAACAAAGAAACATACCCATAAAATAATGAAAGAAAATAAAAATTCACCGCAAAACCAGAAAACAATATAGCATGCGTTTCTTTGTGATATTTTGCGTAACAAACAAAATACAAACCACACAAGCGAACATAACAACTCTATCCACAGCAAAACCAGAAAAAAGTTCATCCAGCTTTTGTCTTCTCACTTTGGACCAAAATTCCACCTAGTCAATAGACAATATTAAATGCTCGAGAACCAAGATACCCACTCAAAACACGCCCCCCATACAACCATCAGAAACCCTCTGTCTAGTGCAGTGTGCAGCCACTCAGTCCTCACATGCTAACCAGACTTACACAACTATGGCTCATCATAAACCATTACATTGATATGCTGCCACGCCATTCAAAATTACACGTGTCATATTGCAATTAGTAAATGCCTATGGACCTTATCCAGCTTGTAATTTAATATCTAACAAACCTGTGTTTTTATATAAATTTAGCCAGGAGAAAAATAAGATCATCAAGAAGATTCATGGCCTCTTGCTCTTCAATGGCGAAATCCTTAGTATTCTTGTTCTTTTTTCTCATCTTGGTTTCCTCTGTGCTTTCTGGGGTAGGTTTTAATTTTTCAGATGCTGTTAAAATTATATTTTATCATCACTCACCCTGAGCTTAAGTACTTAATTAGTACTTTGTTAATTGTTTATTCATATTTCTTCATGAGATCGAGATTAACTGTTATTAATTACTGTCTAGGTTTTAACTGTTGTAATTTCTGTTGATTTGTAGGGGCATTATGGACAAGGAAGACTGAGAACCTCTCGTAAGTTCATAATCCACGAATTGTAGAAATATTTAATTTCATATTTTTATTAATATTATCAACGAGACTCGAATCATTAACCTATGATATCTTGTGCGAAACACATCACCACCAAGTATCCTGTGTTATTATTTGTGCACAATTTCATAAACACTTTATTATAACATTTTTAAATCGAACCAATTTTTTTTTCTAGAATGTGGCGGGGAATGCGTAAGGCGGTGTTCGAGAACACAATATCACAAGCCATGCATGTTCTTCTGTCAAAAATGCTGCCAAAAATGCTTGTGCGTACCGCCGGGTTTCTACGGCAATAAGCAAGTTTGTTCGTGCTATAACAACTGGAAGACTAAACGGGGAGGTCCGAAATGCCCCTGATTCAAAAGGAAAATTAGAATGTGGCATAATTTCAAGCATCTTACAATATTTTGCTAATTTAGTATCTTTTTGGGGGAAGTTTGGGTGGGTTTTTGGTTGGTAATTAGTTACTTAGTTGTTGGAGCGGTAGAAGATTAGTAAAGTTAATTTGTTTGTTTGATCCATGAAATGGGCTGAATTATCTATCTTGAACTGAGATTTAGTTGCGGGCAATTTTACTTTGCCCCAACATTTCCTCAAATTTCCAATGAACAATTAACGATTAACATATAATTAATAATAATAATTTTAAATATTAATTGTTAATTGAAAAAGACTTAATTTACATATCAAATTTTTATTAATTATGTATTAATTGTTAATTATCATGTTAATTAGGATTTGGAAAAATGAGGAGGCATGATAGATTACCAATGTTACTCGGATACTTCTAAAATGCATAAGTATCTCGATGATGTACGTATCCGATACCGATACGAGAGCGGTATGACTCGCATACATGTCGAATACACCACATGAAGTATTTGGTTATTTTAATATATTTTTTACGAATATGATACAATTGAGATATTTTCAAGATATGACTAAGATAGTCCGTTTAAGATATTTCGGCCCATAATATTTTTATATAAATATTTTAAGATACTTCTAGAATATTTTTAAATAAGTTTCATAATATTTCTACAATTGATTAATCATATTTTTATGATAATTTCATCATACTTTGTATTGTTTGATTGATTTTATTATTGTCATGACATTTAATTCCAAAATATTATTAATTTATTATTCAATCTTTTTTATTTATTCTTTTTATATAATATAAATATATTAAAATAACTATATTGCCGTATCCTAGTTTTTCTAGAAAAGTCATGTATCGTCGTATTCGTATCGTTACCATCGTATCGTTACCATCATATCGTATATGTATCCGTATCCGTGCAACATTGTAGATGACATCTTTTTTGGTGTCAATTTAGCTTGTTTTATATTTTTTTGTCTAGAAGAAATGATCTCAAGTAGATATATGAAAAAAATTTATAGTATCATCTGATCTTTTTTATTATTAATATTTTATTTTTTTGTTGGTTGTAAATAGGGCCGTGATTGAGTCGAGTTCGAGGGAGTTATGCCCGGCTCGAGCTCGGCTCGAACCCGATTCGAACTGGCTCCGATTGTTGATCATTAAGGTTCGAATTAAAACTCAAACTCAAGCTCGACTCATATTAAATCGAACTAAAAACTCAAACTCAAACTCGACTCATATTAAATCGAGATAAGTCAGCCCGGCTTGGTAATAGATTGATTACACAAATAATTTGAATTTTTAACTCATAAGTTTTTTAAATAGTCACCGACATAATAAAATATTTTTAATAAAAAAACTCCACACATAATATCTTAGCAATTCAAACATGCAATCAATAAAACTAATAAACATCAAAGAGATATTGTTATTGCGGATCTGAGTGTTTATATCTCGAGTGTTTCGCTACTAGCATTTTCTAGAGAAACAATGAGGGAAATATTGTTGGGAGTTTAAATACTTGGACATATTTTCACTCGTTTCCCTATTGTCTCTATAGGTTTATTAGTTATCAAACTAATTTAATTAATATTTATGTTGACATGCCCTATAATATTATATCATAATTTAACGATCCACTCACCAGTTAATGAATGAAAAGTCATAATTAAATCAAATAAAAAAGATAACGACTTAATTGACCAAATTGAAATGTCAGAGATTTTTGATGGAACTTCTGGGAGAGATCAAAACTAATTTTTTTTCTCTAAATATTATATATCATGAATTAATTGGGATGAGAATAATTAAGTAAAAACTCGAGCTCAAATTTGTTTATGTTATAAACATATTTGTATATATTAATGTGACTGTTATATCATGACACATATAGGTACATGTGTAAATATACATGATATTGTGTGTTATGTATGAGTTAAGACATCATCCATGATGTTGTGTGTTATGTATGAGTTAGAACATCATCCACGATGTTTTGTGTTATGTATGAGTTATGACACCATCTAATGGTGTTGTGTGTTATGTATGAGTTGTAACATCATGATCATCATCTAATTGTGTAGTATGTTATGTATAACATAAGCTATATAAACTTTTCATTGTAATGATACGAGAACATGCATTTAATGAAAGAGAAATGAAATATTCATTCTCCCATTTTTCTTCTTCTTGAGTATTGTAGTATTGTATTCTCTCATTTCTTTCCTCCTTGAGTATTCTTTCCATTTTATCATTTATTCTAGTTATTTTACAACCGTTTCGAGTTTAAGCCAAGCGATTTGGATCTCTCAAGCTTGGCTCGATAAGGTTTCGAAATAGTTCGACTCGGCTCAATTAATTTCGAGCTGATGACGAGCGAGCTATTATCGAAAGTCGAGTACGACCGAGTCACGAGCCACAAGATAAACTTGCAATCCTAGTTGTAAACTTGTTTCTGGATTTATTTTTTCTTTTATTTTCTGGTTCGCTTTGGTTTTTTTTTTATTCCTCAATAAATTGATCCATTAAAGTGTATGACCTTTCGGGCCTTTACGGGCTAGTCTTATTTAATTAATTTATTTATTTTGAAGTTCTTTTCTTTCTCAATAGGTTTGTTACGGAAGAGGTAAGAGCTTTTAAAGTTGTTTTAAAATTTATTTTAAGAACGTTGATATTTCTTTAGGACCCAAATAATAATAATTATATTATTATTATTATTGTTATTATTATTATTATTATTATTATTAATTGACTTGTTCTAGCATTAAAAGGTTATTTTGGTCCTAAAATTTAGTCATTATGTTGAAAAAAAATACTTCTACACTATTTTTTGGCAAAAAGAAATTTCATCTCGCACTTATTTATTTTATTCTAGTTTATTTAGAAGAGGTCATTTTATTCTTGTCAAATGCCTACAATAATATTTGGATATCTAGTAAATAACTGCCTATGCTAATAAGCTACGTTTCTTTTTAATCTAGAATAATGCTCTGTGATCATAATATATATATTTTTTAATTTTAGAATTAATATTCAGGGACGGAACCGGGGGGGCTAGTCAAGTAATATATATATATTTTTTACCAGAGAGTAATACATATTTTCGAGACATCATAAAATAATATTTTAGCATGGTGCAATTTTAAGGAGAATCGTAATATCAAGTAATATATTATTGTTGTGGTCACCTCCAAATTTGCCGAAGATAAGTGTTAAGGATTATATCAAGTATTATACATATCTAGTAAATATCAAGTATTATATAAGTGTTAAGGATTATGTTTCATGTATTTAGATATTAACAATAATATTATTCAGTAAATTAAAAGTATAAGACTATAACATATCTTGTTAATACGAACATGGACTCAAATGTCCACCATCGTCCCGGGTATAACTAGGGGTGTACAAAAATTCTCCAACCCGCCCAACCAGCCCAATCCGACCCGTTTTTTGCGGGTTTCGAAGTTGTTGGGTCGGGTCCGGGTTGGAACTTTGACAAGCCCGTAAGTATGGGTTGGGTTACGGATTTGAAACTAAAAACCCGCATTAACCCAACCCGACCCATATAATTCCAAATTTTCAAATAATTGTTTAAGTTTTTAATATAAAATATATGGTATGCTAATTTTTCGTAATTTATATTGCTATAATTTATTTATTATTAATTATTTTCAATATTATATAGTATAGCATCTTCTTTTACCTTATATGAATATTATGTTTATCAAGTAATTAAAATTTCTCAAGTGAAAATACAAAATTTCTTAACTTAAAGCATATATCACATGTTTTGTTTTCTGACAAAAATTATGTATCCTCGTTTGTTACTTTTAGTTTGTTTAAGAGTAAACTTCGTCTTTGATTATTATTTAGTGTTTTCTTTAATAGTAAATTTTTTATTTCTGTATGATATCACTATATCATTTTTGTCACCAAATATATAATTAGTTTGAACTTTGAAAATTTTCTATATAATATGTGTTTTATATTTATTTTCGGGAAATATGAAATAAATATAATGAGATGTTGATTATGGATGTTTAATTTTGATTTGCATGTTTGTAAAATATTTTTCGACGATCTAATTAAAAATATAATTTTTGTTGCATATTTTTTGTGAAGATATGAACATATATCGTTATAGTATGTATTTTAAAATAAAACCCAGCTAACCCGGCTAACCCGCCCAACCCGCTCAATATGGGTTTGAAAATTTTTATAGGTATCATGGGTTGGGTTGGTTGAAAAAATGAAAATCCGTTCTTGTTGGGTTGGGTTACATTTTAGATAAAAACCCGTCCAACCCGGTCTGTGTACACCCCTAAACAAAATGCAGTGCCTCCGAAACAAAAAAAAAGTCTCCTAGTAAGGTTTCACTGGTGTTCGGGGCAACTTCAATATTATACATCTATAATCTATTTATAATAGTCCTAATCGAGTTGATTGGGCCGTAAAATCCTGCTTCCACGTCGTCTCAAATGGAAAATATATGATCCCTTCCTCTCCTCTCGTTTCTCTTGCTCTCAGAAGAACACCCAAGCTAAAACCCTAGCTCCGCCAGAGGAAACCTGGCCCCATTGTTGTGAGACCTAGAACGACTCCCTTTCTCTTATCAAGGCCGAAATCGACGAAACCCTAATGGCCGCTGCTCGGAGTACGGCTGCGATCGCATCGACGAAATCCTACCCTGCTTGAGATTTGAGCTCGGGTCAAGGTAATCCTTCTTTGGTTCGATTTCTCCACTTGAGTTTGTTGTAGTGTTAGTTTTTTCTTTCATTCGTCCTGGATTTGTGTATGATTGAATGCATTTTGCAGGTTTTTTTCACTTCCTCTCCGAATTTTGTTTCTGAAATTTGGGGTTTACACAATTGGATGCCTAATTGTACATGTTCTTGAGCCCATTTCAGTATCTCGAGGTGAATTATCATCCTTCTCTTTTTATGAAATTTGTTTTTGAAAACCGTTTATTCCAAATTTACAATTTAATTATTACATAATGGTTTTTTTATTTTAAATTTCAGATGTTATCGATATCAATCGACCGCTCCAATTTTCGAATGGTTTCAATTCCTTAAAGATTTGTTGCAATCCCCACATTTGTCGATTTTCAGGGCTGAAGTGATGGACTCAAGTTGTCGGAAGACGAGGAGATAGATAAATCAATAAATTATGATAGAGGGGGAAGAAGCTTGCGTGTTCGAGACTTTTTCGTCGAGTACATCGACATGGAAGTAATTGTCTCCGTGCTGGTACCGTAATTGAACTCTCCCCGAACTACAATACAAGCCAATAGGTAATAAAATCTTTAAAAATATCAATTTCATTTTAATATTTAAATATTTACTGTTTATTTTTTGTTTTGGTTTAATAGTTTTCATATTGTAGAGGAGCATATTAGATACTTTAAAAAATTTGTTTTTTTTTGTTTTCATATTTTGTAGGGGTATATTTGATTTTTTCAGATATTATAAGGGCATAAATAATTTTACTTGGGTATATTTGATTTTTTTCGGGTTTAATAAGGATATAAATGATTTTACTTGGATATATTTGATTTTTTGGGTTTTAGAAGGGTATTTGATTTTTCGGGTGTTATAAGGACATAAATAATTTTAAAGGGATATATTTGATTTTTGTTCAGGTTTTATAAGGATATATATGATTTTTTTCAGATTATGCAAGTTTTTTTTAATTTACACATTTTAGATATATATGAGTTTTATAAGAATATATTTGGGGTTTTAGATATATTTGATTTTTGGGTTTTTATAAGGATATATTTGGGGGTATATTTCATACCTTCATATTTTGCAAGGGTAAATTCAGTCTTTTCGGATTATACAATATCATTTTGGTATTTTTGAATTTTAGATTCGTATATTTTTAATTTTCAAACTTTACAAAAAAATGGCATTATTAGAATTTTCAGATTTTGAATGGTCTATTTATTTTTATCTTTTCAGACTTTTGTCGAATCCTTTTCAAAATTAAATCAATCAATAGAAAACATTTATTGTCAAAAGTCGGGGGTTTTTTTTATTAAATTTTTGATAATTTATTTATTCACAATTTTGATTAAGAAAAATAATGAAACAAGTTAATAATTTTGGATTTTTTTTTGGGATTTATGGTATTTATGATATGAGCTGTGACGATAAACTCGACTCTAGAATCCTAAAAAGGTTTCCTATTTTTTATTCATTTATTATATATTTTTAGTACTTTAATTATTTATTTTTTGGATTCCGGAAAAATTGCGTGGTACAGACTATAACTATGTTTATTTTTTACCCACTGGATTCCACATAGCTATAATATTCCCAAATTAAATTTGTTTATAATAGGATTTTCTTTGCAATTTTTTAGATTTTGCAGGGCTTTTTGAAATTTTCTGCATCTTTCAAGGGGTATGTTTGAAAAAAATTCTGAAAGGGGTATAATTGACATAAATTATGAGGTAATTTTTTGCATCTTAGGGGTTTTTTCACAAGATAACATTTCTACTTTTTTTTTTAAATTTGTTACATTTTGGATGAGGATTGAAAATTTCGTCCATTCTGGAGGGTATATCCGCAATAGATTTTTGTGTGAAATTTTTTTCATTTAAGGTTATTTTTGCAAGAAATAATATATTTTTGGGGTTTGGAAAGTTTTGATAGAAGGTGTATATTTGAAATATATTTTCGAGAGGTCTATGACCGGGTATGTTGCGAATTCGCAACTCCGTATTTATAGTTTTGCATGGTATTTTTCTAATTCAAACCTTTCAATCTCTTTTAATTTCTTTTGTTTCATCAAAGGGCTTATTTGTAATTTTTATTGAATTGACTCTTTCCACTTATGGAATTCGGTGGGAAGAGACCTGTCGCACTAGCTCAAGTCATGGCCGTGCCGGGCTGCGTTGCGAAACAATAAATTCGCCATCACTGACACATACAAGATCTTATTTTATGATAATTTTTCAAAAAAAGCTTACTTTCTGATTTTAAGAAAATATCAATGTAAATATGCAAATTATTTACTCTCAGATTTTTTAGGGAGCCGAGTTAGAGGCTTGGATCGAGACCGTCACCACAATTCAGGAAAGTGTATTCGGTAATGAAGCGCATCTTGAGCTCACTGGAGACGATGGCAATGGTGGACTTTGCGGTGGCGTTCTTCACCTCAAGGTACTGTTCTTTTCTTTTTTGTTCGAATTTCAGTATACGCATATGAATTCATCGCTACAACTCAATAAAAGTGTTCTTCGATTTCGCTGGTGTTTTTAGAAAAGCCCCTCCATTATTCATATTTTATTTTCTTTTGATAATTAGGTATGAAGTGGACAAGCCGAGAGAAGAGGACAGGTGTAGCTTCTTCGAAGCACATATCGAGTAAGATTGAGACGATTTCATCTGAGAGTGATTCAATTTAGGGTTGCTAATTCAAACTGTTGTTAATTTTTGTCGTCGATTATTACTTAATTCTGAAAAAATTGCAAAAATCCCCTACATTATTCATATTTTCTTTTCTTTTGATAATTAGGTATGAAGTGGACAAGCCGACAGAAGAGGACAGGTGTAGCTTCTTCCACGCGTTAATGGAGGCGGTACTTTCGCTACAAAAAGAAGCCGAAGCAAAGAGAAGGACTGTAAAACCCTGTTTGAACTCGCAAAGGCTCCGAAAAAGGCAAGTGGGCCCAAGCTGTCAGAAATGAAAACCAAAGGTCAGCCAGAGCGACACGCTATGTGCCGTCTCATAATGTGTCTCCGTGACGTCTGCAACAGGTAAAGCACATTGTCGAACTAATTTTAATTTATTGTTCATTTTTCATATTTTCCACATTTTGCAGGGGGGTATTTGAGATTTACAGGAAGTTTTAAATTGTATTTTTGCAATTTTCAAATTTTATGGACGTATTTTGATATTATAAGATTTTACAAGTGTAATCTTCAATTTCATATGTTAAGAAGGTTCTATTTCATCTTTTTAGATTTTGCGCAAGTTTTTCAAAATTTCAAATTATAGTGGTATATTTTAGATTTCACGACGACATTTTAGAGGGATGTTTTTATATTTCTCACATTTTCAGGGGTACATTTGATATTTTTAGGAAGTTTTACAAGGGTATTATTGCAATTTTCAAAATTTATATAGGTATTTAGATATTATCAGATTTTACAGGTGTATTTTTGTCATTTCAGATCTTATGAGGGTTATACTTGATATTTTTTTATTGGGTACAAGTTTTAAAATTTTCATGTATGGAGATGTATGTTCATACTGTCAGATTAACAAATATCATTTCCATCTCATATTTTGTTGAGTAGTGCCAACTATTTTGCAATCTTGAACAATTAGGATTATGATATTACGAATTGTAGTTCTTTTAGTTATTTCAATGCATTTCAATCTCATATTTTGGTTCGGTGTTATTGAACTATTTAACAGTTATTTGTATACGTATTATCTCGCATTCTTTTCCCAACTTACTTGATTCCGGCATGTAAACACATAAGCTGCACTATCTCATTTCCAAATAGCACCCAAAAAGATAGTCAAATCATAGAATGCAATGCACATGATCAAATCATAGAATGCAATGCACATCATGTGCATTGCAATGCAATGATTTCAAGGGGTGGACATTCGGTTGAACCGAACCGAACCGAACCGAACCGATTAAGAACAAACCGAATCAAACCGAACCGAAACCGAATCAAACCGAACCGAACTAGATTTGAACCGAACCGAACCGAATAAAATTTGAACCGATTTAAAACCGAACCGATTAAACCGAATTTCTTATTCGGTTTATTCGGTTGAACCGAATAAGAAGCTTTATAATGATAAAATTCAAATTCTATTTAGCAAAAAATATATAACAACAAATCATATAAAATATAATTATATTATTTATAAATTTACAATATGAAATATTAATTTTTTTAAATATACATAATAAAAACATGAAAAATAATACTAATTCGGTCGGTTCGGTTTAATTGGTTTTAAAAATACCAAAACCGAACCGAACCGAATAAATCGAATAATATCAATTTTTGAACCAAATCGAACCGAATGAACCGAAAAATCGAACCGATTAAACCGAATTTGACCGGTTCGGTTCGGTTCCCAAATAAACCAAACAATTTGCCCACCCCTATGCACATGTGTCATGCAACTATGAAAACATAACATCAAATTCTGTACCAAACAATTAACAAATATCGATCAAGTATCAACCACAAATAGCATGCTAAAATAGACAAGTACTTGCAATCACACATTACAAAAATGACCATATACATACCATATGAACTCAGAGAAATAACAACTCAGCGAAATTCAACAATTTCACAAAACTAGGCAATCCACCATATATACATAGCATAAGAACCCAAGGAAATAACAACTCACTAAAATTCAACAATTCCACAAAACTAAGCAATCCGGCGCAATTGCGCGGGGTAAAGCTAGTTTATACTACATTTACTAAATTTTTTCGAATTCGTCAGAAACCGGCACCTGTCTTTTTCTTGATTTTCGTTTACATTTTTTTGTAGCGGGTCATGTAAGGAATCAAATGGACAAAAATGGTAAAAAAAAACTGGCACCATCATGTGGACCTGTGCCCTGCATGTCCGCGGGATCTTTTGTCTCAAACAATATCTTCAAACTTATAAATCATACCATGTTATAAAGAATAGGAAAAAGTCTGTTTTTGGTCCCTAACAAATACCGAAATGTTCAACTTGCCCCCTGACTATTTTTTTGTTCATTTTTCCTCCTAAACTTGTTATTTTTGTTCTATTTGCCCCCCTCCGTCAAATAACTCCTGCCCCCCCCCCCCCCCCCCCCCCCAGTTAAAGAGCCGTTAAATCATGTTATTTTATAGGAAAAAGTCTGAATTTGCCCCCCAACAATTACTAAAATGTTCGAGTTGCCCTCTCACTTTTTTTTTGCGCGTTTTTGCCCCCTAAATTTGTTATGTTTGTTCGTTTTGCCCCCTTCCGTCAAATAATGATGCACCCCAGTTACATGACCGTTAAATGATGACCCGTTAACCCGACCCATTAACCCGACCCGTTACTTAACCCCTCTCTTTCTCTCTCTCTCTCTCTCTCTCTCTCTCTCTCTCTCTCTCTCTCTCTCTCTCTCTCTGCAAAATTATTGCAAATTATTCGCCCCCATTTAACGGTGCTGGTTCTGGAGGAGGAGGTGATGGTTGAATTGGAGGAGGGGGAGAATAGTAAAGCTCGACATGAGGCTTCAATATCTTCAATGGAGGTGAAGGAGTGGGCACCGGAGGTGGAGAGGCCAACGGCGGTTCCGAGACTGGTTCAACTGGGGGAGACGAAACAGGTACGGGCGGAGGTGGTGAATCTGGTACAGGTGGAGGAGGTGAAGCCGGTACAGGTGGAGGAGGTGATGGAGGAGGAGCAGACCAAACCGGCGCGGGCGGAGGTGAATCTGGTACTGGCGGAGGAGGTGAAGCTGGTTTTGAAAGAGAGGGGCATGGAGGGGGAGGCAAAGGGGTTTGAGGGGAAATGGGAGGAGAGGGAGAGATTGGCGGTGAAGTAGAGAGAGAAGAAGGAGGAGGAGGAGAAGAGTAACCATAGCTATAGCCATAACCAAACCCATATCCATAGCTGTAGCCATAACCCATCTCGGTTTCTCTCTCTCATAACTTATTAATGGAGAGATCTACATCCTCGAAGCTCAGCAGAGAGAGAAGAAGTAGAGAGAGAAGGGGGCGAGGGAGAGAGCTGGCGAGAGAGAGAGAGAGCTGGCGAGAGAGAAAGAGAGGGGGGTTAAGTAACGGGTCGGGTTAACGGGTCGGATCATCATTTAACGGTCATGTAACTGGGGGGCACCATTATTTGACGGAAGGGGGCAAAACGAACAAACATAACAAGTTTAGGGGGCAAAAACGCGCAAAAAAAAGTGAGGAGACAACTTGAACATTTTGGTAATTGTTGGGGGGCAAAATCAGACTTTTTCCTATTTTATACATATTTTTCTACCCATCATGTTTTAACCCGACCCGTTTATTAACCTATCCCCCCCTCTCTCACAGCGCTCTCTCTCCGCTCTCTCTCTCTCTCTCTCTCTCTCTCTCTCTCTCTCTCTCTCCAGCCCTCTCTCGCTCACAGCGCTCTCTCTCTCACACAGCGCTCTCTCTCTCTCACACCTCGGTTGGGGCTTGCTCAGATTCAACTTCAACTCCAGTTACGAGCCAGAGCTTTGTTGTATGACAAGGCCTCGGCTGCTCTTTTTCTCTCCCAATCTCACTCGATCAATGATATAAACCCTAATTGTAAGTTAATTTCTGTAAAATTACAAACCAATTATAGTTAATTGTTTGATTATTTCATTGTTTTTCCTAATTGCTGGCCAATTCAAAATCTTGATTTGTTCGTTTTCTCATTTCATTTCTTCAACTCCATGGCGACGATGTTTATTTCTCATTGGATGAAGAAAAAGACGATGGAACTCAGCTTCAAGTAAGTTCAATTTTATATTTCAAACCCCAATTTATTTTTTTAAAAAGCAAAATTAATCAAAACAATTCTCGGTATTTTACAATGCAGTGTCAATCGGCATTCAACACGCGATACAACGAATCAGACAACTCGAACAAATGGCCGAGTACTTGGTACAAGCAATTTGCCGAGAAGTTCAGAAGTTCAGAATACTTGGGAGAATCAGACAACTCGAACAAATTGCAAGAACGCATAAATTTTGGATGTATTTGTAAATGTGTAACATCTCTCAGGTTATATAGGACAAATGTTGCAAAAAGTATTTCCTGAGTTTTAAGGATTTTTGGGTAAAATCGCAGAAAAGTATATTTATAAATGTGCGAAAATGAAGATTTCTGAGGATATATAGGAGAAAGTGGTTGCAAAGAATAGCTCATAGATGATTTATGATTGAGAGAAAGAAATTATGGGAATTAAGAGAGTTTTTAGGTAAAAATACAAATAGCAAAGATTTATGGGTATGTATGTATGTAAAGTTCAAGAACAAAACGGGTTAACGGATCTTGCTCAATTGAAGAGCTTTGTGAGTGTATCAGTTCATTTGAGTTTTCTCAGTGTTTGTATGGTTGTACATTGCTCAAAGAACAGCTTTTCGAGTGCTTAAGAGACCCGTACCGGTACCAAACCTTAAAGGCAGGAAACGGTACCAAATTAGATCATTTTTTCGTGTCGTTAACATTTGATTTGTCCAAAATTACACATCATTATTTTATAATTAACGCAAACATTCAACACATGTGTCCTTGCGCCCCCTAGAAAGAGGGGCACCATGTTCACGCAAATAATCATTATTTTATAATTCACGCAAACATTTTTTTTTTGAATAAAAAATCTTAATATTATTGTAAATACACAAGAAACGATCTCAAGAATACGCAAGACACAATCCTCGACTCAACAATTCTAAAACATTATTATAACTCAAAATGTAATCCACAAAAATAATTCGATATACACAATACACAATTATAATCTAAAGCTAATACAAATTCCATATTCCAACTTCGAGCAAAACCTGAAAAAAAAAATTGTGCGCCAATTCGAGCAAAATATTTTGACTAGCCTTCTTCCAAATACGAGTATTCAACCTTTTCTTCAATTCGTGCGACTGCTATCCAGCACGCGGTTCCTAAAGAAATCCAATTAAATCCGTAGAATCCAATTCGATTCGCCAATCCAATTAACCAAATCAGTGAATCCTCAAAAAATTCAATTCAGTCTTCTCGAATGCAATTCACCAATTCAATCCAATGATCAGACCATCGAGAAATCATTTCAGTTTGTTTGTACAGAGTTTTTCTCCTTTCTTCATTCCTATTTGTTCGACTATGTTCTCCTCCACTCAAATCTTCTATTTATGAACTTTTTCAACACAAAATTCTTCCTTCAACATCTCTCTAGCAATCATATGTCGTGTGACTCAGTGTACCTTCAAAGCAAAGAATACAATAAATATTAAAATGAAAATCATCAAACTGGACAGAGAGGGAGATTGGTCAATAAGCCTAATGGAACAAAATTAGTCTTAATTAAGCTAAAAAAGGGATGAAATTGTTCGATTAGGGTCATCGAGGAATACAACATAAGAGAATAAGGGGTGGAATTGTTCGATTAGGGTCTAACCATTGAGGGAGGTCAGGGCGCCTACCATGGAGGAAGTTTCAGGCTCGCGAAATTGTAGGTTTCTGCCGCCACGAGAGAGAGAGAGAGAGAGAGAGAGTTGGAACCAGGGCGATGAGCTCGGAGGGCTAGAGAGAGCCTGCGGAAAGAGAAGAGAGAGGTGAGTCGTTCCACTGAAGTGAGAGAGAGAGAGAGAGAGAGAGAGTTGGAACCAACTAGGGCTTGTTTGATTTGATCTTCAAAATCCATTGTTTCGATATAATGTTGTAATGTATTTTGGAGTCAAAGAATCGGTATTTCATCAATTATCCGTGGCATGTATTGTGTGACTGTTTAGGGCCTAACAATTTCTAATTGGTGGAGAGAGAGCGCTGTGAGAGAGATAAGTTAATAAACGGGTCGGGTTAAATCATTTCGGATCGGGTAGAAAAATAAATATAAAATAACATGATTTAACGGCTCTTTAACTGGGGGGCAGGAGTTATTTGACGGAGGGGACAAATAGAACAAAAATAACAAGTTTAGAGGACAAAATTAACAAAAAAAAATAGTCAGGGAGCAAGTTGAACATTTCGATATTTGTTAGGGACCAAAAACAGATTTTTTTCTAAAGAATATTATGAAACAAGAAGGACAACCCGTGAGACTAAAGTCCTTATTTTCAAAATTGAAAAAATCAACAAAAATTCAAAGCCCATAAATCCATAATACAAATTTCGAGAAATTTTTAGTTGCCTCCATATTTCCCCAAGAAACTCTCTGTATACTAATTAACACATTTAGATATGTAAATTTCTTTCTAAAAATAATAATATTTTTGTTCAAAGTATAAATCAGGTAAAAAATTCTAATAGATATTCTCAGAATATATCACACATCTAAGCAAATAAATAATTCGAACATATATATTGCAAATATGTATCATATATTTCAATAAGTATCCAACCCATTTAAAAAATTCATATTTGACAAAGCGTAAACTTAAACATGTATTGTAATTCAAATATATATATATATCACATACTTAAAAAAAATAACAAGTAACTGAAATAGTTATATCATACATATAGCTTTTTTTTTTGTACTTCGAAAATGTACAAACCAAACATGTAGGTACTTCGAATATATATATATATATATATATATATATCAATGTTTTAAATTGCGATATAGCGGTCCATTGCGCTTGAACAATAATTTACACATGATCCTCGATATTGCGTCATATTGCGCCATATTGCGGCGATATTGCGGCACAATATAGCAGGTTGCGGTGTTGCGTTTTGTGGATATTTATTGCGAATTGCGCTATTGCGGCGCAATAGCGTATATCTAAATGTATATGACGGATTTGTAAAAGTGCCCGACACATTTAATAAATGTATATCATACATCTAAAATTTATAGCGTATATCTAAAAATATATATTTTCATAAGGTACAAACCAAACATGTATTATATTTCAAAAATATAATATTTCAGAAGATTAACAATATTTCAGAAGATTAACAGTATTTAAAGAAAAATGAATATGAGAGAAGGTCTGCAAGCAAAAACTGGTAGCGGTATAAATTATTTATGTAAAATAATATCATATAAAAACACAAAAGTACATCGAAGCAGAGCGAGGATACCATCTAGTATTCAGCTGGACAAACTGTCAGAAATTGACAAAATGCCAGACATGTGCGCGCGCGCACACACGCACACGCACGCACGCACGCACGCACGCACACACACGCACACACACACCCACATCCCCCCCCCCCACCCCCACACACACACCACACCCCCACACCCCCCCACACCCACCCACGCACACGCACGCGCGCACACATACACACACAACATTTTTATATCATTTTCTCATATTCTTATTCATTCATTTTATTTTTTCAAAAATCATATTATATCACATCATATCCATATCATATCGTATCACAATCATATCATATTAAATCGTATGGAAATCGTATCGTATCAAAATAAAATCGTAGCTTATCAACAATCATATCACAATAATATTATATAAAAATCACATCACATCTTACTAAAAATCGTATCAGAATCATATCATATCGTTTCCAGAAATCATATCGTATCATATCCAAAATCGTACCAGAATCATATCGTATTAAAATCACATGTGTCGTATCGTATCGTATTCAAATCACAACATAATCACATTGCAATCAAATCATATCGCATCGTATCCAAAATCGTATCAGATTCATGTCGTGTGACAATCATATTATATGGTATTAAAAATTGTATCAAAATAATATCGTATAATATCATTGAAAGGATATGTATTCAGATGATAAACGAAAAATACAAGCGATAAGATGTAATATTGAGTATTACATAAAAATTGTTATATTGACAGTTTTTACACTAACCGTCTGGATGCATAGGCAAAAAAGCGAAGATTTGGGATATAGTTTTCTAGAAAAGATGAAAAATATACCCATCTGCCCGGCATCCGCCCGCCCGGACGAATATTTTGTGCCAAAAATTGCAACTTTTTTGTTTTCTTATATACCTATACATGTCTCCATAACGTGTTTCTCTCTCAAATCAATTCATTTTTCTTCATATTCTAAAGTGAGAGAAGAGAGAGAGAAAGAAGAGAAAAAATATTTTATGTTGGTATTTCCCATACCCATATACCATATACAAGGGCATCAGAACTTGCGGGATTCCCAAACCCTAGGACCTCGTTTCGACATTTATGTATACGGAACAAGATTTTCAAAATCAAATTTTACCTTGTCAGGATCTCGTTTAGGGGTACAATCGAATCGGGTCGTAAAATCATATTTTTAATTGCAAGATTCTATGAAAAATAAACATTAACTAGAAAAACTAATCTAACGAACACAAATTTCTAAATAAAAAGATATAGCTTAATTGATATAATATATTTTTTTCAATTGAATCATTGTAATCCTATACAATACATTATAAACATATAAAAAAAAAAGAATTATTTGTAGCTACGCAAATGTTAACCACAACCAACCAAAATATTAAGGATTAATCAAATCACTACTATGTTATACAAAATTCAAATCCGAATTAATCAAACTAAGATAAAATAAAACAAATAATATACACAAAAGCATGTTAAGTAAACATTAAAATAAATAAATCAGATATGTGGAAAAAAAAGTTTATTTTAGTCCTGCAATATCACCTTCTATTGCAATATGTCAATATTTTATTTTGTTCCAAGTTACTTAATTATATTTGGGATCATATGTTGGGAAATCCCAGGCCCCACGCCCCGGGCAGCGGATGAGGGAAGTAGAGCTTTTTTCCTAATTTCGAGGACCCCATCATCGATTCCGAGCGTGCGAATCATGGAAGAAATAATATACAACCATACCGTACCAAATTGATGGTGGACGAAGGGTTGTCGCGCTTATTCTTCCTTCTTCTTCTCCACTCCAGTCGTCTCTTGTGCATCCCACGTCATATATCTCCACACCCTCGTGATTTTCATCATGCTCCTTGCTCCGGCAATGCGTGTGTCCCATACCACACGACTCGACAACATCTCAAACACATTCTTCTTCTTGTGGGTAAACCAAAACAATTTCAGTCAAATCGTAACATCAGTTTTCTCACAATTGAGAGTCACAAACGTGAACTCTTATACGCGTATCCACCGTGAGTTGTAGTCTCTCGGTCACACACGCAACTGCCTAGACGAAGCGTGTGTGAACTTGCTTGATTCCATTATGATCTCTATTGGAGAAAAACCGTTTTTCTTCTCTCTTCTCTTTCTCTCTTTGGTCACATTCTTTCAACTCTTTGATAGAATAAATTTTCTAGATCGCACATCTTTGAGAAGAGACAAACATCCTATATATACTACATAGGATAAGGACAATCAAGGGATGCAAACTTATACAGAATTCGGAACAACGTTCGTTCGTGTAGAAATATAATTAATTGAAGGAACCAAGTTCTGTCTCATGAGTGCATTAATCCAATTAATTGAAGGAAATACAGTTTCAGGATCAACCGTAAAAGTGTACACAAGGATAAACGAATGTAGTCGTACATTCGTGGCCATAACTGTCAGTGGGAAAATCCGATTTGAATGGTTCAAATTGGGTTAGATAGATAATTAGATTATCTATAACCTTCATGTAGAAATATATTTCATATGAACGAAGTATCAGTGTCGTTTATGTGAAATACCGAAATGGTGCAACAGTATGACATACTGTTAGTAAAACAGTCATAACTTTTGCATACGAACTCCAATTGGGCTGGGCCAAACTGGTTTGTGTAGATAATGAGATTATCTACAACTGTTATGTTGGGTGATTTTCTGTCAGAGAAATTTATCAATTTCGTCTGGACAGAATACTGAACAGGTTCATGCACTTTTCTGTGTGAAAGGGTGTATATTGGATATACATGCCTTTTGGCTAATCCTAATCCTATTAGATATAAATATGATACTTTCTCTCTCATCCAGATCAGACAATTGAGATTATTATTCTGCCCAATACACAAGAAAAAGAGCAAATTCAGATTTGATCTTTCGTGAGTGAAAAGGTGCGAAGAGAGAGAAATAGAGAATCGATTAGATCGAGCAAGTTCGCCAGTGCATCGTCTAGGCAGGTGCATCCGTGACCGACGTCTTACGAATCAACGTGGATACAAGTAGAGGAACGACGTTTGTGGTTCTTCGATTGTGATCGACTCGAGTGAGAAAGACGGTGGAAACGCTTGGACGCACGAAGACGAAGTCGAGTGAACCGGCGTAGTTAACGAGTGGTGAAGGACGCGTGGTATGGGACGTGCGGATTGTCACCAACGTGACAGGAGAAATAGAAGGCGGCGATCAACCCTTCGTGTGCCATCAATTTGGCACTGGTATAGATCTATCCTTCTATTTGCATCGTACCCTCGAAGTCATGGCGTGATCTTGGATTTAGGGAACCGGACCGGGCCTTCATTCCGCTGTGCGGGCCCGGGGTCGGGGTGAATTTCCAACAGTGGTATCAGAGCGATCGCCATCGATTCGAGGGTCGAATCATAGTCGTATATTAGATATACGCACGGGTTATCAAAGTTCGTACCCGTTTGCATGATGTTACATATAGAGAAAGTCAAATTCCGTTAAAATCACAAGTGGAATTCGCTAGAGATCGATCAAAAGTTGATTGAGAGTATCTAGGAATGATCGTGAAAAAGTTTCATGATTTATCGTTTTGGAAACGAGCGAAAACGGACGAAACGGCAAAATCTGCAGAAAATTAGAATACGAAACAGTGAGTAAAACTAAGATAATTTTCAGTGGAAAACTCCAAATTGATTGGATCAAATTGGAATAGATAGATAATGAGATTATCTATGACTTTGATACAGAAAGTTTTTTCATTTGAACGAATTATCAGTGTCGTTTTTATGGAATACTGAAAGGGTGCGACTGTTTGACATACAGAGACTTAAACGTCCGTATATGTCGCATCGAAACCCCAATTGAGTCCAATCCAATTGGGTTAGTTAGATAATAAGATTATCTAGAACTTTCATTCACGTTCAAAGTCGGTTGGAATAATTTAATATTTTTGTTTCAACAGAATACTGAAAAGGTGTCTGTAGTTTTCTGGTTGAAAATGTGTCTATTGGATAAACTTACCTTTTCGTTTGTTCGTATTTTACTAAAACTGGTATAACGTTCAGTAGAAAATTCCGATTTGAATGGTTCAAATTGGGTTAGTTAGATAATGAGATTATCTAGAACTTTCATGTTGTAATATATTTCATTTGAGCGAAGTATTAGTGTCGTTCTAATGAAATAACGAAAGGGTGCAGAAAAACAATTTTTCTGCCGCTCCGGGGGCAGTTTTTGGGGCCCCGGACGCGTCCCGGGCGAGGTTTTCTCGCGCCCCACGGCCCTTGCGTTACAACGGATGGGGCAGTCCGTTATAACGGACCCTTCTCTGGATGCTGTTTTTGTTTTCGCGATAACTTTGGCTACGAAACTCGGAATTTTGAGTTCTTTATATCGATTTGATCGGCATCAAACATACTAGCATATAGGACAAGTAATTATTTAGAATAATTAATTTACCTAATTAAATCGTATGCATTTAGAAAATCTTGTGATAGTGATATAATATGATTATGTCACGAATTATTAAACATGAATGTCATGATCCCTCATAATATTTAAGTCGTGGAAATGCCTTCCATATCCACAACCACCGAGTTTGGTGTTATGTTTCACGTGGGTTCAGGCTAAAGTCGGGCACGTGATATTGTAATTATCGAAAGGATGGCAAGCGTTAAATCGGGACTTGTGAGGCACAGGCTTATTTGAACGATACGTTGGATATGGTTGTGACTTAATCGTCCAGGCCAATCAGATTGGAGTTCGGGGCATAGATAGGATGCACACACGGAACTGGGATTGTATTGGATACGATCCATCACCGAAATCCTATAAAGGTTCAAGAGTCGCATTGGATGCGATTGGATATAATCCTACCTAAATAACGGGATCCCACCCGATAGGCTAAAGTCACTTGTGGGAGAAACGGAAATATGGATCTTGAGTGTTATGGACTTGGAGTCCCGTATCGGTATGAGGGTTATCGATTCGATAAAATAACACTATCATATAATTATCATATAAACATATAGATTAAGTACGCACGGTTAGGAGCTTAATCTTCATCATCCGTTTAGAATTATGTTTTCAAGCAAACACCAAATATATATCGATGAGATCGATATGATAGATGGCTTTTGGGTCGGAATTACCGTAATTAACCTTGATAGTCAAAGAATAGTTCTTAGACTTAAAGGAACGTGTTGGACACGGAAACGGTAGATTTGGGGCTCGAGACTTTGGCTTTAGAGAAAGCCGGGTTCGATACACTTTAAGAAAGAATCGAACAATATTACATGCCTTGTGGTGGCATGTGTAGACGCATTTTTCTCAAAATTGTTTTGAGAATTCGGGTGTATATGAAAATAAAACACAACGCTCATGAAATAGTTTCAAGAGCTAGAGCGCGTTGAATGATTCAATGCGGCTCAAAGAGTAGGTTAATTTTGAGACGCCTTATGGGTCTTGGATTAACACTCGTGTGTTGATGGTACGAGATTTGATCTTCGTGACCGAATATCATATGCATTCGATAGATAAGTCGATCCCGAAATTGCATATGATGCGATGTAAATTTGAATAGGAGATGCTTGGAATGTCCGGGGAATCCAAACCATAGAGATGCATGGATGTCCTTGTAATTCAAAAGCGGGATCGAAAGAAATGTATGTCTAAGGGTATTTTGGAAAAATGTTTTCCAAAACGGAGAGTTCGGACAAGGAGTTGTCCAAACTAGTGACTCAAAGAATGGTGAAATCCGAGGAGGATTAAACCTAGAAGTTGATTGCTTCTTTTGGCATTGCCGTGTTGGCCATATAAACGAGATTCGTGTATCTAGATTTCATATGATGGATTGCTAGAATCATTCGAATTAGATTCGATTGATTAATGCGATACTTATTTATTAGGCAAAACGACAAAGGGCATCATTCTCCAAAGATTGGAGAAAGATCCAACGAATTATTGGAACTTGCATTCACATGTAGATGATCCGATAAGTTTCGAGGCAAGAGGAGGCTATCAGTTTTTTGTTATGTTTATGGACGGTTAAAGTAGATATGGAAATATCTATTTAATGCGTGCCGAAACGGAGACTTTTGATAGGTTCAAAGAGTTTCAAAAACGAAATACGAAATCAACTAAGCAAGAAAATCAATGCTTTTCGATAGGATCGATAAGGCGAGTATTTGAGCTAAACTTTTCGATAGGATCGAAGAGGCGATATTTGAGTTATGAATATTGATGATCATTTATGATTGTGGAATCGTTTCACGATTATTTTCATTTCGGAACATTGAGATGTGTCCGAAAATAGGAATTGAACGCATGTTGGACATGGTTCGATAAATGATAAGTCAAACGGATCTCCCAAAAATGTTTTGGGGATACGCCCTTGAGACAGCGGTACTAATGAATGGTTGCATATATGATATGGACCATAAATCTTCTAATCGGTATAAAAGACGCCATATTATATATGGATCGGAATGGTTCCGAAGTTGTCATTTGTACAGATTTGTGGATGTGAGTATATTTCGAAATTTGTTTCGGTTAAATTCAATCTCAAATCTGAAAATTGTTAATTTATGACATATATCCTTAAGGAAACTAAAGGATATTAGTTCTAACGTCCCGACGAAAATAAGATTTTCGTGGCTCGAAGAGATACCTTCTTGGAGGAGGACTCGATGCGCACAAGTTTGAAACTTGATGTTGCTAATCTCTATGCGGGCAAGTGGGAGTAGAATAAATCTCGAAAGAGTTCGAGATCTGAAAATGAACATTTTACCGATGAATGTTGAAACGACTTCATCAAGAGTTGATGAATACGAGTCGAACACACAAAGGAATTATTTGTAGATCAAGTAGGCTATATCATAAGCCGGTAAATACGGATTTACCGTGGCTAATGATGATAGATCGAAATCATATGATGATTCGATATCCTACATGGATGCTATGAAAGGTTGATTCCACATGACATGATGTCATGAATTCTGAGATTCGATCCGTGTAAAATTATCAAGTTTAGAACTTGATTTCATTACTTTCCGGATTTAGACCCGTGAAAAGACAATGGGTTTTCAAGATGAGAACCGACACGGATAGGAATACGCATATATGTAAAGCGAGGCTTATAGCGAAGAGTTTCATGCAATTCATAGTTGGATTATGAAGAAACGTTTTCGCATGTTGCCATGCTTTCACATTCTCGAAATTCTGCTTGCCATGGTCGTGTATTATGACTATGTGATGTGGCAAAATGGATGTCAAAACCGAATTTCTTGACAGAAATTTTATAAAAGGATGTGTACTTGACACAACCTTACGGTTTTGTCGATTCATAAGAATCGGGGATAAGATATGCATGCTTTAACGATCCATATGATGGATTAGAGAAAACTTCTCGGAATTGGAACATTCGTTTTGACGAAGTTATAAACTGTAATAACATAGTCAGAACGAATGGAAACTTTGTGTACACATGAAGGTTAGTGGGAGCCGCGTTATATTTCTTGTAACGACACAAAATTTAGGCGAGACCACTTATGAATTAAGCATGAAGATCTATAGGATAGATCTAAGAAGTTCCTCGTTCTATGTTATAGCACATATATCGACATATTGTTGAAAATGGTTTTCAACATATAACTCCTTGGCGGAGTTAAATCGAAATGTCGAATGACAGAAATTTTCAACGGCTCGATGTGAGACATCAAGCAGCGCGAAAAGTAATAATATGATGCCTTACATTTGATGTTATGATCTATTATATCTGTCATGATATGTATGTGGCTATACGTCGTACACATAAGTCGTCTAATTTACCGTCAATAAAATTCATGGGAATCACATGAGTTTGAATGTAATTCGATTACATGAGACTAACTCTTGTGAATGTATAATGGTTATATATTTATATACATAATGGTTATGTATATTTAAACCCATTGGAATTTGTATTAATAGCGGTGAATGTTATCCTTGAATACTTTGCAAAAGAATTCAGGATTTTATTTAATCTATAATGGTGTGGAGGACGTGTTGGTTATAAAGAGTTATAACAACGACAGTTTCCAAAGATTTAGCACGTCCAAATATGTAGCACGACTTTCGATCACAAAGTGTGTACATGATTTGCTTAAACGAAAATATGGTTATGTGGAAAGGTTTCACATGACCAATAATAATTCTATTTACGGAGGCGAGTATATTGTGGTTATGAATCACAAAAGGAAGCGGTATGGATCAAGGATATATGACCAAACTCGAGTAGTCACGAGTTATCGGATTTATGGTTGTGTATTGCGTGATACGCAATAGTACAAGCCAAAAATGCCGAGGTCACAACCACTTCTAACTAATACTCAGAAAATTTCATTGATCCATGAAATTTTGCGAAAAGATGTGATCGTAGGTATTGGAAATGTTCCAATCCTGCTGAAGATTAACACTAGCGGGAACGTGCGGACCCGTTTACAAAACCGCTCTCTCTAGTCGCGCGTGACTGTCATGCGATGACTATGGGTATGGAGATACCTAGAGGAGGAAGAAGAGAGTAGAGTGTAGTTATCTAATACGATAGTCCTCGCAGGTTATGGGTATGGAGATATCCATAGGTAAACGTTGTATCACCAAAATACTTAGTCCATATGAATGCATCCTTTTTAAAAATTTTGTTTACTTAAATTAATATGCATTCACCTTATATGAAAACTGTGTGCGGGTTGTGTAATATGATTGTTACATGAACCTTGATTTGAACTTGTGTGGACGTCGACATGGTTGAGGACCATGTGCAGCAAAACCGTCACACTTAAAGTGTCATTTCTAAACATCCCTAGTCGCGGATCAGCTTGCTTAAGAGAGAAGCATTTCTATTATTAGATAATAGACTGAACGCGTACACTAGTACGTTTGCCGAGGAGATGATTATGTTTTGCTAATCATGGGACAAGGTGCTTGTCGAATCGGGAACGTAGATATATGTTAGGTTACATGTATTGGATATGATCGAAGCCGCGAGACCATGACATGGTTTAGTCATTATAGATGGACTTGCGACGGATGGGGTTTTAGGTTCTTCAAACTTGAGGGGATCATTGATTGAGTTACGTGCGTAACACAATGCTTTGATATGATCTTACGCTCACCGTAACAGGGAGTTAAAAGGGTCATCATTGGGTATTGTCCGAAACACGGAATTCAATGTGAGTCTCCAAGATAGGAATTGTTTATTCCGAAAGGAAGAGATATCTCTTAGGCGCCGCTCGATGAGTCGATTAACGAAAACTGTGGCCACAGTCAATGATATTAATGGTTAATATCGATTGAAATTTGTTAACTCAACTCGAAATCGGGGAATAAGTGTAGTTAATCAAATTATAAGGATGACTATTACCATGCCTTTTGATTAACGGATATCGCAAACAAGAGAACTAGTAACCGCTATTCGAGATAGGCACAATGATCACAATCATTATTCGTTTAACATGGGTAGCTATGATGGAGTGACTAGATCCCGCTCATGAGCTTGTAGGTATTGGAAACAACCTACTGCCATCGTTAAGTCGAACCTACATGGTCACACAACGAGTCGTACTAAGTCGGGCTTGATCATAAAATTGGCACATTGGATGTGCATAGCTTGGTATTTGATACGCGAGCTATATTCTCTAAAATCGTGCGTATTGGATATGCATGAGTGCATTTTAGGTAGATCTGAAATTGAGTGGGAGACTGAAGGAAATACAGTTTCAGGATCAACCGTAAAAGTGTACACAAGGATAAACGAATGTAGTCGTACATTCGTGGCCATAACTGTCAGTGGGAAAATCCGATTTGAATGGTTCAAATTGGGTTAGATAGATAATTAGATTATCTATAACTTTCATGTAGAAATATATTTCAGATGAACGAAGTATCAGTGTCGTTTATATGAAATACCGAAATGGTGCAACAGTATGACATACTGTTAGTAAAACAGTCATAACTTTTGCATACGAACTCCAATTGGGCTGGGCCAAATTGGTTTGTGTAGATAATGAGATTATCTACAACTTTTATGTTGGGTGATTTTCTGTCAGAGAAATTTATCAATTTCGTCTGGACAGAATACTGAACAGGTTCATGCACTTTTCTGTGTGAAAGGGTGTATATTGGATATACATGCCTTTTGGCTAATCCTAATCCTATTAGATATAAATAGGATACTTTCTCTCTCATCCAGATCAGACAATTGAGATTATTATTCTGCCCAATACACAAGAAAAAGAGCAAATTCAGATTTGATCTTTCGTGAGTGAAAATGTGCGAAGAGAGAGAAATAGAGAATCGATTAGATCGAGCAAGTTCGCCGGTGCATCGTCTAGGCAGGTGCATCCGTGACCGACGTCTTACGAATCAACGTGGATACAAGTAGAGGAACGACGTTTGTGGTTCTTCGATTGTGATCGACTCGAGTGAGAAAGACGGTGGAAACGCTTGGACGCACGAAGACGAAGTCGAGTGAACCGGCGTAGTTAACGAGTGGTGAAGGACGCGTGGTATGGGACGTGCGGATTGTCACCAACGTGACAGGAGAAATAGAAGGCGGAGATCAACCCTTCGTGTGCCATCAATTTGGCACTGGTATAGATCTATCCTTCTATTTGCATCGTACCCTCGAAGTCATGGCGTGATCTTGGATTTAGGGAACCGGACCGGGCCTTCATTCCGCTGCGCGGTCCCAGGGTCGGGGATATTCCCCAACATTAATAGACTACTTAGTCCGTTCGAACGCACTTGTTAGTTTGTTCGAACGAAGCAAGTTCTGTCTCGTGAATGTATTAATCTAATTAATACACAACTCAGTCTGTTCGAACGCACTTGCCAGTTCGTTCGAACGGAACATGTTCTGTCTGCTACTTGTATACAATCTTATTGTACACTCCCACGAACGCTTACGTCATTTCATCCTTATGTGTGTACCATTTTACCGTTAATCCAAAATTGTATTTCCTTCATCAAAATCGTCCTGGAGATTAAATGTTCTGTGACTCATTACAGTTAAATTCGTAAATATGTGAGATTCTACTAGATTGACGTAAATATGTGAGATTCTACTAGATTCAATGTCTTGAATTGAGATTATACCAGGATTCTACCAAATTAAAATTCTATGTTCAACTCGAATAATTTTACCAAGTTAGAGTCGTAGAATCGTAAGATTTTACTAATTGAATCGGAATTTTGACCACTATGGTACGGAAGGAAGAGTATTAGGGCATTATCGCATCGAGTATTCCATTCGAATGGATGGACATGTCCGTTCGAAAGGAAGGACTTCCTAAACTGCATAATGGTTATGCACTCCGTGGCCCATCCTTATCATATATATATATTATATATATGATATTTCTCTCTCTCCTAGGTATGAAACCTTCTCGATATCATTCTTAAGATCATAAACAAGAAAGAGAGAAGGAGAGAATAAAAGTAAAAGGTGTTCTTCTCCATTAGAGATAATCGTATGAGATGAAGCATGTTTATACACGGATCGTCTAGGCAGAAATGTGTGTAACCGATAGACCACAACTCAAGGTGGATACGGGTAGAAGAATCACACTTGTGATTCTCGGTTGTGATCCGAGAGAAATTTCGGTTATACCAAGAGGAAGCTGGTATTGAGTCGTATAGGTGTGGGATGCATGAGAGATAACTGGAGTCGTGTTTGACGGTGTCAAAACGTGTGGGTGTGGGACGCACGAGAAGAGTACGGAGTCAATAGCACGACGGAAGAATCACTTCAACCCTACACTTCATCAATGTAAGGGTTGCATATTCTATCATATTCACGCGCTCGAGTCGATGACATGATCTTGTGGATTGGGAACCGTGCACGTCCCTCATTCCGCTGTGCGGGGTGCGTGCGATTCCCAACAAAGACCACTTATGTTCTTTTTCAGTTTCACTGAATGTTTCGATATGCAAGATCATTGTGTACACGATCTTCTTCATGGTTATGATTCGGTACAGAACAGCTTTAATCTGGTACGGGTCGAGCTTGATCGAAGGTTTGTTCACGTCTCCTCATATCATGGACGTGTGAGAGCGATTTCGCATTGACGGATAATTTTTTTTTTTAGATTTTTCTTTTTTTTGGATTTTAATTTGAGTAATGTTTGTATTGTAGGATCTACATGTAGAGTCTGATGCCGATGCGGGTCCCCCTTATACGGATTTGGGGCTGGCTGGAGGGGGTCTGACCGATGAGGGTTTGGGATTGTGAATTGTCACAAACTGTGGCTGGTTGTAACTGTGTAATGGACTGCGCAGAATGACGAGATTTCCCCTGTGCAAGACTTGACGGGTCTGATTTCGTATAAGTTTGCACTAATGGTGTAGAGTAAGCATATATTGTTTAGAATTTTTTTAGGGATATTGTTGATATATTGATATTCTGTAGGGGTGTAGCAAAACTTAAGGTGGCAAGGTTTGTTGTCTTTGATTGTGGTAATCGATGCGGATGTGCAACACTTGGCGGGTCTGATTAACAATGCGGAATTTAATACAATTTGGATTTTAGCACGTTTTACATTTATACTCTTCATTTTTCTATTCAGTTTATAAGAAATTTGTTTATGAAATTAGATATTTAAAATGCCTTACGAAGGATGGGCAGTACCTTCTTAGGACGCAATCCCAGCCGTCACTTTTGTATGTGACTATACTGGTATCTTTCTCTACTCTTTGTTCTATTAAAAAAATTGGTTCCACGGGTACCAGTGATATCGATATAGTTAATTTCATTTTCATTGATTATGTCACTTTTTTTTCATGAATAATTTTGTGCATTTCAATGTAGATCATACTGAATTGGGCAACAACAAATTGAAAGACATCAAAGAAAATGGATTGGATGGGAAGAAAAACTTTCTGCCGGAAACTGTTGGTATGCGGAAATTCCAATATGGATTCAAATATAGTTTCTAATAAACAAAACTTTTTCTTATAATTTTAATAGGCTCTTACAAGTTTTTCTCTTATTTTCTGAATTTGATATTCTTTTCAGTGTGATTTATTGGTAAACATCTAAGACCTATTTATTGGCTGACTAATCCTTGCACTACAAGGTATTACAAACTTGCTCTATAATTGTTTCCTAAATTATTTTTCTTAGAATAAAACTTGCCCTATAATTATTTGCTAATTTACTTTCCTTAAAATAGACTTTCCCTAAAATTATTTGGGCTAATTAAACTTGATAATTATTAATTCGGGCTTGGGCTTTTCAACAAATTCCCCCCTTAAGCTCAAGCATGTTCTTCATCCCAGTCATTGTCTTGAAATTTTCTTCTTCTGGTACTCACTTGACTCCTATGGACCTGCATCCTTCTGATAGTTCAACCAAGTCCCACATCTTATTTTTCTCAATGGCCCCAATCTCTTCATCCATCACGGCTTGCCATTTCTTGTTTCTCACAGCCTCTCCAAAAGAAATATTTTCCGCATCTGCCAAAGGACAAACAAGATGTACCTCACTGGTTGCATCGTACATCTCTTGTAGGCTCTTCATGCGTGTCTGTCTCGGCTCGTCTTCATCATCAGGTACTGTGGGGCTAGTCGGTACAACAACTGAGGATTCTTTTTTCTCGAACTCATCTGACTCGGCGTCCTCATCCTCCATCTCATACTTCTTACTCCAGTCCCATGCGCTCTTCTCATTCACATGAACATCTCGACTCATCACAACCTTTCTTTCAATTGGGTCGTACAACTTGTATGCCTTCGTTTTCTCGTCATATCCAATGAACACAAACTTCTTGCTTTTATCATCGAGCTTTGTCCTCCTTTGATCCGGTACATGTGCATAGGTCACACTTCCTAACACCTTGAAATGCGACACTGTCGGATTCTGACTGCTCCAAGCTTCTTGAGGTGTTTTCTCGCCTAATTTCGCATGAGGACATCGATTTTGTACATACACCACACACTGTACTGCCTCGGCCCAAAATTCTTTTGGCATTTCTTTGCTCTTCAACATCGACCAAACCATGTCGAGAATGGTCTGGTTCTTCCTCTCGGCCACACCATTTTGTTGAGGCGAGTACAACGCAGTCAAGAATCTCTTAATTCCTTACTCCTCACAAAAATTCGTAAAAGTGGCTGACAAGTACTCACCGCCTCTATCGGACCGCAAAACTTTGATATATCGTCCGGTCATCTTCTCGACAAGCACCTTGAACCTTTTGAACACTTCGAATGCCTCGGATTTTTCCTTCAAAAAATAAACTCAGGTCCTCCTAGTGTAATCATCAGCGAATGTAATAAAATACATTTTCTCACTGAACGATTTCGGGGTGATCGAACCACAAATGTCGGTGTGAACCAGTTCGAGAAGGCTTGCTGCTTCATATTTCGCCTTCTTATGAAATGTGACTCTTGCATGTTTACCGAGTACGCAACGTTCGCAAAATCTGCTCGTGTAGTCCATATCTGGCTGACCGTGCGCCATGTCCTTCTTTGCCAACTCTCGCAGGCCTCCATATTGCAAATGTCCAAAACGCAAATGTAGAGCTACGCTTTTTCTTCCATGTCGACTCGTAAGCACATTCTCTGCACACTTCTTAGGTTGAGCTTGAACATTCGATTCTTCCTCATCTCAACACCCGCAATTAATTGACCTTCCTTGTCCTTCAGCTGCATCATTTGATCTTTCATGAAGACCGAGTATGCTCTCTCCAACATCAGCCCCATGCTGATTATGTTGCTCTTCATCTCGAGCAAATAATAGGCATTTTCGATATGTCCTTCTTTACCATCCTTCTGATAGAATTAAATTTTATCTTTGCCCTTCACTCGGACTTTTGACGCATCTCCAAATGACACGTGCCCATCGTCTATCTCCTTCATCTCTATGAAAAGGTGTTTGTGCCCGCACATGTGGTCGCTTGCGCCGGTGTCGAGGTACCAAATCGTATCGCTCTCCGATGTGGTGTCTTTGTGAGCCATCATGAGAACTCCATCATTTGCCTCCTTCTCTACTAGGTTGGCATTTTCTTTTACCTTTTTCTCGGACCAGCACTCCTTCGCGTAGTGTCTAGATTTTCCGCAGTTGTAACACTCGACACTTGCTCGACTTGACTAGCCTCCTCGACACTTGCTCGACTTCACTCGGAATTATAGTTTCCGCCTCTGCCTCGACCACCAAATCTACCTCCTCGGCCGCGTCCTGTTCCTCGATTGTTCTCAGCGTACATCGCCTTGTCTTCATCTATGGCCGCCTTGACTTGCAGAGCCGCCTGGTGTGACTCGTTCTCCTTTTTTTTCTTTCGCTACTCGTGTGCCTCGAGTGAACCTGCCAGTTCATCAACGGTCATTTGATCTGGTGGATACAGGTGGTTTCATTCGTACTGTTAGAAGGGTAAATATATAAACCCCCCTTTATTAATATTACTATTATATGTTTTTTCATATTTTCTAAGTTCAGTTTGGGAAGCACATGAGCGGTGGAGAAGTCGAGGACAAAAGTAAACCGTGACAATCTCGAAAATTCTCGCGCAATTGCACGGGAAAAAGCTTATTTTATTCAATAGAGAAAACATCAACAATTACTGATTTTTAACTGATACTTTCAAAATTATAGTTTCAAAAATAAAAATGTTATTGACATATATATTGTAAGTTGGAAAAATTATTTGTACTAGTTATGTACATTGTTCGGTAAATTTTTTGGGGGAAGAACATCCCTCGGCCCTACATAGATCAGACACGGGCTCAAGTATCATGGAAAGGTCAACTCTTAAACCAACTAATCTTGTTTGAGTTCGATTCGAAAATCTATTGAGGATCTCGCTCCGCTTTGACCGTATAATTTGGTATCTTCTCTCTCACAAGATTCATGGTTACTAGGGAGGATCTCGCTCCGCTTCGACCGAACTAAATTTAATTTGAATCTAAAATTATTTGTATTGAATTAGATAATTATATATATATTTTTTAAAATAAACAATGGTTAAAAATTAGACATTATATATTTTTTTATGAATGTACATCACATTTCGAGACTTTAAGTCGTATGTATAAATTTGATTGCAAGGGAAAAAATATTTTTCAAATTATAGAAGAAATTATGTTGATTAATAAGATTGTATAAAAATATTGTTTGATATTTTGTAGTGTTTAATTATAATTATGACTATTTTTTAATTTCTATTTATTTTCTTCCACAATAATTTTTTTTTTCAAATTATAGAATAAATGAATTTTAGTAATAAAATTAGGAAAAAAAAAATATAGCTCGATATTTTTTAGGGTTTAATTATAATTTTAACTCTCTTAGTTTTCTATTAGTTTTCTTGGACGACAATTTTTTTTTCAAATTATATCTAAAATTATTTTGATTAATAAGATTATGAAAAAATATAGTTCGATATTTTTTAGGGGTTGATTATAATTTTAACTATTTTAGTTTCTATTTATTTCCTTGGGACAGCAAACAAATATTTTTCAACTAATAGCAAAAATTATTTTATTAATAAGGTTGCGCAAAAGTATTGTTTGATAATTTTTAGAATTTAGTTATAATTTTGAATCTTTTAGTTTCTATTTATTTTCATGGACAATAAAAAAATAATTTTCAAATTATAATACAAATGTTTTTAATTAATAATTTTTTTGAAATATTATGTAAATGTTGGAGTTATGAATTAATAAACTATTTGCTAAATATAACACATTGATCAAAATATGTGTTTGTTGGAGTCATCGATCATTTTCTATTTTAAATGACCTCAACCATTCAAAAATATAACATGTTGTCACATGATTTCGAATCCGGGTCTTCAACACCGCATGCAAGAATTATTACCATCCACACTATACAATGTCATGTGTTTTATTATTATTTTCAATGTATATATAAAGTTATGACACATTAACAAAAAAAATGATCTACCAAGAAATCAAACTCACAACCTCTCATATACAGAATAACATTATAACCACTGGACCAAATACTCTTATATATATTTCCATTTGTTTCAATGTATAAGTGCAGTTATGACACGTGTCAAAATTATGGAGAATGCATTAAACTTAAAAAAATGAATTAAACTTTAAAGAGAATGATTAATTTGAATTAGATCAAATCTTGTCTGATATTTACTATTTTTTGAAAACTTTAACATCAAAAGTTTTGAATCACACAACTAGAGGTACTTAATATTTCGTGGCACTTCTAAAATTATATTTTAAAGTGCCAATAATTTTGGTAGAGGTATTTAAATTTTTTTTTTTTAAGGAAAAAATTATAAATTTATTTGTGTTTTAAAGTACCATCTGCTTTTCCACACATTAGATACTGTGAACTTAATGTTAAATGAGTATTAATTGCATATAATTGATGAAACATAAACCCAACGAATCATAATTGTGTATTATTAAGAATCCTCAAAGATTGAGTAAAATATAATAATAAAAAATTAATAATTAATTAAAATTTCATATTTTGATCCATCTCATAATCCGACAATTGGAAAATTTCGAAGGTGCGAGTCAAGAAAATTATGGAACGATAAATGAAGAATAAAAGGTTGAACTTAATTATGAAGTATTATTAAAATTGATTAGAATGATGTGATATATAAAAATTGTTAAAAATATTTACATATAGTATGGAAATAATGCTTTATAACATCTAAATGATTTAAGCTATTATTTCAGTTTGCACACATCTTATTATGAATAAGAAAAATGTTGAATTGCCTCCAAATTCTTATCACATGATTTGATAACGTGATAATATCTTAACTTTTAATATATTAATTCATGTTTTGGCACCTTCATTAATTGTCAAATCATTAATTAAGATAGTAAAATCGTGAATTAAAAATATGCTGAAACTAAAATTTAAAAATCACGTCGCGGGACGATGGGAAAGTGCAAATTGATCAAAGTTGGATTTGTGAAAGCATAATTAAAAGTGTGTTTTAGGGGTTTTAATCATGGGACAATGACCTTGTACTGGTGGGGGAGGCAACAGTGAATAATTGTACCGGATTTTGTGTACTAAATAGCTGGAGTTAGAAAATGATGTTTCTTTTTAACTTTTTAATGGATTGTGGCGACATGATAAATAGAATCATAACTTCCATTTTAGCCGGTTATTTGGCATGACTAGATTGGCACCAGCATTTTTGTTCAAGTTAAACGAATAGAATAGAAACATTCTTCAAAACCCCTAGCTTTTCTAAATATTAGAGAAACTTATTTTTGTTAGATTTCCCATTCTAGTATATATTGAAACCTTTACCCCTAGTTATTTTACAAAATATTATGTAAAATAATATTGATTTCTCCTTGAGTCGTCGATATATCACCGATTCACTACTACAACGGTCTTATATCACAATAATAATTTTTACAATATTACGTACTTGACATAGATACAAATTAACATAAATAATTATATAAAGTATAATACAACTAAATGTATCTATAATATAATCAATATAAAATCAAAATACAATTTTTTGTCGAACATACCACATAATAAAAAATAACTTGAATTTAAATGTCTTTACTTCAAAATAATATAATCAATCCAAGTGTTCAATAAAATTACTAAACTTACTAAAAAACTTTAAATAATTATTTCTAGTCAGCGTAGAACAACACACATCCATTATAATTAGATATGACAAAATATGACCGGCCCGTTCGAACCCAGCCCGAACCGAATAATGTTGAAAGGTCAATGACCCTAAACCAAAATAGAACCGAACTGAATGACCCAAATCCGAAATCGAACCGAAATTGAATGATCCAAATCCGAAATCGAGCCGAAACTGAATGATCCGAAATCCGAACGACTCGAACCCAAATGAACTGAGATCCGAACTGACTTGAAACTGACCTGACCTGAGACCGAACTAGTCAAAAATCCAAATGACCTGAAAATCCAATGTCCGAAAACCCGCATGACCTGAACGATGTATTACTACAAATAAAAATAGTATATATTATTTCGACAATGTGTCTAATAGCATAATCATTTCAGTACGCTAAAAATGATGTAAAAGAATTGTATTTCATTGAAATTGATTGAATTAAAATGATTGGGTGACTTTGTTGATTACAAACATTGAACACTACTTGATAACTAACTACTAAATTTTTCATATCGTTCTAAGCCAACTAGCTTTAGGCCCGCGTGATTGCGCGGGGCACCGTTTTTTGTGTTGCTTTGTGTTTTTATTTTAGATGATAAATTTTGTTCTATTGTTAGTCATTTTTTTGGCTCGGTGTTTTGTTTTGTTTGTGTTGTCGACACAGATGCGGGACTACAATGAACGTTAAAATGAAAAGAAATTCCTTCATGATCATGATGGGGGTCTATAGTTTTAGTGGATTCAAATTGTTCACAAATTAGCCAGATTATAACATCACTATGTATGGTATCAGTTAAAATGATAATTGAACATTGCTACTTTCTCCTGCTCTTCCTTGGGGACCGCAAAACCCTAAAACAGAAATACACAAAATATAATCATATAATATATTAAAAAAATTTAAATAATTGTCTTTGGAGAATGATTTTAAATAAAAACAAATTAAATATAATTCACAGAGGTATATTAAATAATTCACAGAGGTATATTGGTAATTATGCATAAAATTAAATATACCTGGCCAAGTATAGTAGCTTCGGCTTCGATACCGGGCATAATCATGCTCATTGGCTGTCAAATTAAATAAAAACAAATTACGCAATATTGTATTAAATATTTCTCAGGGGTATATTTGTAATTATGCATAAAATTAAATATACCTGGCCAAGCATAGTAGCTTCGGCTTCGATACCGGGCAGAATCATGCTCATTGGCTGCCAAATTAAATAAAGACAAATTACGTAATATTATATTAAATATTTCTCAGGGGTATATTTATAATTATGCATAAAATTAAATATACCTGGCCAAGCACAATAGCTTCGGCTTCGATACCGGGAAGAATCATGCTCATTGGCTGCCAAATTAAATAAAAAAAAATTACGCAATATTATATTAAATATTTCTCCGGGGTATATTTGTAATTATGCATACAATTAAATATACCTGGCCAAGCACAATAGCTTTGGCTTCGATACCGGGCAGAATCATGCTCATTGGTTGCCAAATTAAATAAAAACAAATTACGCAATATTATATTAAATATTTCTTAGGGGTATATTTATAATTATGCGCAAATTTAAATATACCTGGCCAATCATAGCAGCTTCGGCTTCGATACCGGGCAGAACCATGCTCATTGACTGCCAAATTAAATAAAAACAAATTATTCAATATTATATCAAATATTTCACAGGGGTATATTTGTAATCATGCATAAGATTAAATATACGTGGCCATGTATTCCTGAATAATATATATGTTTTTGGAAAACAGTCAAACAACACTTGAAATAATTTCGACAATAAAAAAAATCAAATAAAATTATATAAGAAAAACAACTAATGATAACATTTAAAAAATAATAATTTTGATACAGAAAAAAAAACTTTAAACCCTAATTTTTTTATTTATTCAAGAAAATGAGAAAGGTCTATAAAGTGAAGTTCTATGAAATAGCGTAATCTAGAATTTAAATTCGAGATGATAACTAATGAAGAAAATACAAACCTGATCACGCCGAAAAACCTTCACGATCAGTTTTTCCTTCGATTTCAATCGATACAGTTAATCTGTGCAATTATAAATAGAAAAATTATAAATAGAATTTCAGTCATAAATTATGTGCAGGAAAAACGTCCATGAAAAAATTTAGTTCCATGTCCCACATAGGCTTTCTCGATCCAGGAAACATCCAATTGTATTATTCACAAAATCGGCTAATTAAATTAACAAAAAACAATGTTAAAAAAACCATAATTAAGGATTAAATAAAATAGAAATTTACCTAAACTTCCTTTGTTCACCTTAAGTTAATATCGCATCAGAATGAGATGTCCCATTTCAATTTGCGTTCTCGAACTGAAATGAAAAAAATCCTGAAAATAGAAACAAATTAAGCACATAAATGATGAATTTTTCATTTTCATTTAAAAAAAAATCGCTTCTTACTCGATTGAAATAGTGTGTAGGGTTAGGTTGCGAAGATGTCGTCCAGCACCTGCCGAAATATGTACCTGCAACTCACGTCGCCTGATCGCCATCGTGTTGGGCGAGCTCACATCGCCTAATCGCCATCGTTTTGAGCAAAGAGGACATAATCAGCTCACGTCGCCTAATCGCCATCGTTTTGAGCGAAGATGACAGAATCAGTGCCGAAAAGAGTAGCCGTACTCGTCGAACTCCGAGCAGCCACCTTTAGGGTTTCGTCGGCAGAGCTTCGTCGTCGAGAGAAGACAACGCATGGACGTGCTCGAAGCTGGGAAGCGCGACGCGTCTTCCATACCGGCGACCATCGTGCTCGGCCGTCGTAGCGACCGTCTAGCCCCGCTTTTCATGGCTTCACCTCCGTTTTCGCCACCTAGGGTTCGCTCGAGTTTCTTTTTTCCTCCCGCCGTGAAAATGTGAAGAGGGAAGAGAGAGAAGGGGTTATGGAATGAGCCGTGCTTTTCGTTGCATGGACTCGGCGTACGTGCTCCATTTGATGTTAGCCAACACCGGTCCACGAAAAACGGGTCCATTCAAATCTCGACCGTCGGATCTCGATCGAACGGTCCAGAATTGACGGGCGACGTCGCAAGATGTGGGAAGGGCGGCTTGAAAGAAAATATGGCTTAAGAATTAACTTGGAAGAATTTATATAAATAGGCAAATCTGCAGTCAGAATTGGGCCAGTTCATAAATCTGGGCCCGTTCAGAATTTAGGGTTTTAACCTAATTTCAGATAATTAGGTTTTAATCTAAATTTCGGGCTTATTCTGATAATTAGTAATTTTGGGCTTATTCTGAAAATTAGGGTTTTTTAACCTAATTTTCGATTTAACCTAAATCCTGCCTATATATATATATTCTGATTTTCATTTTTCTCTCTCTTCTAAGAGGCCATTTTCTGAACCCTAATTCTGGCCGCCGATTTTCTCCCTTCTTCCACAGAATACAAAGTTAGATCTGGAGAATTTGAGAGAGGGTTTAGAGCAGAGAATTTGAGAGAAATAATCGTGACGTCGACTAGAACGACGTTGACGGTTCCGATCAGTCGAAATCAAGGTGGACATGAGAAGAGGGATTGCACGAGCACTCCTTGGAGAAGGTTCACGGATTTGGAGAAGAAAACGACACGTACTAACTTGTACGAGGTAAAATTCTGAACAACTCTTCCTTTTTCATGGTTTTTCGAACGTGATCCAGGTGGAATTAGGTTATACATGTGTAAATAATTCCGCTGCACACCTTGATAATCATATGTATAACCCTACACGGCTCAGTAGCATTAGACTAATTATAATGTTGGGTTATAGGCCCAAAGTACTAATATACTAACTAGTCTAATAAATGTGTAGTAGTATTAAATGTGTAGTCTAATATACGAACGACCCGCGACCCGATTGTCCCGATGATCCGAATGGCTTGCAAATTGAAATGACTCGAACCCGAAATGACCCGATCTGAATCCGCCCGCCTCCGTCTGATTGTCACCTCTAATTATATCTTCATGTTCTATGTTATAAAGAAAAAAATGGCACAAAATCCTCGGCATCATCTAAATTTTAAAAATTATTTTTCCATCAAAGGAGAGAAATAAAAAATCAAAATCCAATTGAGATTTGTTTTATTTTGTGATATATAATAAATTATTTGAAAATAATGCATTATTCAAAAGTAAATAATAATGTACGGCCGCTACAAAATGCTAAATATATAATTTACATGCTACGTGAGTCCGTTATAGAGCCGTAGCGAAACAAAACGCTACAAAATTGAAATATGATTCGACGTCGCGTCTACCTTTTGAATTCCGCTACAGCGCTCTGATGTATAATACACATGTGTTTGATTTTTATATCTACATAAATATACTTTTAGATCTTTTAGATGTTTAGATTCATGATATACATTTTTTTAGATACATCAAACAACTTTTACCATGAAAATGTATGATGTGCCATTTTAACCGCAATATATCTTTTTAACTGTAATATATTCTTTTGATTTAATTCTTTTAGACGTTAGATATATTTTTTGAATAATGATATCTTTTTATATCACCAATATATATATATATATATATACATATGTATACATATATATATATATATACATATGTATATATATATATATATATATATATATATATATATATATATATATATATATATATATATGTATATATACATATATATATATATATATATATATATATATATATATATATATATATATATATATATATATATATATATACATATATGTATATATATATATATACGTATATATATATATATATATATATATATATATATATATATATATATATATATATATATATATATATATATATATATATATATATATATATATATATATATACATATATGTATATATATATATATACATATACATATACATACATATATATATATACATATACATACATATACATATACATATATGTATACATATATATATATATACATACATATACATATACATATATGTATACATATATATATATATATACATACATATACATATACATATATGTATACATATATATATATATATATATATATATATATATATATATATATATATATATATATATATATATATATATATATATATATATATATATATATATATATATATATATATATATATATATATATATATATATATATATAGTTGCAAATTGCGTTGTGTTGCGGCGATATTGCGTGTGTTGGAAGCCAAATGCTGCGCGCTGCCACTTTTTGCGTTGTTGCGTTTTTTTGACGATATATTGATGTTGTGTACGAAATAGGTGAAGCGTACGTTGCTTGTATAAAATAACTTTTTTTACTGTTTGTTTTTAAAATAACTTTATTTGGCTTTTAAAATAACGAAATAGCGTGAAGCGTGCGTACGCAATATCTTATTTTCGCAACATTCCTTTATTTGGCTTTTAAAATAACTTTTAGTATTTTTTGTTTGTGTATAAAGTTTTATAAATGTTTAAAGATTTATAAAGGTTCATTATAGTTATACATCATAATATAAGAACATAACTCCACAAATAAACACAAATATATTTTTTTATTTCTTCCCTAGAGTTTTTTTTTTTTTTTTTTTTTCATGTTTTGTGAAATAATTTTTCTTCTTTTTGACTGGCAGGCTTTTAAGTTCTATTTTTCTGTATTTTCTTCTCCTTTCTCCTCTTTGGATTGTTTAAGGGATTAAAAACTAAGATAAATCTCCACGCTTAACTTTATTTCTTTTTCTTTTTGATTTGTTAATATATCATACTAACATTCTCTCATCTCCTAAAAAACCAAACTTTCATTTCTTTTTCATCTTCTCTTTTACTTAATTTATCATATTTTTGTTTCATTTTTTGGCACTTTGAATTAGTAATACTATTTAATATAATATGATTTTTTGAGTGCCATGTTCTTGTATTTTTGTATCTTTAGTTATGTGGTTGAGTAGCCGTAATGGATTTCGATTTTGAACTACCAATGTATCATATACAATATGGTTATTTTTATTGCTCGCTACAAAAGTGTAGCTTCGATATATCGCACGTTATGCGTTGTACGCTACAAAAAAATCACGACGCCGCGCCGCGCTAAACGCTATTTCCAACCTTGATATATATATATATATATATATATATATATATATATATATATATATATATATATATATATATATATATATATATATATATATATATATATATATATAACAGAAATTCATATATTTTTGTGAATAAATTATTGTAATAACACTACATACAACATCATAATAAAAAGTATCACGTGACGTCATCTTGTTAGGGACGGATGCCTCTCGATGAAAATTTGTCGAAAATTAGCCGATCATTAAAAAAAAGGTTCCATGGATGGAAACTTATAGTTACTCTTATGGTTCTTTGGAGGTAGAAAATCCATTTAAACTAGCTATAACCCCGCGCAATTGCGCGGGGCACGTTGATTTGTTTTTTTTTATGATTTGTGTTTTTTCTGTATTTATTTTTCGGCAGCGTTGTATTGGCCAGTGATTCGATTTGTGTGGTGTTGTGGAATTTTCAAACTGAGAAGGACCGAAATGTAATTTTTCAAACTGAAAAGGACCAAAATGTGAATTAAAATTTTTTTTCGAATTAAAATGTGTAAATAAAAGAGGATCAAGATGTAAATATGAAGTACCAAAATGTAATATTTTAAACTTGAAAGGACCAAAACAAAAATAAAAAAGGACCAAAATATAGTTTTTTCAACTAAAAAGGACCAAAATGTAATAAAAAAAGTACCAATATGTAAATTAAAAAATTTCTTACAAAGAGGCCACTGGACCAAAATGTATTTTTTTAAACTTGGAGGACCAAAATGTAAATAAAAAAGGACCAAAGTGTAATTTTTCGAAATAAAAAAGACCAAAATGTAAATAAAAAAGGACCAAAATGTAAATTAAATTTTTTTTTTACAAAAAGACCCCTGGTGACGTGGCTCAACCAGGAGCCAGGAAAAAGTATAGAATTATACTAATTATAATTTGGAGAGTTAAAAATAGAGAAATCTAAAAATATGTATAATTTAAAAAAAAAAATTCAGATAAGTTAGGCGGTTATATATATGTTGATTCAAAAAGGTTTGTGCTTATGTAATTTACGAATTATAAATCTGAAGTGATTGGAGTTTTAATATAATCCTTTTGTCAAGGAGGAGTTGATTAGGGTTTTAGTTTGTAGTAAAAAAGAGGAAACCGAAATAAAATAGAAAAGCACTAAAATGAGCAAGATTGGCTTGAAATTGAAGTTCTCCCCCAAAATAAGAAATAAAAGGGGATAAGATACCCACTCATGTCAATTCTTGTCTCCTCACATCCTATTGCGGCTTCCATTAATGATGAAAACACCCTTTCTTTCACACCAAATATAAAATTATCAAATCAAATTGGGAAAGAAGGAGAAGAACCCAAACCTAAAGCAAGATTCTACACCCCAATTTCTTGGATTTGATTTCCACTAATGATAAAAAAATGAAATATTTCATGAATGAAATGGAGCAATCAAGCTTGGATGGCAAGCAAGCCAATTACTTTGGTGAGATGAGATTGATTTAAGTGTCGCATTCTATCTTTCAAACACATGTTTTGTTGGTTTATAAAAGAGACTACAATCCATGAAATGGAGCTGTCATAGATTGCTTAGGTTTACCATTTTTTTTGTTGACATGTAGCATTTTTAAAATCCCAATTTACAAGAACAACTAATCCAACTTCATATTTACAAACATAGCTCTTTCGTCCCATCCTCTGACGAGATGATCTGACGATAGTGTTTAATTATGATTTTTGCACGTTAACCTTTGATTAACTCACTTTTGCCAAGTTTTCTGGCGAAAGAGAAAAATAATATATTTTTTATAATTATTTTTATTTTAAAGTAGCAAAATTTCTTTTTCTCTTTCGCCAGCTGGCAAATATGTAGATACCAACACCTATTTAGAAATTTGTCGGTAAAATTCTAGGGACCTATCCGTAAATCTGTCGTTACATTTTATTGGTATGTCCAAATTGAATGTTGTTTGTTTTGTTCGATTTGTTATTATGTGTAGAATGATTGCCTGAAATTTGGTAGCCTTATCTTGAATTTCTAATTTATTTACATTTTTGTATTAATTATGAGTTTATGTGAAAAATCATCATTAAAACTTTTTTTGTGATATTTAAAAATCTTAAAAAATTAGTTCTGCATTTTTTATCTGTTTTTGCATCTTTTTTATTGTTTAGATATTTGTCTGTTTAATTAGGAAAAAAAAGAATTTTTTTTGGATAATTAGGTTAAATTTATATACAAATTCTTCTTTTTATGTCATGTTTTGTAAAATAGATTTGACTAGTTTCTAAATTTTTTTAAATCACAAAAAAATATCTTGTTTAATATTGATTGTGTCTATTTTGTATATCATTTTGTCTCAATCAATTTCATTCATTTTTCTATTTGTTATGATTATTTGAAATTCATCTATCAATTGTTGAGATTTTGATAGATGACTTTTAAAAATCATAACAAATAGAAAAATAAATAAAATTGAGTGAGATAATATACTGAACAAACTAAACACAATTAATATTAAGAAAGATATTTTTTTGGTGATTTTAAAACATATAAAAAATAGTTAAATATAATATACAAAACATGATGACAGAAAAAGAAAGGGAATTTTTATAGCAATTTAACATAATTATCCAAATATGTTTTATTTTTTTTATTTTTTTAATGAAACAGACAAATCTCCATACATGAAACGGTCGTAATAATTTGAGAATAAACGATTCGGTTGAGACGTAGCACAAACAGATAAAGAATTCAGAGCTAAATTTTTTAGATTTGTAAACATCACAAAAAAAGTTGTAATGCTGAGTTTTCACACAAACCCATAATTAATAAAAAAATTAAAGTAATCAGAAATTCAAGATAAATCTATCAAATTTCACACAATCATTCTAAACATAAAAAACTAACAAAAACAAACATAATTCAATTTGGACATACCAATCAAAAGTAATGACAGATTTACCGATTGGACCCTAGAATCTTACAGAAAAGATCCTAAACATGTGCTGGTATCTGCTGTTTCGCCAACTGGCATGGCGAAAGTGCAATTTTTTTTTTGCTTCTTTAGAATGAAATCAATTATAAAAAAATATTATTCTCCTCTTTCGTCAGAAGGCTAGGCAAAAGTGGTTTAATTAAAAAAAAAATCAGGTTAATGTGCAAAGATCATGATTAAACATTTTTTTCCAGACCCTCGGGTGAAAGTCTAATCTCTTTCGTCGGAGGGTTTGGGGAAAGAGCTAGATTTGCAAAATTGAAGTTGAGCTAGTTATTTTTGCAAATTGGTTTTTAAAAAATGCTACTGTCGAAAAAAAATATAGATTTACACTCATATTTACTACTTGTAGCTAATGATAAACATAGTTTGTTATCGTGAATATTTTTGGTTTTATATTTTTACCAACGAAACTTGAATTCTTGATTTGTGATATTGTTGTTTAAAACACTTAAACACTTGAACTATGGGGCATTGATCACGGTGATCATTCTTGATTAAACTTTTTTAACTTAAAATGTCTGGGGTTTACATGTAACCCGAAAAACCAAAATATCATAATCAGATGATAAAAATACAAAATATCACATTTACCCCTCCTTTTCTCTCTCTTTATATTGATTATTGAGTTACTTAAGGCCCAAAATTAGTGGCCTGGTCCATCTCGGTAGGACATTAGCATAATTTGTCTGGACATGGTCCACCATGTGAGTTCATTACGAAGGAAAATTGATGAGCGAGTCCAGTACAAGTACAATCTAGGTTCATAATGTTTCAGTATAGACCCAGTACAAGTAACTCCGGAAAGCATGTACTTTGCTAGTTGCACGTAGTTTACTATCCATATGTTGTGGACTACCACAGATTTCTCCCCCTAAAATTATTTGCAGCGAGTAAAATTCATGAGCATTCTATTTGCATGAAAGCCAATGGACTTGTGGCCTAATGGTTGGGTGTGAGACACAAGAAATCATATGTTTATATTGTGAGAGATTGTGAGTTCGAGTTTCATTTACATCAATGAATGGAAGACCACCGAGTTTTCTCCATTTACTCGTTTTTTTTATATTTGCATGAAAAGTCTATTTCCTCGATACGATACCAAGCATACTGGTGTATAATTTTCTAGTTACTACAAATTAACTTGGACCACAAAGATATATATTGCATGTGTGTGCAATAACTAAAAAGCAATGCAAAGTTGAGAGAGAAAAAAGAGGTGCATTATTTAAGAAAACAGCTCCGCTCATTGCCACCTCATTTCCATATAAAACCAACCACATACATGATAGAGATGTTGATCTACCTCATTTTCATTTCCTTTTTCTCTCTCTCTCTCTCTCTCTCTCTCTCTCTCATTCATTTTCAGGAACTCAAGAACTCCATCTAAATTACACAAGCCAAAACATATCACTAATTAAACCATTAATTAAGGTTATGGGTCCCCAAAGAGACCCTAAAAAGGTATCGTACGGGAACGGGTCGGTAACTCGTCCGACAACTCCGAGCCGAAAAGAGAAAGTAGTGCGATACAAAGAGTGTAGGCGTAACCACGCGGCGAATATTGGTGGATACGCAGTGGATGGGTGCACCGAATTCATGGCCTCGGGCGGAGAGGGCACATCTGAGGCTTTTATCTGCGCAGCCTGCAATTGCCATCGTAGTTTCCACAAGAGAGTGGTTGAAGCCGAGGCTGAGGCCGAGACCGAGACTGATTGCGATTGTTCCTCCATCTCCACCTCGAGTAGATGATGATTGCGAGGCAAATATTTCGGTGATTCAATTAATTGCGCTCGAATTATTCGACAATCTTCCATGAAAGACCTATTGGAGAGGTTTTCATTATTTTTCTTTCATTTTTTTACCAAATACCATTAAAGACGTGTTTTTGTAATTGGTTTGCTTTGAACAAGTGCCCGAAAAAGATACTTTGAATTGATATATACGAATTAAGTCTAGGGCTTATAATGATGACAGAGTGCGGTGATTAATTTGATAATTAATCTTTGTATAATTTATTTTCGGTGTGCATGCGAGGATTGATACGATTATGTAAAGTTTGTTTTTGTCCTACAAAGGAGAGGCTTTTCAAGCTATTAATTTGAGAAGGGGGGGAGAGGGGATTGAGTTGTTTTTCTCTCTTTTTATTGCATTTTCATCTTTAATTGATTATTGGTTTTCTACTAAAGATCTTGAGTAATGTAACACATGACATGGTTCGTGGGAACGCATATATTTTTTGAATTTCTTTGATTTACAATTATGTATTTTGGAATGTTTTTTATGAATTGGATCTTTCTTTGTAAATTGTTAATTAACTGAAATTTATCTTCCCAGTTCTGAATGGAAAAGAAGGTTAATCAATAGAAATCAAGGACCATTTAGCGAAATTAAACAACATAACATAACATTATACTTTTGGAAAAGATTAAACTATCAAGCTCGTACTAGAAAAAAATACAAAGCTTGGAGAAATAATTTTTGATTGAAATATGGCACCTTTTTACGTGATCCACACATGTTTCATTGAAAAAATTAAAGTTAGAATAGGAGCTGTCTTTGGATGGATCTATAATGATTACAGGAGTAAAAAAAAAAGAAAAAAGAAAAATATAAACCAAAATTAATTACATAGCAACTAATGAATTTAAGAACAATCTTGCCTTTAGAAATATAAGTTTGAGATATATACTAAACACCTGATTTGAACTGATGTATATGTTTTTTTTTTTTTTTTTTTTGAATAACTGATGTATATGTTTTAAGTGTTTCCTTTTTTGATAAAGAAATGAATCAAGAGTATTTTTCTTCTTGCATTTGATTATGCAGCTCAATTAAGGTTATGTGAACGTGAAATTGGAGAAAGATCATGTAAGCAAATAATAATAAGCACCTTGGACCGTAATTTATGCATTTTTATGCATTTCTTTGAGAAATTATAAATTGGGAAAGGAGGGGCAGTGATGATATTTTTGTCTTGTTGATGTTTTGCTATGAAATTTGACTTTTCCAAATGCGAAGTTGCAAGTAAGATCACATCTGCACAAATAAGATCACACACTATAATTTTTCATGTTGCACTTTGCAGTTCCAAATTTCTAATATTTATTTATTTGAAATATTTATTGTGGTTCTGAAGATTCCATATTTTAATAAACAAAAATTGCTGGGATGCCGGCGTGAAGATTGCAAAATCTCTGCATTTTACGAATTTTAAATGGGAGAAGTTGACAATCTTCTTTCTAATTGTTTAATTTGGGTTGGTTATTAATTAATCTTATCTTGCTATCCAATCAGGTTTTTGGGGCGCAACTTTTAGTACTACATGCCACTCATAATTTATCTCCCATCAAATCTTTTGAAAACAAGTTAGTAAAATAAAAAAAGTTTTGGCAGAAAAATAACTATAAATGTCCAAATTTGGTGGATTTGAAACAAATCTGGAGAGACACATTGAAATCTTGCATATGGCAAGATTCATGAAATTTGATTGAATAATCAAAAGTTTTGACAAGTGAAAGCCACGTGACATGGAGTATAGATGAGAGTGATGCCTAACTATTGTTGAAGCCCCCCTATTTATTGTGGCGGCCAGACTTTGAGTTAGCCCTTAATTAATTTAGAAAGGTAACTAATACAAAAGTGATTTGAATTAAGTAAGCAAATTGTAGAATGTTATTGTTTAAAATTTGTTAATACACGTAAGATTTGAGGATATAAATAGTGTGTTTAAAGAGCATGAGCAATTTTCAAATCACTATCACCTAAATCCCTAGAAAATGTGAATCTAGGTTCACCTACCTTACATGACCTTTGGGTCATGAATAAATTAAATCATATTCAAAATGGACCATGTGTTATTGACTCATATAAACATCGATTCACCGCTCGGTCTATTTTACCACACTATCAAGTCAAGTTCACTGTATATTTCACTATTTAAATATCACTAGCATTACTTGGACTCAATATCGACACAAGTAAGATATGAACAAAACCAATAAATGGAGAAGAAGATGTATTTTTTTTTTGTCTCACCACCGGACTATATATTGTTGGTATTACGGTATTCAAATATTAATTCAAATAGAATTTCTAATAAACAAATCTTTCTTTAATTCTAATAAGATTTTACAAATATTTTTGTATTTTCTAAATTAATATGAATTGCTAAACATTTAAGGCATATTAATAGACTCACTAAACATAGGCACCAAAATATTACAAAACTTTGTCTTAACATTATTTCCTAAATTACTTTCTTTATAATAAAACCCGCCCCTTAATACTTTGCTTAGAATCAAACTTTCTCTTTGGGCTAATTAAACTTGATAATTATTAGTTTGGGTTTGTGCTTATCAACAAATTCCTTCCTTAAGTTGAAGCATGTTCTTCATCCCTATCATCGTTTTGAAGTTCTCGAACAACGTTGTCGGAAGCGGCTTCATGAAAATGTCTGCTATCTAGGCCTGACTCGTCACATGACTCATTCGCATATCACATTTCTTCATCTTCTCTCGAATGAAATGAAAACACACATCGATGTGCTTACTCGTCTCATGATGGACCGATTCTTTGCTAGCTTGATTGCAGACTTATTGTCGACTCGTATCTCAGTCACCTCGTGTTGCGTCATTTTCAACTCGTGCAACAAATTCCTTAACCAAGTCCTATGACACATACAACAGGATGCTGTGACGTATTCCGTCTCGCACGTCGATAGCGTCACTATTGACTGTTTCTTTGAAAGCCACGTAAACGCAATATCTCTCATATAAAACACATACCCTGTTGTGCTTTTTCGATCGTCAACATCTCCACACCAATCACTGTCCGAGTAGCCCACCATCTTGTATTCGTCCGTCCTTGAGTAGGATAACCCGAGTGATTATGTACCTCGAATGTACCGAAAAATCTTTTTTATCGCTTTCCAATATGAATACCTCGGTTCCTCCATGAATCGACCTACCACCACAACACTATATGCAATGTCGGGACTAGTACAAGTAAGGAATCATAAACTCCCAACTAAACTTAGAAATTTGCTCAGATCAACTCTGTCTCCTCCCTCAAATTTAGAGAGTTTCACACCGAGCTCCATCGGTGGGTTACTGTCCTCCATCTTGTACCTCTTGATGATATCCTTCGCGTACGTCTCCTGCGATACAAAAATTCCTGACTCACCTTGTTTAACATCGAGACCAAGGAAATATTTCATCAGGCCCAAATCTGTCATCTCGAATTCTCGCGTCATCGCTTTTTTAAATTCCTTCACCATCTTCTCATTACTACCTATGAAAATCAGATCATCAACACATAGATCAACAAACAACACATCGTTTTTCTAAAGGGAATTGATCACGCTCGACGGGTTGATCACTTACGTCCTTCTTTACTTCTTTGCCACGTTGGTGGCTAGCCGTACGTCCCACGCCCGCACGTCTCTCACCGTCTTGACTTCGATTACGTCTCCGGTTTGATCACAAACGAAGAGCCACAAAGCACGTACTCCTCTACCCGTATCCACAGTGAGTCGTAGTCTCTCGATCACACACACAACTGTCTAGACGAGGCGTTTGTGAACTTGCTTGATTGATTGGTTTGATTCTCCAATCGAGAAAATGTCTTTTCTCTTTTCTCTCTTTCTCTTCGCACTTTCTCACCGTTTGATAGAATGATTTCAGTAGATTGGTCTAATATGAAGAGAGAGAAACATCCTATTTATATGACATAGGATAAGGACACCCAAAAGGCACATATTGGAAATACCAACACATGTATAATAATAACATGCAAATAACAACTTTCTGCATACTTCCGTCATGACGCACCGAATGGTACGTCATGACGGACCGATGCCAATTAGCCCATGGACAAAATTTGCATACTTCCGTCACGACGGACATACTGCCCGTCACGACGGACATGTCCGTCACGGCGCACCAAACGGTCCGTCATGATGGACTAATATGCAAACTCGAATTCGGCTGTCCACAATCTTTGTAGACTGTACATACATGCTTCGTCGTGACGCACCATATGGTCCGTCACGACGGAATGTCTATACAAACTGAATTCTACACAATTGTATTGTGCATTCATCCGTTTCCTTGAATGCGTAAATTCATGTGTCCTTGTACGTACTCTTTTACGGTTGATCCAAAATTGTATTTCCTTCAGTCTCCCACTATGTTTCACATCTAACTAGAAGGTACTCACGTATATCTCATATACATGATAATAGAGAATATAGCCCGCATATCAAATATGCTTAAGCTATGCACATGATATGTGCCATAATTTACAAATCAAGCCCGACATAGTACGACTCGTTGTGTGATCGTGTAGGTTCGTTTAAAGATGACAGTAAGTTGTAAAGCATTACAAGCCCATGAGTGGGATCTAGTCACTCCATCACGGCTACCCATGTTAAATCGAAAATGATTGTGATCATTGTGCCTAACTTGAATAGTGGTGGTTTGTTCTCTTGTTTGCGATATCCGTTGATCAAAAGACATGGTAATAGTCATCCCTATAATTTGATCAACTACACTTATTTCCCGATACCTAATTGAGTTAACAAATTCCAATCGATGTTAATTGACTCTGGCAACAATTTTCGTTAATTAATTCATCGAGTGGCCTAAGAGATATCTCTTCCTTTCGAAATAAACAATTCCTATCTTGGCAACTCATATCGAATCCTGTGTTTCGGGCATACCCAATAATGACCGTTTTAGTCCCTTGTTACAGAAGGCGGAAGACATATCAAAGTATTGTGTTACATGTTGGGAATCCGACGACCCCGAGCCCCGCGCAGCGGAAGTGAGGGCCCGGTCCTGTTCCCTTGTCCCGAGATCTCGCCATGACATCGAGGGCACGATGCAATAGAAGGATAGATCGTTACTGCGTGAAATTGATCACGCTCGAAGGGTTGATCACTTTCTTCCTTGCTTTACTCCGGTGTCACGTTGGTGACTAGCCCGTGCGTCCCATACCACTCATCTCCCACCGTCTTGACACGTCTCCGGTTGTCTTCGTGCGTCACACGCCTACACGCTTCCACAGCGTTTTACTCGTTTACTTCTCCGGTTTGATTACAAACGAAGAGCCACAAAGTGAGAACACCTATACCCTTATCCACCGTGAGTCGTAGCACCTCGGTCGCGGATGCACCTTCCTAGACGATGCACCGGCGAACTTGCTTGATCGCGTTTGATTCTCTAAGTGGAGAAAACTCCCTTTCTCCTCTTTTCTCTTTCTCTCTTTAGTCGCACTCTTTCAACTCCTTGACAATAGTCTCTCTAATTTCTGGACTGAAATTAGACTTCTTGTTAGACTGAATAATCATCTTGTCTAAACTGAATCATCATATCAACAGAGGAGAGAGAAACATCCTATTTCTACTAAATAGGATAAGGATTGGGTCAAAGATTGTGTATATCCAATATACACTTCCAGCATCATGTTCGTTCGAACGCACCATGCGGTTCGTTCGAACGCACCATGCGGTTCGTTCGAACGAACTACTTTCTGTCATGAGTATGTATAAAACCATTCTATACCCGAAGAGGTTCGTTCGAACGCACCCTTATGGTTCGTTTGAACGAACCACCTTCTGTCTCATTTATGTGTTAATTCCAAATTACATTCGTAGCAGTTCGTTCGAACGAACTCCAAGGTTCGTTCTAACGCAAACTCTCTGGAATGAATTGAGTATAAAACAATTTCATACTCGTAGTGGTTCGTTCGAACGGACCCTACGGTTCGTTCGAACGAACTACTTCCTGGAACTTAACTTTGCACAATCTTATTATGCATTTACTTAAACCCATGAACACATGTTCATATATCCTTATACGTACAGTTTTACTGTTGATCCAAAACTGTATTTCCTTCATTACACATGCAACACGATCAATGGTCTCCTCAAGTTTGAAGAACATAACGCCCTACTCATTACAAGTCCATCCATAATGACTAAACCATGTCATGGACTCGCACTTTTGGTCAAGTTCAATAAATGTCACTTAGCATATATCTATATTCCCGATTCGACAAGCACATTTGTCCTATGATTAGCAAAACATAATCATCTCCTCGGCAAATATACTAGTGTATACGTTTAGTCTATTGTCTGATAATAGAAATGCTTCACTCTTAAGCAAACTAATTGTGACTAGGAACGATTTTGAAATGAAACTTTTAGTGTGACGGTTTCGCTACACATAATCACGTATTATGTCGACGCTCACACAAGTTCAAATCAAGATTCATGTAATCGTATTACACAACCCGCACACATAATCACGTATTATGTCTGATAAATGAAAAATAAATTTAATTAATTTTTTTTAAATGCACTAATATATGATAAGAATTTGGGGTGATACAACGTTTACTACGACTATCCTACGAATTTCGTCCTACGAAACTATCGTTTGGATAACTAACTAACTCTCTTCCTCCTCTAGCTATCTCAAACCTATAACTTTCGCATGATAGTCATGTTTAGCCTGTTGTTTAATTTAGACCTAGAGGGGGGGTGAATAGGAAGTCCTACGGTCCAATTTTCGCGGTAATGGATACAATTATAATTTTGTGCGGAAGCGTAACTAAATTAGAGAAAGAAATACAATACCGAAACAAATAACACGCGATATTTGTTTACGGAGTTCGGTAGGTGGTTGCTTTGTAGCTTTAACTCACCGGCTACTTGCTCAATCGACCGACTCGATTAATTGCAAGTACCTGTTGGGTATCGGCGTCACTACCGAGCCCCGCGCAGCGGATTGAGAGGCCCGGTCCGACCCGATCCCGAGGACCACGTCAACGACTCGACCGTACGAATCATGAAATGCAACTAAACCTATGAATATAACTCTTATATACATAGAAACATACCACGTGAAATTGATCACGGAGACGGGTTGTTCAGTTAGTTACTGCTTGCTTCGATTCCGGCGACACGCACGTCCCACGCCCGCGCGATTCGACACCAAATCCGAAGCTCCGATTATGTCGTATACAACCGGATTCTATCCGATTTGTCTCCGACCTTGCTCGTCCTTGCTCTCGATTGATCACAGTCGAAGATCTTAGTTTAGATCTCTCTACTCGTATCCACCTCGAGCTTTTCGTCTTTCGGTTGCGGTGAATTCCCCTAAAATTCACCACAATCTTGCTTAAATTTCCTCAACTTGTCACACAAGTTTTATCTCTTTTCTCCAAGCTCTAGATCTAGTTCTTAGCACAGAATAATGGCTTAGTACCAGAGAGAGAGAGGTTACAAGAATATAAATATATTCTGTGATTAATGAGTATTAATGAGTATCAAAAACTGCTAATCCAGAATTCGGATCACAGTGCGTCATGACGCACCATATGGTGCGTCACGGCGCACCAGTCACAATTACTGAATATAGCCGTTACACAGTGTATCGTCATGACGCACGATAACGTCCGTCATGACGCACCACCGTCATGACGCACAAATTGGTGCGTCGTGACGGTATACTCACAGATTGGCTTTCTCAGAATTACTCTACTGTGCGTCATGACGCACAATATGGTGCGTCATGACGCACCATGTAATTTCTGCCAGATTTGCATAATCTTATTATGCATCCAATCGTTCCGACGAACACGTATGTTTGTCTACACTCATTTGTATATTCAACTAGTTGATCTGTAACTGTATTTCCTTCAGTCTCCCACTCAGTTCAAGATCCAACTAAAGAAAGTACTAGCGTACATCTCATGTACACATAACCTCAGAGATTGAAATTTAAGCCCGAAATAAGACAGCTCTATGTGTGACCGCGTAGGTTCGTATCAAGCAATGGTAGTAAACTTATGCCCAAGTTTACGGGCTCATGAGAGGGATCTAGGAAGAAATCCATCATAGCTTTCCCACGTTGAAAACGAAAATGATTGTGATCATTTATACCCATCTCGAACGGTGGTGTTTAGTTCTCTTGTTCACGATATCCGTCAATCAAAAGGCACGGTAATAGTCATCCTTATAATTTGATTGACTAAACTTATTGTCTCGATACCGAATTGAATCAACAAACACAATCGATATTAACAATTTAATATCATTGACTCTGGCCAGAGATTTCGTTGATCAATTCATCGATAGGCCTAAGGGATATCTCTTTCTCTCGAAAGGAACAATTTCTATCTTGATGACTCACATCAAATTCCGTGTTTCAGATAATACCCGATCATAATCCCATGACCATCCTGTTACAGATGGTGGAAGATTATATCTAAGCATTATGTTACGCACGAAAAATGATCCATGATCATCTCAAGTGTGAAGAACTAAGACCCCATTCGTTACGATTCCATCTACAATGACTAAACCATGTCATGATATCGCACTTTTGGTCAAGTCACAATATGCATAACCTAATGCATATCCATATTCCCGATTTGACAAACTCTTTGTCCTATGATTAGCAAAACATAATCATCACCTCGGCGAATATGCTAGTGTACATGTTAGTCTATTATCTTATAATAGATATACTTATCACATAAGTATCCTAATCATGACTAGGGACATTTTTGAAATATAACTTTTGAAATGTGATGGTTTTACTTAACATGATCACGTATCACGTAGACACTCACACAAGTCATAAATCAAGGTTCGTGTAATCAAATTACACAACCTCGCACAAGTTTTCATATAAGATAAATGCAAATGAAATATAAAATTTTTGAAAGTGCATTAATATAACATAAGTCTTGGGTGATACATCGTTTACAACAAATAACTTATCATAACAACTATTGTTTTAGATAACTACAAACCAACTTCCTCCTCTAGGTATCTCAAACCTATAGTTCTAGCATGACGATCATGTTTCGTAACTGGAAGTGGCTTTGTAAACGGATCCGCTACATTCTCGTCAGTATCAATCTTCAAAATCACAACATCCTGCCTTTGTAAAATCTCACGTATCAAGTGGAATTTACGCAGGATGTGTTTGGAGCGATGATGCGATCTCGGTTCCTTGGCCTGTGCTATTGCTCCCGTATTGTCACAATACACAGCCACGGGTTCCGAGATACTCGGTACAACACCAAGTTCGGTCACGAACTTCTTGACCCAAACCGCCTCCTTTGCGGCTTCCGAAGCCGCGATGTATTCTGCTTCCGTCGTAGAGTCAGCAACTGTCGGTTGTTTGGAACTCTTCCATATAACCGCGCCACCGTTCAAACAAAACACGTACCCACTTTGTGATCGAAAATCATCAGTACATGTTTGGAAACTGGCATCGGTGTAACCCGTTACAACCAATCCATTATCCTCGCCACCATATACTAAAAACTGGTCCTTAGTTCTTCGTAAGTACTTGAGGATAGTTTTCACGGCTTGCCAATGCGGATCACCTGGATTCGATTGGTAACGTGATAGGACGCTCAATGCATACGATACGTCAGGTCTCGTACAGATCATGGCATACATGATAGATCCAACCGCCGAAGCATATGGAACCTTATCCATGTTATTTTTCTCTTCGCTCGATGTCGGACATTGAGCTTTCGAAAAATTTATACCACTCGACATGGGAAGAAACCCTTTCTTAGAGTTTTGCATGAAAAATCTTTTCAGCACCTTGTCGATGTACGTACTCTGACTTAGGCCGAGGAGTCTCTTGAATCTATTTCTATAGATCCTCACGCCTAAAATATAGGCGGCCTCTCCTAAATCTTTCATAGCGAAACGAGTATTCAAATACTTCTTAACATCCGATAACATCGGAATGTCGTTTCCTATGATCAATATATCGTCCACATAAAGAACAAGAAATGCTACGCGGCTCCCACTAACCTTCTTATATACACAAGGTTCTTCTTCGTTCTTGATAAAATCATACTCGCGTATGACTTCATCAAAACGAATGTTCCAACTCCGAGAAGCTTGTTTCAGCCCATAAATGGACCTTTGAAGCTTGCATACTTTCTTAGGATTCTTTGGATCGATAAAACCTTCGGGTTGTGTCATGTACACATCCTCCGATAAGTTTCCGTTAAGGAAAGCAGTTTTAACATCCATTTGCCATATCTCATAGTCATAATAGGCAGCTATGGCAAGGATAATCCTTATAGACTTAAGCATGGCTACCGGCGAAAACGTTTCATCATAGTCTACACCATGAATTTGCTTGAAACCTTTCGCAACTAACCGTGCTTTGTAAGTATGCACTTTCCCATCCATGTCGATTTTCTTCTTGAAAACCCATTTACACCCGACGGGTTTAACCAAGGGTGGTGGATCAATCAAGTTCCAAACTTGATTATCATACATGGATTGGATTTCGGACTTCATGGCATCATGCCATTTGTCGGAATCTTCGCTCAACATAGCATCTTTGTAGGTTGTCGGCTCATCATCTATGAGTTCGACGTTGCCTTCATCAGTCACGATAAATCCATATCGTACTGGTTCCAGCCGGGTCCTACTAGACCTACGAGGAGCACCTTGTGCTATTGGCTCGACATCCTCAACTATTGATGGATTCGGGTCAACATCCATCGGTTCAATGTTTATTTCTGAATCTCGAACCTCTTCGAGATCAATCTTACTCCCACTAGCTCGTTGAGATATAAAGTCCTCCTCCAAGAAGGTACCTCTTCGAGCTATGAAAACCTTGTTTTCCTCGGGATTGTAGAAATAATATCCTTTAGTTTCCTTAGGATATCCTACAAATAAACATTTTTCAGATTTGGGTTCGAGTTTATCCGAAAACATTTTTCAAACATAAACATCACATCCCCAAATTCTAATAAAAGATAACACCGGAGGTTGTCCGGTCCACATCTCATATGGTGTCTTTTGAACCGATTTAGAAGGTAAGCGGTTTATTAGAAAAGCCGCTGTCTCAAGGGCATATCCCCAAAACGATTTTGGGAGACTAGTTTGACTCATCATAGATCGAACCATATTCAATAAGGTCCGATTCCTCCTCTCGGACACGCCATTCCATTGAGGCGTTCCAGGTGGAGTCAATTGTGAAACGATTCCACAATCTTTGAGATGATCTTCAAACTCATAGCTCAAATACTCGCCTCCTCGATCTGATCGAAGTGCTTTGATTGTCTTGCCAAGTTGATTTTGAACCTCATTTTGAAATTCTTTGAACTTTTCAAAAGATTCAGATTTGTTACGCATTAAGTAGATATACCCATATCTACTAAAATCATCCGTAAACGTTATGAAGTATCGATAACCTCCTCTTGCCTCGGTACTCATTGGACCACATACATCAGAATGTATAAGTTCCAATAGTTCCTTGGACCTTTCTCCAACTTTTGAGAATGGTGCTTTTGTCATCTTGCCAAGTAAACAAGATTCGCATTGTCCATATGAATCAAATTCAAATGAATCCAAAAGTCCATCCTTATGGAGTTTTGAGATGCGCTTCTCGTTTATATGGCCAAGTCGACAATGCCAAAAGTAAGTTTTACTATCAACTTTAGGTTTAATCCGATTCGTGTTTATATTATAGATTGATTTATCATTTGTGTAATTCATATCTAAAATGTAAAGACCATTTTCTAATAGAACATTTCCATAGAATAAATTATCCTTACAAATAGAAAATTCATTATTCTTAATAATAAATTCATAACCATCATTAGCTAGTCTAGACACACTAATAATGTTCTTACACAAACTTGGAACAAAATAACAATTATTTAGTTCTAAAATAAATCCACTCGGTAAAGTAATAAAAATATCTCCGACGGCCAATGCAGCAACGCTTGCTCCATTCCCTACTCGAAAATCCACTTCACCGCGTGTTAACTTCCTTCTATTTTGAAGAACCTGCATATTTCGACAAATATGAGTTCCACAACCGGTATCTAATACCCAATTGTCCAAAATTGAAATGTTAACATCTATAATAGTCATACCTGCGGTTCCGGCTTCCAAAGCCTTCCCCTTGCTTTTCTTCACCTCCTCGAGGTAAATCTTGCAATTTCTCTTCCAATGCCCAGTCTTTTTGCAATGGAAGCAGGTGACATCCTCAGATTTCTCCTTTCCTTTAGTCTTCGGTTTGGACAACGACTTGCCCGCACCGCCCTTGGACTTTTGTTTCTTCCGAATCCCGCCTTGAATCACGAGAACATCCCTAGCAACCTTTGCTTTGGGTTCCCCCGATGCCTTAAGCATCTCTGACTCAAAGTTCTTAAGCATCCCATGCAACTCGGGAATCGTCTTGTTAAACGAATGCATATGGTAATTCGTCACAAAAGTCGAGAAAATCGGTGGCAATGCACATAAGATCAAATCTTGTTGCATTATTGGTGACATCTTTTCTCCCAATTTCTCGAGACGATCAATCAATGATTGTACCTTTAACACGTGAGTGCTAACCGAAGATCCGTTAGGCATCTTACAGTTAACCAACTCCTTCAACGTATTGAACCTTTCAATGCGTTCTTGCTCTTGGAACATTTCCTTGAGCGTGGCGTTAATTTCGTACGCATCCGAATCCTCGAACTGCTTCTGCAAGTTCGCGTCCATACATGCCAACATGAGGCATGTCACGTCATTTGACTCCTTCTTAAGTTTGTCAAATGCCGCCTTTTCTTCGGGCGAAGCGTTCTCGTCGGGAGTAACCATCTTCGTGTCTAACACGTGACTTTTGCACTCTTGCCTAAGAACAATTCTTAGGTTACGGTGCCAGTCAAGATAGTTCTTGCCGACTAGCTTCTCCCTCTCCAATACCGATCTAATCGACATTGAGTTGGTGTTGCTTGATGTCATGATTGCTACAACGAAAAATACTTTAAAATGAGATTGATACTGATATGTGCGAACTTATGCTATATGCTTATATGATGATATGAAATATGTTACTTTTATCAAATCAATAACCCTAATATTGATTCGGGATTCTAAATCCAATAACACTTCAAGACCCATATTTCATGATCCTCCCACAAGTGACTTTGGCCGACAAATGGGATCTCACTATTTAGGTAGGATAAATCCAATCGCATCCAATACGACTCTTGACCTTTTATAGGATTTCGGTATCGAACCATATCATATATGATTCAAATTCCGTTTGTGCATCCTAACTATGCCCCGAACCCCAATCGGATTGGCTTGGACGGTTAAGTCACAACCATGATCACATATCGTTCAATTGAACTACAAATGCGCCCGACTTTGGCCTGAACCCGCATTTGTCCCCAATTAACGCTTGCCTCTCACGTTGATACATACAACAATGCACGCCCGACTTTGGCCTGAAACCGTGCAAGGTGTGATGACCAACCTCGGAGGTTGTGAACATGGAAGGCATTTCATGACTTAAGTATTATGCAGGGATTTATGTGATATAATCTAATTATATCAATAAGCAAGTATATCATGATGAATGAACATAATTAATAATGATTAGAACCACAATTAAATAAATCAATAAAAATTACACTGTGCGTCACGACGCAACATAACGTCCGTCATGACGCACCGTACTAAAATGGACTTCCATTGACTTCCGTCATGACGCAACATAACGTGCGTCACGACGGACTTCACAGGTCCGTCATGACGCCAGACAGTGCGTCACAACGGACCATACAAAACAATTTTGTTGTCTATTCCAGAAACTATTTCAGGTTCTTCCGTCATGATGCCAGACGGTGCGTCATGACGGACTGTACAAAACTATTTTGTCCAGATTTCCAGAAACTTTTTGAGGTTCTTCCGTCATGATGGTTGATTATACCGTCACGACGGACTGTTCTGATCCGTCATGACGCCAGAGGGTGCGTCATGACGCACTGAACAAAACCATTTTGTTCAGTTTGCCAGAAACTTTTTGGACTTCTACCGTCACGACGCACCAAATGGTCCGTCATGATGGTACGAATTTACACAGTGCGTCATGACGCACAACTTTTGTGCGTCACGACGGACTGAGTAACGCCTCAGATCCAACTCTTGGATTTCCCGTGTGCGTCATGACGCACCATATCGTGCGTCATGACGCACCAGACCTGAAATTCAGTTTTATTTTGTAATTTTAACAGATTTTAATCGTTTCAAAAAACGATTAATCATGAACAATTCATGATTACTTCTAGATTCTTTTGATCATCTCATGATCAAATACTAGTAAGATTTCTATGGTCCTAATTTTACAACTACATGATTATGTCCTAAAATTCTACATGAAATTCCGAATAACACTTATTCGAAATCGATTCGACGATCGAATCGTGACGATCGCTCTGATACCACTGTTGGGTATCGGCGTCACTACCGAGCCCCGCGCAGCGGATTGAGAGGCCCGGTCCGACCCGATCCCGAGGACCACGTCAACGACTCGACCGTACGAATCATGAAATGCAACTAAACCTATGAATATAACTCTTATATACATAGAAACATACCACGTGAAATTGATCACGGAGACGGGTTGTTCAGTTAGTTACTGCTTGCTTCGATTCCGGCGACACGCACGTCCCACGCCCGCGCGATTCGACACCAAATCCGAAGCTCCGATTATGTCGTATACAACCGGATTCTATCCGATTTGTCTCCGACCTTGCTCGTCCTTGCTCTCGATTGATCACAGTCGAAGATCTTAGTTTAGATCTCTCTACTCGTATCCACCTCGAGCTTTTCGTCTTTCGGTTGCGGTGAATTCCCCTAAAATTCACCACAATCTTGCTTAAATTTCCTCAACTTGTCACACAAGTTTTATCTCTTTTCTCCAAGCTCTAGATCTAGTTCTTAGCACAGAATAATGGCTTAGTACCAGAGAGAGAGAGGTTACAAGAATATAAATATATTCTGTGATTAATGAGTATTAATGAGTATCAAAAACTGCTAATCCAGAATTCGGATCACAGTGCGTCATGACGCACCATATGGTGCGTCACGGCGCACCAGTCACAATTACTGAATATAGCCGTTACACAGTGTATCGTCATGACGCACGATAACGTCCGTCATGACGCACCACCGTCATGACGCACAAATTGGTGCGTCGTGACGGTATACTCACAGATTGGCTTTCTCAGAATTACTCTACTGTGCGTCATGACGCACAATATGGTGCGTCATGACGCACCATGTAATTTCTGCCAGATTTGCATAATCTTATTATGCATCCAATCGTTCCGACGAACACGTATGTTTGTCTACACTCATTTGTATATTCAACTAGTTGATCTGTAACTGTATTTCCTTCAGTACCTACGTCTCCGGGGTTCCCTTGCGCCTTTTCGGCTTTCAATTGAATACCCAACTCAAACAATTACAAGGTTTGCCTTGATCGATTTACACGAATTTATCGATCAATGGCGGGCTTTACAATTAGTAACTAGCCTATTACAATTTACTACTAACGAACTAGTCGTGATCGGTCACGCAAGTTGGGAATCGTTTAATAGTGGATTCGAAATTGGATCTAATAATCTCTAAGAATGTTTAGATGATTAAGCTAAAGATTTAAAGCTAGGATTCTATCTTTTGATTGGGAAAATATATTGGTTGAGATGATGTGAGAGAATGAGGGAAGGGTTCTATTTATAGAACACATAGAGCCTTCCCTTAATATGCTTTTTCTACATAGTCCGTTATAACTGACCCGAGGTCCGTTATAACGGACTCAAAGTCAAACTAGCCGTTACATGCAATATATTCGAAAATTCCATAGTCCGTTATAACCGAGTTTAGGTCCGTTATAACTGACCTACTCCGTTACAACTGAGTTTATGTCCGTTATAACCGACCTCTTTCTGTGACTGCACTTCAGATTTATTCTGTGGTTCCGTTATAACTGAGAGACTTCCGTTACAACGGTTAGTATATGTCCGTTACAACGGATTGGTGATTCTGTTACAACGGATGATTGGTTATTCTGAAGTGAGTTCACAAGTCCGTTATAACTGAGTTTAGGTCCGTTATAACTGATATACTCCGTTACAACTGACTTGAGGTCCGTTATAACGGACATGCTCTTATTAACACGGTTACTGTAAGTCCGTTATAACTGACCTGAGTTCCGTTATAACTGACAGGATGTCCGTTACGACGGGCATGTAGTCCGTTATAATGGACATGCTCTTTTTAACCATATTTATGTATGTCCGTTATAACAGACCTGATGTCCGTTATAACCGACATGCTTTTGAAAATCTGTTTTATTATTTCATCATTTTAATGGATTTCGAATATATTTCTTTGACTAATCTTGAGCTTAATAATTCATAAACAAGTTTAGGGATACCTATAAGTTGTTTTAGTGATTTATGTGATACCCCAACTTGCGGAATCTTCGATGTCTTGATGTCTTCACTTGATCATGCGTTTTCGTGCCATCGTTTCTTCACCGTCTTGACTTGCGACGTCTTGATTCTTCTTTTGATCCTTTTGTGGGTTACGTCTTCTATCTCTATAAATGTTACTCCCACAAATAGATTAGTGGTATCGACATTATTTTGAGATAATCAAACCCTAGGAAGTATGTGTTTGGAGCGATGATGTTCCCTCGGTTCCTTGGCTTGTGCTATTACTCCAGTATTGGCGCAATACACAACCACAGGATTCGATATGCTCGGGGCTACTCCAAGCAGAGATAGGAACTTCTTGATCAATACCGCCTCCTTTGCAGTTTCGGAAGCCGCAATATACTCCGACTCCGTTGTAAAATCCGCAATCGCCGGTTGTTTGGAACTTTTCCAAATTACCACACCACCATTAAGACAAAACACGTATCCACTTTGTGATCGAAAGTCATCGACACCTGTTAGGAAACTAGCATCGGTATAGTCCTTTATAACCAACCCGTCTTTTAATCCATCATAAATTAGAAATTGTTCCATAGTTCTTCGTAAGTACTTAAGGATACTCTTTACCGCTGACCAATGCGCATCCCCTGGATTTGCTTGGTAGCGTGAAACGTCGCTCAATGCATATGATACATCCGGGCGCGTACATATCATGACATACATAATCGAACCCACTGTTGGAGTGTATGGAACATTATTCATGATACTCTTATCCTCACTCGATGTCGGACATTGAGATTTAGAGTATGTTATGCCACTCGACATTGGGAGAAAACCCTTTCCATAGTTATGCATTGAAAACCTTTTCAACACTTTGTCGATGTACGTGCTTTGGCTCAAGCCGAGAAGCTTCTTGAATCTATATCTATAAATCCTCACGCCTAAGATATAGGCGGCCTCGCCCAAGTCCTTCATAGCGAAACGAGTATTTAAATACTTCTTAACATCCGTAAGCATCGGAATGTCGTTTCCTATGATAAAAATGTCATCTACATATAGTACAAGAAACACTATGCGGCTCCCACTAACCTTCTTGTATATACAAGGTTCCTCCTCATTTTTGAAAAAGTTATACTCACTCATAACCTCGTCAAAACGAATGTTGCAACTCCGAGAAGCCTGCTTCAATCCATAAATGGATCGTTGCAACTTCCACACTATTCCTGAATTCTTAGGATCGACAAAGCCCTCGGACCGTGTCATATACACATTCTCTTGTAAATTCCCGTTAAGGAATGCGGTTTTGACATCCATTTGTCAAATCTCGTAGTCATAATATGTAGATGTGGCAAGTAAGATCCGTATGGATTTAAACATTGATACGGGGGAAAACGTTTCTTCATAGTCTACACCATGAATTTGTTTGAAATATTTCGCCACAAGCCTCGCTTTATAAGTGTTAACATTCCCATCCATGTCGGTTTTCTTCTTCAAAACCCACTTGCATACCACAGGTCGAATCCCGGGGGATGGATCAATCAAGTTCCAACTTGATTATCGTACATGGATTGAATCTCGGATTTCATGGCACTTTGCCACTTATCGGAATCATCGCTCCTCATAGCCTCTTTGTAAGATGCCGGTTCATCATCTATGAATTCGACTTCATCGTCATTATCCATGATAAAACCATACCGTATCGGCTCTTGACGAGTTCTACCAGATCTACGTAGTGCGCCTTGTGCACTTGACTACGGATCCTCAACTATTGACGGATTCGAGTCAACATTCATCGGCTCAATATTTATTTCCGGATCTCGAACCTCTTCGAGATCGATTCTATTTCCATTAACTTGTATAGATATGAATTGCTCCTCCAAGAAGGTACCTCCACGAGCCACGAAAACCTTGTTTCTGGCTAAATGATAGAAATAATTTCCCATTGTTTCTTTGGGATATCCGACAAATAAATATTTTTCAGATTTGGGATCAAGTTTACCCGTCATTAATTTGCGGACATAGAATTCACATCCCCAAATCTTCACAAAAGACAACTTCGCAATTTTTTCGGTCCATATCTCATATGGCGTCTTTGGTACCGATTTAGAAGGTATGCGGTTTAATAGAAAAGCCGCGGTCTCAAGGGCATATCTCAAAACGATTTTGGGAGATTCGTTTGACTCATCATTGAGCGAACCATGTCCAACAAGGTTATGTTCCTCCTCTCGGACACACCATTCCATTGCGGTGTTCTGGGTGGAGTCCATTGTGAAACAATTCCACAATCCCTCTTATGATCCTCAAACTCATAACTCAAATACTCGCCTCCTCGATCTGATCGAATGGATTTGATTTTCTTGCCTAGTTCATTTTCTACTTTGTTTTGAAACTCTTTCAACTTTTCAAAAGTTTCCTCTTTGGCAAGCATTAAATAGATATAACCATATCTACTATAATAGTCCGTAAACGTAACAAAATATTGATAGCCTCCTCTTGCCTCGATTCTCATTGGCCACACACATCCGAATGTGTTGTCTAAAACAATCAAAATATATAATTTTCTTGTTTTCCACAAAAAATTATGAAATTGAAGACTAACACAAGCAAATTTCTATTTTTTCCACAAATTTCGTAAAATTTCAAAAAGTCAAGTTCAAAAATATCAATTTGTCATATTTTTTATAAAATAGCAAAATAGACGTCTAAAAATAGAAAAATACTTAATTTTTTTTGTCTACCCCGAAACATCATGTAATCGAACACTAACAAATGCAAAATTCCTATTTGTTCAAAAATTGCTCAAAACTACAAAAAGCGAACTCTCTTAAAAAAATATCAACTTATCATATTTTCTATACAAGCCGAAAGTGTTGTCTAAAACAATCACAATATATAACGTTATTGTTATCCACAAAAAATTATGTAATTGAAGAAAAAAACACGAAAATGTCCATTTTAAAAAAAATTGCACAAAACTGTAAAAAAGTGAAGTCCAATCCTTTTAAATATATCAAATTATCATATATTCTATAAATCCAAAATTAGATGTCTAAAACAATCAAAATATATAATTTTCTTGTTTTCGTCAAAAAAATTTATGAAATTGAAGACTAAACACATGCAAAATTTCTATTTTTTTCATAAATTCCGTAAAATCGCAAAAAGTAAAATCTAATACCTTCAAAAATATCAACTGAACATATTTTATATAAAAATAAAAATTGGATGTCTAAAGTAGAAAATATTTAATTTTCTCATCTAACTCAAAAAAATTCTATAATTGAAGACTAACACATGCAAATTTTCTATTATTTAAAAAATTTCTCAAAACTGCAAAAATTGAAGTCTAATACCTTAAAAAATATCAACTTATCATATTTTCTATGAAATGCCAAAATTGTTGGTTAAAACGATCAAAATATATAATTGTCTTGTTTTCCATAAAAAAAATTCTGAATTTATAGACTAACACATAGGAAATTTCTATTTTTTCTATAAATTCCGTAAAATTGCAAAAAGTGAAGTCTAATAATACCTTCAAAAATATCGATTTATCAAATTTTGTATAAAATGTCAAAATATATGTCTAAAAATAGAAAAAAACTTAATTTTCTCGTCTACCTCAAAACATTATGTAATTGAAGACTAACACATTAAAAATTTATTTTTTTAAAAAAAAATTGATCAAAACTTCAAAAAGTGAAGCCAAATACCTTAAAAAATATCAACTTATCATATTTTCTATAAAAGCCAAAATCGTTATCTAAAATAATCACAATATATAACTTTATTGTTATCCACAATAACATTATTTAATTGAAGACCAAAACACGAAAAATTCCTTTTTTTTTTAAATTACGCAAACTACAAAAAAGTGAAGTCTAGTACCTTCAAACACATCAACTTATCAAATATTCTATAAAATCCAAATTTAGATGTCTAAAACAATCAAAATACATATTTTTTATGTTTTCCTCAAAAAAATTCTGAAATTGAAGACTAACACATGCAAAATTTCTATTTTTCCATAAATTCCATAAAATTACTAAAAATGAAGTCTAATACCTTAAAAAAAATCAATTTATCGTATTTTCTATCAAAACAAAAAATAGATGTCTAAAAATAGAAAATACTTAATTTTCTCGTCTACCTCAAAAATAATTCTATAATTGAAGACTAACACATGAAAATTTTCTAATTTTTAAAATATTGCTCAAAACTGCAAAAAGTTAGTCTATACCTCCAAAAGTATCAAATTATCATATTTTCAATAAAATGCCAAAATTGTTATCTAAAACAATCAAAATTAATTATTTTCTTTGTTTCCTGAAAACAATTCTGAAATTGAAGACTAACACATGGGAACTTTTGATTTTATCCATAAATTTCGTAAAATTGCAAAAAGTGAAGTCCAATTGCCTTCAAAAATATCAATTTAACAATTTTTCTATAAAACGTAAAAATAGATGTCTAAAAACTGAAAAATACTTAATTTTCTCGTCTACCTCAAAATTCTGTAATTTAAGACTAACACAAGCAAAATTTCTACTTTTTAAAAAATTTCTCAAAACCGTAAAAAGTGAAGTCTAATATCTTCAAAAATATCAACTTATCATATTTTCTATGAAATGCCAAAATTGTTGTCTAAAAAACTCAAAATATATAATTATCTTGTTTTTCACAAAATGTTTTTGAAATTGAAAACTAACACAAGCAAAAATTTTATTTTTCCATAAATTCCATAAAATTGCAAAAAGTGAAGTATCGGTTTATCATACTTTCTATAAAATGCCAAAATAGATGTCTAAAAATAGAGAAAATACTTAATTTTCTCGTCTACCTCAAAAATTTCTATAATTGAAGACTAACACATGAAAATTTTCTATTTTTCAAAAATTGCTCAAAACTGCAAAAAGTGAAATCTAATACCTTAAAAAATATCAACTGATCATATTTTTTATAAAATCCGAAATTGTTGTCTAAAAAAATCACAATAGATAACTTTTTTGTTATCCACAAAAAACACGAAAAATTTCCATTTTTTTAAAAATTGCGCAAAACTGCAAAAAGTAAAGTCTAGTACCTTCAAAAATATCAACTGATCATATTTTCGAGAAAATGCATAAATTGTGGTCTGAAACAATAAAAAATTAATAATTTTCATGTTTTCCTCAAAAAATATTATGAAATTGAAGACTAACACATGGGAAATTTTTATTTTTTACATAAATTCCACAAAGTTGCAAAAAGTGAAGACTAATAACTTCAAAAATATCGATTTATCAATTTGTTTATAAAATGTCAAAATATATGTCCGACCATATCATATTTTCTATGAAATGCCAAAATTGTTGTCTAAAACAATCAAAATATATGATTTTCTTGTTTTCCAAAGAAAACTTCTTAAATTGAAGACTAACACATGCAAAATATCTATTTTTTCCATAAATTCCGTAAAATTCAAAATGTGAAGACTAATACCGTCAAAAATACAAATTTATCATATTTTCTATAATATTCCAAAATTGATGTCTAAAACTATAAAAATACGTAATTTTCTCGTCTACCTAAAAAATTCTTTAATTGAAGACTAGCACATACAAAATTTCTATTTTTTTTACAAAATTGCTCAAAACCGCAAAAAGTGAAGTCTAATACATTCGAAAATGTTAACTTATCATATTTTCTATAAAAGTCGTAATTGTTTTCTATAACTTTATTATTATCCACAAAAAAATTATGTAATTGAAGACTACAACACGAAAAATTTCCATTTTTTTTAAATTACGCAAAACTGCAAAAACGTGAAGTCTAATACCTTTAAATATATCAACTTATCAAATATTCTATAAAATCCAAAATTACGTGTCTAAAACAACCAAAATTAATAATATTCTTGTTTTCTCAAAAAAAATCTGAAATTGAAGACTAAGACATGCAAAATTTATATTTTTCCATAAATTCCGTAAAATTGCAATAAGTGGATTATAATACCTTCAAAAATATCAAATTAACATATTTTCTATCAAAAGAAAAAATAGATGTCTAAAACTTGAAAATACTTAATTTTCGTCTTCTACCTCAAAAAATTCTATAATTGAAGACTAACACATGCAATTTTTCTATTTTTTAAAAAATTGCTCAAAATTACAAAAAGTTAGTCTATGCCTTCAAAAATATAAATTTATCAAATTTTCTATAACATGTCAAAATAGATGTCTAACCTTATCATATTTTCTATGAGATGCCAAAATCGTTGTCTAAAACAATCAAAATATATAATTTTCTTGTTTTCCAAAAAAAACTTCTTAAATTGAAGACTAACACATGCAAAATGTCTATTTTTTTCCATAAATTCCGTAAAATTATAAAAGTAAAGACTAATACCTTCAAAAATATCGATTTATCATATTTTCTATAATATTCCAAAATAGATGTCTAAAAATATAAAAATACATAATTTCTCGTCTACCTAAAAAAATTCTTTAATTGAAGACTGACACATATAATTGTTTTTTAAAAAATTCTCAAAACTGCAAAAAGTGAATTATTATACCTTCGAAAATATCAACTTATCATATTTTCTATAAAAGCCAAAATTGTTGTCTAAAACAATCACAATATATAACTTTATTGTTATTGACAAAAAAATTATGTAATTGAGGACTAAAACACGAAAAATTTCCATTTTTTTAAAAATTGCGAAAAACTGCAAAAAAGTGAAGTCTTAATACCTTTAAATATATCAACTTATCATATATTCTATAATCCTCTATGTAAAACCAAAGGGCATCCGATATTATTTCTACGGTGTATAATCATCTATGTATAACCAAAGGGCAAATTTCTAAATACACAATTTATATACATACAACTTTTTCTTTGTGTGATTATGTTTAGACTGACCTAAATAAACCGAGAACATGGATCTGGAAAAATGGATGGCCTCGAACCTAATAGCACTTCCCCGAAAGTAATTCATCTCAAAAGTAGTTGTCCAAAATCGAAACAGAGAAATGAACGTTCTGCCGAAAATAAATTCTCCTCGAACTTAATAATATTTTCTTCCCTGAAAATAATTCATCTATCCTCTAATAACTCTCAATTTTAGAACCTTTTTAGTAATAAACATTCATTAGGGTTTTTTAAATTCTTTATATATCCCCATATTTATAGCATGAGAAATATAAAGAAAGGAAAAATTGTAAGACCTCAAAAATATCACCTATACCCCCCAAAATTAAAGAAATATCAAGAATACTCTTTGAAATATAGATGAAATTTCTCATAGTTTGTAGGGTATACATGAGATTTTCTATGTTGCAGGGGTATACGTGATATATTGAGAATTTTAAGGGGGCGCATGAAATTTTGCCTAAAAGAAACAAAAATATCTACCATTCCATATTGGTTCTTCTGAGAGGCTTCGTTGGTCTCTAAGATATTGTGACTGGTACCAAGTTTTGCATCAACTACAATATAGAATATTAGTATTAAACTAGCTTTATTCCCGCGCAATTGGACGGGACAACATATCTATTTTTTTACATGTTTTTTATATAATTATTTAAATAAAATTAACTCGTGTGCGAATTAACGTCCGTGCGTTTGAACTAAATTAATCTAATCATGACATATTTGCAAATATCGTGATGTCAATAGATGCATAAGATTCAGGAAATTAATCTATCACGGATATTATTTTCTGATATAATTTGTATAAATAGCATTTGTTCAAGTGTTTTTAAAATCAATTAGTATAATAAGGACATATTCGCAAATATATTTGAAGTCAATAGATGCATAATAGTTACGGTTCATTAAAGGATCCAATGTGTCATATGGATACAACGGACAAATGATAAAAAAACTCGCTGAGGTTACATAATTTCATATATACCCATGCAAAATGAGCAAATAAAAAAAAATTGAAAAGCAAAAAAGAGCAAATGTAAAAAGGAAAAAATTGGGTAAAAAGGAATATTACAAAAAAGATTGAACTTACGAAATTGCATACATAACCCTCCTCAATGAGAAAAAAAAATGGAAAATAAGAAAAAATGTAAAAAATGACCAAAATAAAAAAAAGATCAAAATGAAAAAAAGGACCAAAATATAAAATAGGAAAAAAGGATAAAAATGTAAAAAATAACTAAAATATAAATAAATCAAAAAAAAAACCAAACTATAAAATAAGAAAAAATGGCCAAAATGTAAAAAATGACCAAAATATAAATAAAAAATGACCAAAATATAAATAAAGTAGCAAAATATAAAAAAATATCAAAATGTAAAAAGGACCAAAATATAAAATAGGAAAAAAGATGAAAATGTAAAAAAGGACCAAAATGTAAATAAACCAAAAAAAGACCAAAATATAAAATAAAAAAAGATCAAAATATAAATAAGGACCAAAATGTAAATAAAAAGGACCAAAATTTAAAGTGATGATGTGGCCTCATGTATGAGCCCAAATTTTCCTAACTTTATATATAAGAAGAAAAAATGTAAAAAATGACCAAAATAAAAAAATATCAAAATGAAAAAAGGACCAAAATATAAAATAGGAAAAAAGGATAAAAATGTAAAAAATGACTAAAATATAAATAAATCAGAAAAAGACCAAACTATAAAATAAGAAAAAAGGAACAAAATATAAAAAAAGACCAAAATATAAATAAAAAAGGACCTAAATTTAAATAAAGGACCAAAATATGAAAAAATATCAAAATGTAAAAAAGACCAAAATATAAAATAGGAAAAAAGATGAAAATGTAAAAAAAGACCAAAATGTAAATAAACCAAAAAGAGACCAAAATATAAAAAAAAAAAATATCAACATATAAATAAGGACCAAAATATAAATAAAAAATACCAAAATGTAAATAAAAAGGACCAAAATGTAGAGTGATGATGTGGCCTCATGTATGAGCCCAAATTTTCCTAATTATATATAACTTACGAATATCCCTGCAAATTCCTTCAAATAGCATGGATACTCCTTCAAAACCTTACAAATATCATGGTTACCCCTATAAAATTCTTAAAATATCACATATATCCCTATTATAAAAATGATCAACGTCTTTCTCGTTGGTAATATGTAATTATCTATTTTTTTATGATAATGAATAATTTTTGCTCTAAAATAATACTGAAAATCATAAAAAAATAAAATATTGTCAATTATATCTCATAATATTTTTTCAAAAATCATTGCTGAAATCAATACTATTTCAAAATTTTAAGTAACTATTATATTGATATAAGGGTAAAACAATATTTTTTTTAACATAAAATTAACTAAAAATTTAATTTAAGGTTATCCATGATATTTGAAAGTTTGAGTAGGGGTATTTAAGAAATTTCAGGTTTCTGAAGGGTATACATGAAATTATGATTGTTTGTGCTTTGTAGGGGTACACATGAAATTCTCCCAAATATGGTAGAAATAAAATTTTGTGAGGATAAATTTGATATTTGTTGTTTTAGAGGGACATATATGATATTTTGATTCTTTGGAAAGGTATATAAGAAATTACAAACAAATTTTGACACGTGTCATCTCCACAAATCTTGTTCAAGATTAGTACTTTGTATAATAATAATAATAATATGATATGATATGATATATGGTATCGATAATTAGTTATTTCAAATAATCAATTACCTGTTTGAGACTGTTTTGGTTCTGCTTATCCTACAGGTTTGCATAAACGAAATCCACGAATAATTAAGATGGTACAATTTTGCAAAACAAAAACCCTGAAAACGTCGAATTTAATTTTCAAAATTTAAAATTTTGAGTACCTGGTATCTCGAGACCCGTGCATTCTCCTCTTCAAGCTGGAATTGGAAGGTTAATCCGAAGAGGCGTGCCTTTGCAGTTGAAGGCGGCTCTCCCTGTCGCCGTCGCCCTGCTTCTGCATGTTGTCGCAGTGGCAGTCGCGTCGCGTTTGCAGCATGCGTACGTCGAGTTCCGCGTGCTGAGCTGTCGATATTTTTTCTAAATCACAGAACCAGGGGCGGATCTTAGTGAGGGCCGCGGGGGGCGATCGCCTCCCCAAAATTTTCGCCGAATAATATATATATCTAGTGATTCAGTGTATTTTATCAGTATAACAGCGTAAAATTTACTGTTTGCCCTCCCAAAGAAATCGCACAGTGTAATTTCAGAACCAATTTTTCATTTTGCCCCCCCCCCCCCCCCCCCCCCCAACGAATCTTGTCAAGATCCTCCACTGCACATAACAAACAACTTGTAAAATTTAATTTCCAAAGAAAAATCGCAACCAAATTTCTAAATAAAAGCAGAATCGAAGCTGAAGGTGAAAACCGAAGCATGCAATAAATACATAAATCTCCATTATTCAGCATGAATAACAGAACTAAAACTCCACTAAATCAGTCCGAAAAATTGATTGCTAACTCGAAATTTGAACAGAAAATTATAAAATAGTTCAGATTAAAAAAGTACCAATAATGGGTTCGAATAAATCCAGATATCCTCAAAATCGCAGCTGTTTCAGAAAAACCAGCAACGCACGATGTAAGCAAGGCTTTGCTTTCGTCACTAGGGTTTTGAAAACGATGAAAAGAACTGCCACGCCTTTCTGCCGCTAGGTTCTCCACAGTTGCGAAGCGCCAAAAATCGCCGCCGCCGAATGTCGTGGAGAGAGCTGTAGGAGAGAAATGAATAGAGCGAGAAGTGAAAGAAGTATATGCTCGACGGCGGAAATCGAACGGTCGTAATCACATGGTAAATAACCAAATCGCACGGCGGAGAGCATGGAAACGTGGAAGGCGGTAAAAAGAGCCCAATGTTTAAGATTAGTACTATAGTGTAATAAACATACATCAAGATCTGGTTGATCATCAAAAGGGGACTCAGACGAATCGTCACTCAAATCATCATGCTTCCTTTTCGCTGGTAATGCATCCAATAGTTTTGTACTCCTTGGAAGTGCTATAATTCGAAGAAAAAAAAAATACCCAAATAATTTTAGAAAAAAAACCCCATTAACTTTGTCAAATTTGGAAAAAATATGTCAAATTTTTTGAAGCGATCCTCCAAAATTTTGAAAGTAAAAAAACAGAACCTAAAACTTGCTTTATAACACTATTAAAATGAAAAAATATATATATAATTACGCAAGGGCATTTATGTAAAGTAGTATGTTATTACCTTAATTCTTCGTCACCCTCGTCAACCTTGTTGCATATTTCATCTTGTTCGACAGCGGCTTTCAATTTTTTTCCTTCGGACATCACGATTAAATGCAAGCCCCTTTTCGATTTGCCTTAATTTATGTTTAAATAAAATCAATTTGATCATGCAAACTAAAGCATCTACGAATTTCAGAAGAAATAAAAAACAATTAGATTGAATAACAAAGAAAATAAACTGGACAATTAATAAAGAATATAATATTGAAAAGTCTAAACTGTAATATTTCGCTGAGAAAAAACATTTCCTAAAAAACAAACCCTAATTTAGAATGTTCGTCAAAATCGAAAAAATATAAAAAATACCCCTCGGGATAAGGAAAATATCACACATATTCCCGAGATGGACCAAAATAATCATATATACGACCTAATTTTAAAAAAAAAAAAAACCAGAAAATGAGAAAATATCACCAATATCGCTGAATTCCACTAAATTTCAAAAATACCCGTTAATTTCACAATGCCATGCTAATACTGGTATTCCCTGCAAACGGAATTGTTGGTGGTTAGTTTGGTAAATTTGAGATAATGACACTTAGAGATGGTAAGTGGGTAATTTAGAGAGAATGATAATTAGAGATGTCTACTATTCGCATTACAGTGTCAGTGTCCTTAGGGGGCGTTTGGTTCGTGCTTTAAAATTACTATGCATTGGCATCCATCATAATTTATTCCATTCCCACGTTTGGTTCAGACATCAGGTAATAAAGTAACGTCATCCACGATGCCCATGGTCATATTTCATGGGAATAGGATTACCACCAAAATTGGTGGCTTTTCTTTATTCCCATGGGCATACTATCTCTTTTAATATTAAAAACTAAAATTATTCCAAAAAAGTTATTTATTTTAAATAGTTTCTAAATTTGTAGGAAAAGAATACACATCAACCAAACATAATTATTTTATATGCCATGGAATACTATTCCATGGAATGGAATTCCTTGGCATATAATATTCCAAGACATATTTCAAAGCTTCAACCAAACGGCCCCTTAAAGACTTACTCATCCCCACCAATTATATTATTTGGTGTGCACTGGGTCCAACGAATAGCCTTCCAGGATACAGTAGTCTTTCTGATTGCGTTTGCACAAACGAAATCAGACCCAAACACCTATTCGAAACTATCAGGACTATCGTAACATTTGCCAAACAAATTATGCAGTAATTTGTTCGAAGTGGATCTGTAAAAAAATTAACCGAGAAGTATAAGACTTGTATGAGATTGTATCTCTTATTTTCTCTTTCTTTCTTGAATTATATTCTCTTTCTTGAATTATATTTTCTTTTTTCTTACTTCTTTTCTCAATAATCGTGGTCTATTTATAATAAAATTGATCATTCCATATCATGACACATAGTCCCATCCATGTGTAAGGATGCATGCCATATATTATTCATGTGATGACATATTATCATCCATGTGTCAACATGCATGTTATTTTAGATTCATATCATGACACATAACCATGGATGTGTAACTTGCATTTTAACAATTTATGTTGTCATGACACATACACATAAACGTGTAAGTTGCATGTTTTTACCATCTTATTTCATGACACATAATTTCCACATTATTAATAGGATGGCACATAATGTCATCTAAATTTCACCATGATATTTATGATATTATAATCATGTCATTTAGAGATTATAAATATATAAGTCAAATGAATATTGTTAATTTTCTAAAATAAAATATCTATAACAAAATTTATTATATTAAAAATAAAATTTACTTTGAAAATCATTAACAGGAACCGCTCGTTCCAAGCAAAATGTTACATTATTTTATGGTTGATATGTGTCGCGAAATAATTTTCAAGAAAATAAAACTATATCATTCAGGAATGTAAAAACCAAAAAGCAATGCAATCGACATAAAGATTTTCAATGGATGTAACCAGAAAATAAGAAGAAAACACAGATATTACACCTTGGAATGTATTTTCAAAATCGACATCATATCAGTATCTCCTGCTTATTCTTATTGGTGTTAAAAAAATTGCGGAACAACTTTTATTGATACGGATTTTAGATGTATTTTCCGAGGCTAATGTTTGATGCGATATGTAAATATCAAACAACCTTATATAAAAGGAGTATGTTGGATCGATTCAATGAATCAATTCATTGGATTTCAGTTAGGTTTATTTTGTTGGTAATACGGAATTCGAATATGGATTTGTAATAGGAATTTCTAATAAACAAAAAACTTTCTCTTATAATTCTAATAGTCTCTTACAAGTCTTTCTCTCTTTTCTAATTGATATTTGATATATGATTTCAATGTGATTAATCCCTAAATATGTAAGGCCTATTTATAGGCTCCATAAACTTGCATTACAAGGAATTAAACATTGCCTTAAAACTTATTTCCTAAATTACTTTCCTATAATAAATCTTGCCATATAATAATTTCCTAAATTACTTTCCTTAAAACAACTTTCCCTAACATTAATTGGGCTAATTAAACTTGATTTATTATTTCGGGCTTGGGCTTATCAACAAATTCCTCCCTTAAGCACAAACCTCTTCATCATCCCGATCATCGTCTTCAAATTTTTTCTTTTTCTTGTACACCCGCTTGACTCCTATGGGCTTGCATCTTTTTGATAATTCGACCAAGTCCCACGTCTTGTTTTTTCTTGATAGCCCCAATCTCTTCATCCATCGCGGATTTCCATTTCTTGTTTCTCACGGCTTCTTCAAAGGAAATATTCTCCGCATCTGCCAAAAGACAAACAAGATGTACCTCACTGGTTGCATCGTACAGCTCTTGTAGGCTCCTTGTGCGCGTCTGTCTCGGCTCGTCTTCTTCATCAGGTATTGCGGGGCTAGTCGGTAGAACAGATGTGGATTCTTCTTTCTCGGACTCGTCTGACTCGGCGTCCTCATCCTCCATCTCGCACTTCTTATTCCAGTCCCATGCACTCTTCTCATTCACATGAACATCTCGACTCACCACAACCTTTCTTTCAATTGGGTCGTACAACTTGTATGCCTTCGTTTTCTCGTCATATCCAATGAACACGAACTTCTTGCTTTTATCATCGAGCTTCGTACTCCTTTGATCTGGTACATGTGCATACGCCACACTTCCGAACACTTTGAAATGCGACACCGTCGGTTTCATGCCGCTCCACGCTTCTTGAGGTGTTTTCTCGCCTAATTTCGCATGAGGACATCGATTTTGTACATACACCGCACACTGTACCGCCTCGGCCCAAAATTCTTTTGGCACTCCTTTGCTCTTCAACATCGATCGAATCATGTCGAGAATGGTCCGGTTCTTCCTCTCGGCCACACCATTTTGCTGAGGCGAGTATGGTGCAGTCAAGAATCTCTTAATCCCTTGCTCCTCACAAAAGCTCATAAATGCGATTGACGTGTACTCACCGCCTCTATCTGACCGCAAAGCTTTGATGTATCGTCCGGTCATCTTCTCGACAAGCACCTTGAACCTCTTGAACACTTCGAATGCCTCGGATTTTTCCTTCAAAAAATAAACCCAGGTCCTCCTAGTGTAATCATCAACGAATGTAATAAAATACCTTTTCTCACTGAACGATTTCGGTGTGATCGGACCACAAATGTCGGTGTGCACCAGCTCGAGAAGGTTTGCTGCTTCATATTTCGCCTTCTTCTGAAATGGGACTCTTGCATGTTTACCGAGTACGCAACCTTCGCAAAATCTGCTCGTGTAGTCCATATCTGGCAGACCGTGCACCATGTCCTTCTTTGCCAACTCTCGCAAGCCTCCATAGTGCAACTGTCCAAACCGCAAATGCCAGAGCCAAGCTTTATCCTCCATGTCGACTCGTAAGCACATTCTCTGCACACTTCTCAGGTTGAGCTTGCACATTCGATTCTTTGCCATCTCAACACGCGCAACTAATTGACCTTGCTTGTCCTTCAGCTGCATCGTTCGATCTTTCATGAAGACCGAGTATCCTTTCTCCAATAGTTGCCCCATGCTGATTATGTTGCTCTTCATCTCAGGCACGTAATAGACATTTTCGATATGTCCTTCTTTACCATCCTTCTGATAGAATCGAATTTTACCTTTACCCTTTACTTGGACCTTTGACGCATCTCCAAATGACACGTGTCCATCGTCTAGCTCCTTCATCTCTAAGAAAAGGTGTTTGTGCCCGCACATGTGGTTGCTTGCGCCGGTGTCGAGGTACCAGATCGTATCGCTCTCCGATGTGGTGTCTTTGTGAGCCATCATGAGAACACCATCATTTGCCTCCTTCTCTACTAGGTTGGCATTTTCTTTTACCTTTTTCTCGGACCAGCACTCCTTCGCGTAGTGTCCAGGCTTGCCGCAGTTGTAACACTCGACACTTGCTCGACTCGACCAGCTTCCTCGTCCACGACCTCGTCCTCGGCCGCGCCAATTTTGCTGATTCGGTTGCTTCTTTTCTTCGGAATTATAGTTTCCGCCTCTGCCTCGATCACCAAATCGACCTCCACGGCCGCGTCCTTTTCCTCGATTGTTCTCAGCGTACATCGCCTTGTCTTCATCTATGGTCGTCTTGACTTGCAGAGCTTCTTGGTGTGCCTCGTTCTCCTTCTTTTTCTTTCGCTGCTCGTGTGCCTCGAGTGAACCTGCCAATTCATCAACCGTCATTTGATCTAAATCTTTCGACTCTTCAATAGCGCACACCACGTTTTCGAACTTCTCGGTCAGAGATCGTAGAATCTTCTCAACAACTCTTGCGTCGGTTAGAGCTTCTCCGTTGCCCTTTAACTGATTCGCCACTGCTTGTACACGCGAGATGTAGTCGGATACTCCCTCTGATTCCTTCATCTTCATGGACTCCAATTCGCCTCGCAAAGTCTGAAGCCTTACTTGCTTCACTCGGTCGGCACCCTTGAACACCCTCTCCAAAGTGTCCCATGCTTCCTTCGAAGTTTTCGCGCCGGCAATCTTCTGAAAACCCGACTCGTCTACAGCTTGGTACAACAGGTACATGGCGGTCTTGTCCTTCACTCGTTTCTCTTTCATTGCTTTTAATTGGTTTACCGTCTGCTCCGTTTCGGCAACTGGTTCCACGTAGCCAGCTTCGACTCTCTCCCAAACATCTTGCGCACCGAGTAACGCCCGCATCTGGATACTCCATACTTCGTAATTCGTCTTCGTCAATCGCGGTAGTGGTATATGGCCAAAAACACTTCCAGAACTCGCCATCGCTCTGATGCCAATTTGTTGGTAATACGGAATTCGAATATGGATTTCTAATAGGAATTTCTAATAAACAAAAAACTCTCTCTTATAATTCTAATAGTCTCTTACAAGTCTTTCTCTCTTTTCTAATTGATATTTGATATATGATTTCAATGTGATTAATCCCTAAATATGTAAGGCCTATTTATAGGCTCCATAAACTTGCATTACAAGGAATTAAACCTTACCTTAAAAACTATTTCCTAAATTACTTTCCTATAATAAATCTTGCCATATAATAATTTCCTAAATTACTTTCCTTAAAAACAACTTTCCCTAACATTAATTGGGCTAATTAAACTTGATTTATTATTTCGGGCTTGGGCTTATCAACATATTTTATCAAATGTATTCATGCATTTGATGGTAATTTTCATTATTCCTTTAGTTTTATTTTTTTTGGAAAGTAGAGCCTAGAGCACGAAACGTGTTCCTACGGTTCTAATTTTTATTAAAAACTACGTTCCATATGGAATATGCATTTGTTTTGCATTTGTAGATCCATAAGGCCTAACCCTCCGTTCCTTGTTGGTAGGCAAATGTGCCGCCAATTTGTCAAGCATTTGCTATTTATTAATTTTTCCTTTCCTTCCCCGACGAAAGATCGTATTGTCTTGACTAAGTCTTTTAATAAATATTTAGGTAATAGAAAAACTTGCATGTAATAATTTTACAAAGCATTCAAAAACAGACTTAATCAGTGTGGTTGTCCCTCCAAGTGACAACATACTCCCATGCCACGAATTAGTTTTTCCCTAACTTTTTGTAAGAATGATTGGAAGGATATTTTTGACGGTTTTCTGTAAGACAAAGGGAGTCCCAAGTACATAATTGGGAGGAGCTTCTTTGGAAAGCCAATAATTGTAGCTATATTCGGATGTAGTTCCTCTAGTATTGAGAGCAGGACAAAACAAGATTTGTCCTAATTGATTTTGAGACTAGATAATGCTGAGAAAGTCTTGATTGTTTGTGTAATTATCTTATGAGTATCAGGGAAAACCTCAACGAAAAGTAACGTATCATCCGCACATTGCAGTATTTGAAGGACAAATATGATTGGAGATGTCAATGGAGGGTTGACATTTTGTAGGAACCTAGTAAGGACATCTGCCGTAATGTTAAATAACACGGGACAAAGCTGGTCGTCGTGCCTAAATCCTCTTTGTGTATGAAATATGTGCCCCTTGTGTTATTAGTTAGGACCGACGTACGGGAGGAGCTTAGGATGTTGCTGATTCATGTACTCCAATTTTCTGGGAAACCTCTTGCACGCAAGATATAAAATAAGAAATCACAATATTGTGTCGAATGATTTTTTGAAATCTATTTTAATCATGGCAACCAGAATTTTTCTTTTGTGATAATTAGAATATGGTAATTCTCTGGTGACTAGGTAAGTTTCTAAAATGGATCGGCCTTTACTGAAGGTAGTTTGACAAGAGTTAATGAGAATAGGAAAAGCCGATTGTAAACTTTCTTGTAGAACCTTTGTTATCAATTTTATTGCTGCTGAAATTATACTTGTCGGTCTAAAGTCTTTCAAATTAGTCTGTGTCTGGATCTTAGGTATAAGAGAGATTACTGACTTAGTAATTTTGTAAAGATTTATCTCATTGCGCTGAATACTCTCAAATAAGATTGATCAATTGTGGTTTCATAATATTCCAAAATTTGCAAGAACTCTTAAGTGATCTCATTCGGTCCACACGCTTTTCTTTTTGTAAGGGAGAAGACGGCCTTTTTAATTTCCATATCCCGGATGGGACCACCCAAGATGTTGAGCTCCTCGGAGAAATTGGTAAAGTTAGGTATCAAAGAGAGATTTTCCATTGAAGCTGGGCCAATCCGCCCAATAAGATTTTCGTAATGTTTAGTGAAAACTTCATTAATTATTTTTGGATCCTTAATTTGCACATCATCAAAGTTGACAGAGTTAATCGTATTCCGTGGTCGTTTCCCGGACGCTATTGAATGACAATACTTTGTGTTTCTGTCCCCATTCTTTAATCATGTACATAAAGACCTTTGTTGCCACTTGTCTTCAGCATGGTTGTTAATAGTGTAGCTTTCTCTTTTAATTTGATTCTTAAAGAGATTTCATCATTATTTAGTAAGCAAAAATTCTTCTTGATGATCAAGTTTTTTTAATGATTATCTTACACCTAGAGAGGACTGTATCCATGTTTGCGAATTTGGATTTGGACCATGATATCACCGCCCGCTTGACTTTTATTAGTCTTGTTAAGTAATCCGAAACTGGATCAAGTGTTATGTTATCAGAGAGACCCCAGTTTGTAATAACAATTTATGTGAATTCTGGATCATACGTCTATTCAGAACCGTTCAAATCAGAACCATTCAAATTCCCTGTTCTATTTTGATTGTTAAATATTGAGATCCTTTCTTTTGTTATTGCATAATATTAGTCATCCATACATTGCATCGAATTTAAAGGAAATCGTCATTTTGTCAAATAATTACCTATTATTTCAATAAAAAAAAAAAAATTCATTATTGTGACATGAACCCTTATTTTAGATTTATTAGCCACTATTTGAGATGAGATTTTGCATGCATCTATAGTAAGAAGTTTTGATAAGTCCAATCCCATGAATAATGATAATGGATTTAATTAAGCCCAAATAAAATATGAGTGTTTGGAGTCAAGTAATTCAGGAGAACAAATTAGGAGAGTAATTTAATGAGAACAATATAGGGAGTAACTTAAGGGCCAAGTAAATTTGAGGGAATTTTTTGTTAGTATCTTGTAGTCTAGGTTTAGTAAACCTATATTTATAGACATTAGATGTTCAGCAATTCATTCATTTAGAAAAATACAAAAAAAATTGTAAGAGTTTATTCGAGTAATAGAGACAATTGTTATTTTAGTGATATTATAAATTATATTTGAATCCATATTTGAATCAAAGTAATTCAAAAGTTTTCAAATTTTGTATGTTCCTTTTTTCTTCAAATTTTGAATTTATTCAGAATGGAAATTTGACAGATTACGTGTCTCCTATCAAATATTGGGTATACATAAAACTTATTACTTACAAATAGAAATACAACGGCTCCACACTTGCAAACAGAAATTCATCTAAAACTCACTACATCCATTGAACTTTTCACTGAAGCACTATTCTCATTGATAATATGGTCCATAACATAACAACATGAGAAATACACTCAATTTATTTAATAACATAACAACATGAGAAATATTAAAAACAATGTTTTTTCTTCCAAATACAACTAAATTTACTCAAAAGAACAATGATGAGTTTAACACCTTGTGGATTTCCCTCATTCATCACAGGGTTTCCGTCATTCATCCGGGTTTTCATCATTCATCCCGAGGTTTCCATCATTGACCCCATCAAAATTACCCGAGTTAAGGATGAATGGATTATGCACGAACTTGTTGTTGAAACCAACATGTTGATTTTGCATAATTGGCATGTTTAGAGAAGTTTCAATTGGTTGTGGTGCAATAAAGGGGCTACAAGGATTAGTTGGCCCTGCACCTTGCGGCGCGATAAAGGAGCTACTTGCCCCTGAACCTTGCGGCGCTAGAAAAGTGGAGCTGGAGTCTCCTACAGTTCCGAAATTGTAATTTTGATGAATCCCAGGCCATGTTTGTGGAATCGGGTAAGAATTTGTTGGGGGAGCCATCGTGAAGGGTTGAAGAGGGGCCCTAGCTTGGGCACCAAATTGCTGCATCCCCACCAATGCATCTCTATTTCTTAAAGAATTATTGTCATTCACAATAACACCACCACGACCACGTAAATTGAAGGGGTTGCTTTTTGCCAGGTTTTGGAAGCTTGCTGGTAGTATGGGTCGGGGTTGGTTCGGATGAGCTTGACAATATGCGTCCACCTCTTGTATTATGACCATATTCCACATCTTTGTCTCCTTAGCTCTCATCTTTTCCCTCGAACATTTCGAGTTCTCTACAAGAAGAGACAACCTGGAAAAATCAGGTGTCATGTGCTTTATCACCGCGACAAGCACAGTAACTTTCCACGCCTTCTTTAAATCATGCGGCTTCTTGAATGGTGGAGATCTTTGCTCCTCGGGAATGCCTGCTTGGTCCAACCAAGTCTCATTTCCATTTGGCCACCACGGAGGCGAGACCCCGTTCTCAAGAGGGAATTTGCGCTGTGGGGGTTCACATTGTTGCATGAGTGTAGATAAAACAGAACCTAGTGTCATATCAGAGAGCTCCATGAGCATCTCAAATATGGACTTGGGTGCATCATTCGGAAGTGACTTATCATTATAAAACTTGTCCACGGCGGCCGGACCATTGACATCGAACCTCACCTTTTCCTTCCACCATTCACGCAGGCTATCTGAAGACCCGCTTATGGGCTTGCCATTCTCCGCTACTATTCCATACACGAATCCACGTGTTTTGCACGTGTCCATGATCCTCAACATATTGTTGAGAATTTTGTCGTGCACCTGCCAGAACTTCTTTCTCCGGGTTGTCTCATCATCAACTTTTGACCCTCTCCTCTTTTGCTTGTTATTATTTACCCTCTTCAGAGCATGAGCTTGTCTTAATTGATCTTCGTACATTGCTAGTTGACGCTTGAGTTCCTCAGCATTGAGTTGCGGACTGCTTGATGAAGTCCTAGGCTCCGATGGATTGGTATCGGTACTCGTATACGACTCCACAGTATTGGTTGCGGAGGAGTCTGAATTCGACATCTTCTTGCTCCTGAATGAATAGATTGATTTATGTTTGTTTGCTCCTGAAATGAATTGATAGATTTTCAGTTATTTTTTAAAATAAATAAATGCATGGATTCATAACTTTTTTATCTTTTCTTTTGACGAGTTAGATTGATTTATATTTATTTGCTGCCATATACAAGAACGATACTTAATTTTAATAATTCATCCTACTAAAGAAGTCCTCTGTTGCTAATAGCTTGCCACTTCATTTTATACAGGGAAAAAAAAAATATCGAATTACCAAGTACATCTTTAGTAGATTTTTTCTTTTTTCCAAACATTAATCGAATTGTAAACAGAATTGTTATTGCTAACAATCTTTCGTGGACATTTAAATGAACACATTCAAACCTAAAATATTGTAATTTTCAATTTTACTTTTAATTAAAATGTAGAAATGGCTTCAATAAAAAAATTAGTTATCTTTAACGTATGACCTTTTAATTCTCGTAAAAGCCAACACAATGAACTTTTGGCAACAAACGCATACCAACATACAATACAAAGGCTTAAATTTATGTGAAAATAGCACAAAAGGTTTCTGCATTTTCTTGAAAAAAAAAAAACTTGCCAATTTTTTTCTACCGGGAAAAATAATGAAATTGTATACATTTATTGAACAAAAAGCACAAAAAATGTTAATTAAACATTTAAACAAAACTGTAGTGAACTTTCTAAGCGTACCAAATAGAAATTACTATTGTCGTGCTCCCCTTTGTTGTGCGCACAATGTTCGCGGAAAGACGCAAGCACTGTCTACTATCTCTTACCAATTTCACCTCGTTAATTTCAGATGTTATAGAAGAGAACAATTGAAGCGGTTTAAATAAGAGGAGTTCAATGGACAGATTCGATGGATTATGAACAGGATAAGAATGCCACGACACTCGCTTCCTATTTTACTTTCGGGGTTTTTAATTTTGTCATTTTTTTAACTCCCAGTATTAATTGTTAGCAACATAGTACATTGTATCATATTACAGAATAGATACACAAAAATTAATTTCTACGTCGTACTAATTGAATGTTTTCAGCATTTTCCAGTAAGTAATTATTTAGGGATTCTACCACCAGCTCATCGAGCTGGATGGTACAAAGGGTGCCACACACAAGACTGGGGCTCGATACCCGGTTGGAAAAATGAGAGATAATTTGGGTAGCCTTGTAATAAGTAGGGGTGGGTTGCCTACGGCTATAATATCAAAAAATATATATATATTTAGGGATTCTGGAGAAAGATTTTTACAATTACTTTGCATAAAAAAATTGAGAAAATATTTTGCATTCCGCTCTTAACGCATGCCAGGCCGCCATATATCTTTTACCTTCATATTTATACATTTTTTTATACTACAAATACAAATTTTGTTAAACCTACTTTTTTTCTTATTATTATTTATACATTTTGTAATATTTGTTGTTGAAAAAATATATAAATACTAATGTTTTTATTATAAGTCGTTGTAAAAAGGTATAAATAATAAATATAAATGTGAAAAATATATGGCGGTCTGACGTGCGTTAAAAACGGAATGCGTTAGCATGCCTTAATACAATTCAACCTACCAAATTTGATTAGCATATACATACCCGTTAGTGGTAACGACAAAATGGAAATTATCCGAAAATCGGTGTTCTCACTCGCTGAATCAGTAATTTCATATATTTGAAGTTGTGAAATTAGTTTAGCCCATGGTTGCAAATGGCTTCGCTAAACGTAGCGCAACACCGATATAGCTTAGTTTAGAGACAAAACGCTACGCGCTGCAGTTTTGTTGTCCGCTATATCTAAATAAAATATTTTTAAATTAATTTATAAGAAATAAAATGAATTTAAATAAAGAAATTTATTTCTTCAAAATTTTAATAGTTAAAATTTGTTTTGATTGATAAATAAATCAAAAACCTATGTCTCATATTTATGTAGAGATGTTCATTTTCATATATTTCTTGAATTATTTTATACGCTATAAATTATATCATTCAAAATAACTCTCGTAATTGCGCACACTACTCGCTATCGCTACGAAAAATAATAACCACGCTACGGAATTCGACACGCTATTTGCAACATTGGTTTTGCCAAATTCGAATGACACATGCAAAGATCTATGAAATAAACTTAGTAATTTATACAATAAAAGGGACTTTAAAATCCATCATATGCACAGTTTGTTCCTTTTCAGAGAACAGAAATTAAATCATACCTAATTAACCCTCGGAAATTTTATTGTTATCATTATATAAAAAGATGCCGATATTTTCGTAAATGAGCCGTGAGTCCGTGGCATCCTTGTCCATTTTATTTTATTTGTAGCTAACAACTAAAGAGCAAATGTTTTTTCGTAGTGTTTTTTACTTTTTCTTTCCATATGCGAGAGTTATGATGCATTTGAAATTATGTTATTGAAAATGTAGAAATAACTAGCTTTATCCCCGCACAATTGCGCGGGATGTTTTTTTATATAATTATTTAAATAGAATCAAAGCGCATGCGTTTGAACTAAATTAATCTAATCATGACATATTTGCAAATATCATGATGTCAATAGATACATAAGGTTCATAAAATTAGTCTATCACGGATATTATTTTCTAATATAATTTGTATAAATATCATTTGTTCATGTGCTTCTAAAATTGATTAATATAATCAGGACATATTCGCAAATTTTAATATGTATGTAAAATAGGAAACAAAGACCAAATGTAAAAAATGACCAAAATGTGAAATAAGAAAAAAGGATCAAAATGTAAAAAAAGATCGAAAAGTAAATAAAAAGGACCAAAATGTAAATAAAAAGGATCAAAATATAAATTAAAACTAAAAAGGACCAAAATGTAAATAAAAGAACCAAAATGTAAATTGAAATGTAAAAAAGGACCAAAAAGTAAATAAAAAAGGACCAAAATGTTAATAAAAAGGACCAAAATGTAAATTAAAAATAAAAAGGACCAAAATATAAATTCAAAAATGTAAAAAAGGACCGAAAAGTAAATAAAAAAGTACCAAAATATAAATAAAAAGGACCAAAATGTAATTTTTTAAACTAAAAAGGACCAAAATATAAATTAAAAGGACCAAAATATAAATTAAAATATTTTTTTTACACAAAGGTCCCTGGTGACGTGGAGCTCTAGAAATGCAAGAATTCTTGCAACTTTATATATAAGATAGAATATTTCATTAAAATTGATAAAAAAATATCAATTTTATAGTTATAATATAATATTATTATAATCGCATATATAATATTATATTAATTATATGATACAATAATTATAATATAATTATTATATATTATTACAATAATATATATAATATTATATGAATAATATTGATATAATTATTATAGATTCATCCTGTGGCCGACGGTTTACATCTCACAGATTCATCCCTCGAACCAACCGGTCAAAATTCTCGTCTTGTTATTGGGTGTACATATCTAATAACTATCAATTTACGTATCTTAAAATAGATATAATGCGGAACATTGGACCGTGCTTTCACTCTTCCAAGTTTTTCCTTTTATGGCCGTTCGATGCTCTTCTTTTTGCTTCAACGTAGGCCGTCCGATCGATTCGTGCTATAAAGACCTCGGGCATCGTATTCCAAGAGGAGGAGGAAGAAATACCCTCACTCACGCTGGACAGAAGAAGAGGAAGAAGAGCGACGCTCGTGTGAGAGAAAGAGAAAGAAATACCCTCACTCACGCTCAACAGAAGAAGAGGAAGAAGGACGACGCTCCGTGCCTACAAATTCGGACGAGAGGACGCAAGTGGCGATTCGCGATTCTTATTCTGGGATGGCAAAATTTTACAAAAGTGCTTGCATCACAAGTTTAACAAAATCGATCATTGAACTAAAGATCTGGCGTTGTACCAAATGTTTAGTTGAAGTTTTGTTATCTGTGATATTCTTATATGGACTTAAGTCCCATCCCTTTTGTTGTTTTGTACAACGTATCTCTTGCAAGAGGTTTTGTTAACGAATCAGCCAAATTTTGGTGAGATCTTACAAAGTCATTAGTAATTACTCCACTAGTAATTAACTGTCTCACCGTACTGTGTCTTCGACCATTATGTCGAGACTTACCATTATATATTTCACTATATGCTCTAGATAGTGTGGCCTGATTATCACAATATATTGATACAGGCGGAATCGGCTTTGGCCATAATGGTATTTGTGATAACATTTCACGAAGCCATTCTGCTTCTCTACTTGCTGATTCTAATGCTATAAATTCTGCAGCCATAGTTGAATCTGCAATACATGTATGTTTCTTGGATTTCCAAGACACAGCCCCACCAGCAAGTGTAAATACTCAACCTCTAGTTGAAGTGTGGTCTTCTATATCTGTTATCCAACTGGCATCACTGTATCCTTCTAAAACTGAAGGATCACCATTATAAGAAATATCATAATTTATGGTCTTCTTTAAATATCTCAGTATTCTATGTACTGTTTTCCAATGTAAATTATTTGAATTACTTGTGTACCGACTTACTTTACTAACTGCAAAAGCAATATTAGGTCTGGTACACGTCATAGCATACATTAAGCACCCAATTATATGTGCATATCCTAATTGATTCACATCTCTACCATTATTAGGTAGTAATTTCACACTTGGATCATATGGTGTTGCTACTGGAGTACAATCCTAGTACTAAAATCTATTTAATATATTTTCAATGTAATGTGATTGGGATAAAATTTTGTTGTTACTATTTCAAATAATTTTTATTCCCAAGTATCACATCTGCAACACCCATATCTTTCATATCAAAATTATTTGACAGAAATAATTTTGTATGTTCTATTATTTTCAAATCAGTGCCAAATCAGAGTGAAACGGTGAACCGAAGAGGAAAATGCCGTATTTCGATAGAGACACACAACATCGTGTTGAAAGTGCTTGATGAGTGTATATTACTCCATCGAGAAGGCAAAATGCTTAGGAACTTCTCCCAATAATGCGAATCATGTAAAATAACGACCGTAGGTAACCGATGTGGTGGATGGAGAACCAATTGGCCATGAGCAATTCTCGAGATCTGTACATCATTGTTAGATACATCATACCGCCGGCAGAAAGCGTACCGAATCGAGTGAATAGGCGACAATTGATTCCCCTGTTTGCTCGTTAGGATGATTGATGACTCAAGCTCGGCTTGGAGGTTGGTGGTGGGCCCGTCCATGACAAGAAAGCAACCTCTCGCCGAGTATGGAGATGGAGGGTAAGGAGCAAATTCCTCCATGCAGAAAAGCCAGCGATTGGCTTGGCGAACGGTACAGTAATTAGAGGGTAAAGTGCAAAATCCGGATCTGGAGACCGGACGGTACAGAGATTGGCTTAGCAGAGATTGATCTCCTCTCTAATGGAATCAGCCGGGGCCAGAGTAGAGTAGATGGTGGAACCCGATCGTAGATTGTAAGCCAAAAGCGGAAGGATATGAGATCGGTGGAGTGATTGGGAGGAAAACGTGAAACGAGTGGAGAGAAAAGAAAAACGCACAATTGTGCAATGTCGACTGTCACGGTCTTGGTTGGGAGAGAACGCCGCCCGACGGACGCCCGGTGGGGCGATCGTTAACTGGAACCGGTTGTAGATCTAATCGGCGCTTCTTAATCAATGGTTAGTTTATTGATTCAATTAAAAAGAATAATCAATATAATAAAACATCCTCGATTGGCGCATCAATGATGCTTTATTGAGTTTGGAGGGCTACATATATTTTCCCATAAAAGAATACAGTAAATAGTGGCTTTCTGTTGCTTCATCATTTGGAAGAAAAGATGCAATAAAATCTTTAAAGATATAAGTCTCAGCCGGTTGTGGTAGCTAGTATATCAGAGGAGATCCAAGTATATTGTATAGCCGAGGAAAGTAGACTACATTCCATTAATTAAGAAAATGTAAGGAAAATAGACTACATCCCATTAATTAAGAAAATACAATCGAGTCTCTCGGGATGGAGAGGGAAATGCCTCTTTTTGGGGGACCGGATTGTCCTCGCAAAATCGCTACTCAATGCGGTTCCTACCTATTTCATGCAATGTTTCTACCTCTCAAAATGGTTAATTAAGAAAATTAATAAAATCACAAAGAAATTCCTTTCGAAAGGTGGAAAAAAAATGTCTAAGAGGAAATTGTCTCATTAATTGGAAAAATGTGTTTGCCTAAGGAAAATGGAGGTCTAGAGATGCTAAACCTTGAAACGCACAACACCTCCCTCTTGCTAAAATGACTTTGGAAAATTGGCGCAAATAGAGAAGGAATTTGTGCATCCACCTTAAGGGATATCTAAGGACTCGATCATGCATCGGAATTGTCGAATATTGCAAACAACCACGCATCCTACTTCATCAAAGACCTAAGTGTCCTTCTTCCACAATTTCAGGTTGCGCATGATTTTGACCCGATAACGAATCAACACTCATGGCTAAGCAAACCGAATTCTTTCTCCACCTCCGCGACCTACAAACTTTTCATAAACCCTACATTGTGGAAAATAAAAGCTCCTACAAAGACGATATTCTTTGCATGGTTGGCACTAAATGAAAGGATTCAAAGAAACGGCCGCACACTTACTCATGCATTACCCTTATGTGACAAGGGTTTGGAATGGAGTTCGGGACATCATTGAATTTCCGTTTAAGAAATAGGAAGTATATTTGGCAGCCAAGTATATTAGATAGCTCACAGGAAATAGGAAGTTAATTTCAAATACCCTTTTGTACATGATCTCTGTAAATAATCATGTATTAATATAATCTTAGCGCAAGTCATGAACTGGCCTCAGTTGATAAAAAAAAAATGTATTCATGCATTTGATGATAATTTTCATTATTCCTGCCCTGTTCTATTTTTATTGTAAAATATCGGGATCGTTTCGTTTTCTTATTGCTTAATATTAGTCATCCATACATTGCATCTAATTAAAATGAAATCGTCATTTTGTCAAAAATTAATTACCTATTATTTCAATAAGAAAAATAATTTATTATTGTGACATCAACCCTGATTTTAGTTTTGTTATCCAATATTTTAGATAAGATTTAGCATGCATCTACATTCTACAATGGGAAGTAATTCAAATTTTGGATGTTCCTTTTTTTCTTCAAATTTTGAATTTATTCAGAATGGAAATTTTGACAGATTACCGGGTCTCCCATCAAATATTCGATATACATAAAAACTTGCCAATAGAAATACAAGGGCTACACACTTGCAAACAGAAATTCAAATATTGTAAATTCATCTAAAACTCACTACATCCATTGAGGTTTTCACTGAGGCACTAATCGCATTGATAATATGGTCCATAAAGACCACAATATCTCACTCAATTTATTTAATAAGATAACAACATGAGAAATATTAAAAACAATGTTTTTTTTTTCCGAATACGACTAAATTTAATCAAAAGAACCACGATGAGTTACCACCTTGTGGATTTCCCTCATTCATCCCGAGGTTTCCATCATTCATCCCTGGGTTTGCATCATTCATCCCGACGTTTCCATCATTGACCCCATTAAAATTACCCGAGTTAAGGATGAATGGATTATGCACGAACTCGTTGTTGAAACCAACAGGTTGAGTTTGCATAATTGGCATGTTAAGAGAAGTTTCCATTGGTTGTGGTGCGATAAAGGGGCTGCTAAGAGGATTACTTGGCCCTGCACCTTGCGGCGGGATAAAGGAGCTACTTGCCCCTGAACCTTGCGGCGCTACAAAAGTGGAACTGGAGTCTCCTACAGTTCCGAAATTGAAATTTTGATGAATCCCGGGCCATGTTTGTTGAGTCGGATAAGGATTTGTTGGGGGAGCCATTTTGAAGGGTTGGAGAGGGGCCCTAGCTTGGCCACCAAATTGCTGCATCCCCACCAGCCCATCTCTAGTTCTTAATGAATTAGGGTCATTCACAATAATACCACCCCGACCACGTAAATTCAAGGGGTAGCTTATTCCCAGGTTGTGGAAGCTTGCTGGTAGTATGGGTCGGGGTTGGTCCGGATGAGCTTGACAATACGCGTCCACCTCTTGTATTATGACCATGTTCCACATCTTTGTCTCCTTAGCTCTCATCTTTTCCTTCGAACATTTCGAGTTCTCTACCAGAAGAGACAACCTTGAAAAATTAGGTGTCATGTGCTTTATCACCCCGACAAGCACAGTAACTTTCAACGCCTTCTTCAAATCGTGCGGCTTCTTGAATGGAGGAGATCTTTGCTCCTCGGGAATGCCTGCTTGGTCCAACCAAGTCTCATCTCCATTTGGCCACCATGGAGGCGAGACCCCCTTCTCAAGAGGGAATTTGCGCTGTGGGGGTTCACACTGTTGCATCAGTGTAGATAAAACAGACCCTAGTGTCATATCAGAGAGTTCCATGAGCATCTCGAATATGGACTTTGGTGCATCATTCGGTTGTGCCCCCAAAGCAAGTGAATTGTCATTATAAAACTTGTCCACGGCGGCCGGACCATTCACATCGAATCGGACCTTTTCCTTCCACCATTCACGCAGACTATCTGAAGCCCCGCTAAAAGGCTTGCCATTTTCCGCTACTATTCCATACACGAATCCACGTGTTTTGCACGTGTCCATGATCCTCAACATATTTTTGAGAATCTTATCGTGCACCTGCGAAAACTTCTTTCTCCGGAAGGTCTCATCATCAACTTTTGACCCTCTCCTCTTTTGCTTGTTATTATTTCGCCTCTTCAGAGCATGAGCTTGTCTTAATTGATCTTCGTACATTGCTAGTTGACGCTTGAGTTCCTCAGCATTGAGTTGCGGACCGCTTGATGAAGTTCGAGACTCCGATGGATTGGTATCGATACTCGTATGTGACTCAATGGTTTTGGCTGCAGATGAGTCTGAATTCGACATCTTCTTGCTCCTGAATGAATAGATTGATTTATATTTGTTTGCTACTGAAAGGAATCGATAGAAATGTAAACAGAATTGTTATTGATAACAAACTTTCGTGGACATTTAAAGGACCAAATGCAAACCTAAAATATTATAATTTTCAATTTTATTTTTCATTAAAATGTAGAAATGGCTTCAATAAAAAAGTCGGTATCGTTAACATATGACCTTTTAATTCTCATAAAAGCCAACACAATGAACACAAACACCTTACAACATACAATACAAAGGATTAAATTTATGTGAAAATAGCACAAAAGGTTCCCATATTTTTCTAAAAAGAAGTATAGTAGATCAATACTAAACAGAGTTGCAATTAGGGCATATGAATCAACTTCATTTTCAAAAAAAAGAAACAGCGTTGCAAGCACCGCAATTTTTTTCTACGGGAAACAATAATGAAATTGTATCCAAATATTGAACAAAAAGCACAAAACAATGTTCATTAAACATTTAAACAAAACTGTAGTGAACTTTCTATGCGTACCAAATAGAAATTACTGTTGTCGTGCTCCCCTATGTTGCACCCAAACGTTCGCTGAAAGACGCAAGCACTATCTCTTACTAATTTCACCTCGTTAATTTCAGATGTTATGGAACCGAACAATTGAAGGGATTTAAATAAGAGGAGTTCAATGGACAGATTCGATGAATTATGAACAGGATAAGAATGCCATGACAATCGCTTCCTATTTTACTTTGGGGGTTTTAAATTTTTCAATTTTTGTACTTCCGGTATTAATTTTTAGCGACATAGTACATTGTATCATATTAGATAATAGATACACAAAAATTAATTTTTAGGTCGTACTAATTGAATGATTTCAGCATTTTCTAGTAAGTAATTAGTTAGTGATGCAGGAGAAAGATTTCTACATTTACTTTGCATAATGCAATTCAACCTTCCAAATTTGATGAGCATATACATACCAGTTACTAGTTAGTGATAACAACAAAATGGAAATTGTTCGAAAATTGGTATTCTCACTCACTGAATCAGTAATTTCATATATTTGAAATTGCGAAATACATAGTTTTGTCAAATTCGTATGACACATGCCAAGATCTATGAAATAAACTTTGTAATTTATACAATCAAAGGGACTTTAACATCCATCATATGAACACTTTGTTCCTTTTCAGAGAACAGAAATTAATTCATACCTAATTAACCCTTCGGAAATTTTATTTTTTCATTATATAAAAGATGGCGATACTTCCGCAAATGAGCCGTAAGTACGTGATATCCTTGTCCATTGTATTTCATTTGTATCATACAAGTATAGACCTAATTTTTTTTTTACTTTTTTTTACTTTTTCTTTCCATATGCGAGAGTTATATATCTTACAAGTATAGACGAAATGCATTATATATATATATATATATATATATATATATATATATATATATATATATATATATATATATATTTCGATTTTTCAAAAATAATGTGATATATATAACATGGAAACTATACATAAATTGGTTTCTGGTTATATATCTCTATTTAATTTATGACTTTTAATCCTAAAGGCTAAAACTTCTTTTGTTTAGATTTTAAAAAATCACCTCCATATTATTATTATATTTTTTTGAAGAAAAATCACACTTTGACTAAATTTTCATGTATAATAACATGATCCGAAAATAATATAAAAAAAATGGTTCACGTTTTAGTTTCAAATCTCAAAAACAAGTTAAGTGAAACTTTAAGCTTTCGTCATTTAACAAAACTAAATAACATAATAATCTAAAAGAAATGTAGAAAAATGAAACAACACAATTAAAATCATAGAAACAAGAGAGTAGCATCAAACAAACAAACAACTCAGTACTCTTTGAAAAAAAGTAATATTGATGGGACCAAAATCATATCTCTTTGTAATATGAAAATATTTGCTGCATTAGCTTTGAAGTGAATGTGGGAACTCCATAAATCAAACTCTTTCTTTGTTGATTACTCTGTGATGGCTTCCTTCCAATTCTGTAAATCATATCTCTTCATGATTCAAAATCTCTATTTTACTTATAAGTTTATGTTTATTAATGTAAACCCTATTTTTTTTAGGTACTTAGAGAGAAAGCTGGGAAACAGGTATTTTTTGTTATGCATTTATTAACGTAAAGCCTACTTCTTTGGAAATATGATGTTAATTAGCAAACTATTGAATTGTAATATAATTAATGAAAGATTATATTGTTACTTTTATTGTGATGAACTTGTGTAAAACAATCATAATTTTTCATTCACATGTAAAGAAAATGATTTCACATGCTTTTGAACATTATCTTATACACCCGCAGCAACGCGTGGGTATTTACCTAGTTGTGAATATATTGCATGAGTACAATCTAGCGTGCACAAACTACTACGGCACGGTTTGTAAAATTTTAGAATTAAAAGAAAAGGAATATTTAGGAAAGAAAATAGAAAAATCATGTTTATGACTTGTAAAAAAAAAAAGAATAAAACACAATAAAATTATATCATTTACATATCATGATTTATTTACAAAAATTAATTATATGTTCTGTAATGATATCTAATATTGTTTATATAATATCATGATTAATTACTTTTGTTTCAGAATTAATTGAGATAAAAAAATACAAACTGCTAAATTATACTTGTTTGTTTCTTATTTCATTTTAGTTCTTTCTTTACATTTATTTTTGTGCTTCTCTATTTTAAATTCTCTGTATGTTTGAGTAGTTTATTTCATTATTTCAATTATCTTTTGCTTCATCATTTGCTTTTGACTATTATTTCAAATAAAACATTTGAAACTATTTTGATTATGTCTGAAGTTATCAAAGAAAATATTTAGTCATTGGACCACAAAGATAATTGATTACATGAGCTGTGTTAAAGATTATCACTTATCAGGAGTAAAAAAAAATACAGATTCTCTTGACCTAACTATTTCATGATTGGGCAGTCCTCAAATTAAACTGGTTGAAATAAAAGATTCGAGCAGAGCATGAAAAACAAATATAATCGTCACGATCTTCCAAACGGGTGCCCAACCACAAATCTAAGAACTCAAGTTATATAGTTTTTACATACCAGCTGTTAGAATAAAAAATCTTTAGCGGAATTTCAAATGTAACCCTACAAAATCTCAAAATATGGTACATGGCTAGGGAAATATCACGAATCCCTACAAATACAAGAAGAAACTGCACAGATAAGGATATGGTTATCGTTGTATCGCGCGATAATATAGTAACTTTTATAAAATTGAAGTAATAACTTTTAAAAAATTTAAAATACGACTATATAGTTACAATTTAATATATTTTATATAATATAATAATAATAATAATAATAATAATAATAATAATAATAATAATAATAATAATAATAATAATAAATAATAATATTTTTAAATTAAATATCATTATAATAAATTAAATCGACCAAACAATATAAGTACGGGAATGCTTCAAAAACCCTCTAATTTTTGGAAAATTATGAAAAAGCCCTATTTTATAGATTCCTAAAAGAACTCCTATATTTTATGTTTTCTGCAAAATTCCCCTAACATTTTTAGATTCCCTCAAAAATTTCCTATCTTTTTGTTATGATTTTGAAGATAACCATTATATCCCTTCCCATAATTTTATTTTATAAATATCCATAATTTAATAAATAATAACTAAATATTAAAATACAAAAAATAAATAATACATCGATATTAAAACATTATAATAAATAATACATACATATTAAAATATTATAATAAATACTACATAAATAATAAAATACTAAAAAAGATAGGGAATTTTCTAAAAGACGGGAGATTTTTCATAATTTGTAGAAAAGTTAGGAGTTTTTTGAAGAATTCCCCATAAAAGTATCATGAAAACATCATACAAATATCATAGTATATCCTAAAGGTATTATGTAACTAATTTAGGGGGTATTTGGATGCATGAAATTTGAGACGGAATTGAATCTTAAAATTCTTATAATTCAAATTATTTGTTTGGCACATGAAATTAGCAAGTGAATTAGATGATGGAGCATCTCATTATTTCATTTTTGTTGTAAATTATAATTCCAAAAAAGTTGGAGAGTCAAAGTGGAATATCTTCATCTAATTATTGAATCAATATAATTAATACTATAATAAGTATAATAAAATAATTTAATTATGAAATATAGTCAAGATAAAATAAAACCATATAATAATATAAAAGTACATTTAATATTTTTATATTATTATGATCAGATTATTATTTAATTCCTAATATTATAGTAATAAAACAAAAATTATAATATTATTATTTTAATTATAATAAATACAAATAGATAAAATATAATATCATAATAATATTAAAGTACATCAAATATTTTTATATTATTATTATAATATTATTATTGAATTTCTAATTTGATAGTAATTTATCAATGTTTGAAATAGCGGCGCTAAAACGGGTTTTTTTAATATATTAATATTATTTAATTTATAATGCAACAGTGATTATATTAAAATAATAAAATATTTATTTTAATTATAATATCTATTTATAGATAAAATATAGTATTATAAAAATATAAAAGTACATTTAATATATTTATATTATTATTGTAATATATTGTTTGTATATAATATTATTATTATTATTTATATTGCAATAATGTTATATTATACTAATATTATATTATAATAATATTAATTTTTATCAAACTAATATTATTATTTTTTGTCAATTTGAATGAAGTATTATTTTACACTTCCAATAACGAAATTCTAGAATTTTATAAAGAACCAAACAAAAAATTATATTTTCCAATATCTTATAATTTGGACATCCAAACAAACTGTGGAATTACTAATTTCAGAATTTTTGACTCCTCCGCCTTATAATCCGCTTCCACTCTAATAATTCTACTCTACTCCTCCGCCTTATAATCCGATTCCATACACTTACCAAGCATGAGTATCATAGAAGTATCATAGAAAGTATAATAGAAATATCCTAAATAATTCGATATACAAATATTATCGGCCGGAGTACATAATGGGGTGAATTGTTCCAAATGGAGTATTCCGCCTAATTCTGAAAGTATCACAGTCGTATCCTGGAAATTTAGCATCCGTATCTTGGCGCATCTTGAAGTATCCGAGCCATATTCAAAAGAATAAATATTAAAATAATTCAATACTCCACTTGGCATATCTGATATGTATCTGACACCTTATCTATATAGGATACTCATAGCTCGAGGATACTTCTACATTTTTGAAGTATCTGCCTAACATAGCCCAACATAAATGTATCATTCCATCGCAAATAGAAATTATATTTTTATCATTAAAATGTAAAAAAATATTATAAGAACTAGGTTGATATAATGGGGTCACTCGATTGTACTCAATATTGTTGAAGACCGACTTCAGAAAATGGTATAACAAGAGGGTGTTTAATTCTAAAAAAAATATTAGTTTAAGTATCGGTAAATAAAAAATTTGGTATGCCTATCTATTTATAGTGAACGGAGGGCTAGGGTTAATTCGGAAACTGTAAAAGTGATATTTGAATGCAAGAATTGGTCGTTCCAACGGATGATATAAGTAGAAACTATTTAAAAGGCCAACAATTGGTTTAAACAAAATATCTAGTAATTAATACTATGATCCGTTCGAACAGATAAAAGGTTCGTTCGAACGGACAGTGTAAAAATACTATGTAAATGCAAGGGAGGAGTTTGTTTCCGGTTGCGCCCGGTTGACAAGTGCGGAGTGAAACCCATGCAAGGTTCATTCGAAAGTAATTATCCGTTGTAATGGAACCAAAGTCAAACTAGCCATTGGAACAAGTATATTCGAATTATGGCACTTCCGTTACAATGCAAACGTTACAATGCAAGGAATCTCTGTTGTGATGAACATGCCACTATTAGAGCCTCGTTGCAACGCATAATATTCCCGTTACAACGATGAGGTCACTGTAACTTCCTATATTTTGAGTATTCACGTGTCCGTTGTAACAGACAGATGATATGTTACAACAGAAGAAGCACCGTGACTTCACTTCGTTTTGTACGTTGAGGTTCGTTGTAATGTTGAGTTGCCCGTTACAACGAACTTGGTGGGTCCGTTACAGCGGTTTGGTGAATACGTTGTAACGGACTAGTTGTGTGTACTAAGCCAATGACTGGGTCGTGTACTTCCGTTACAACAGAGGAATAGTCCGTTGTAACGAAACCTTCACTTATTGCAAAATTTGCAATTTTTTCATTTTCATTGTTTCGAATATGTTTATTTGTTAAACTTGAGCTTAATAATTCAAAGACAAATCTAGGGATACCTCTGATTTTTTTTTGGTGATTGTGTGATATCCCAAATTGCGAAAATCTTCGATGTCTTGATTTCTTCACTTGATCGAGTACTCCCTTTTTTTTACCGTCGTCTTGTTTTTCGACATCTTGATTATAAATGAAATGTGTTTTAAAGAATATTACATGGTGTCTCTCTCTGATCACAATGAAATGTAAAAGCCATGAATATACACAATGCTACGCACATTGAATTGATTATAAATATTACATGCCGTCTCTCTCTGATCAGTATAGAGACATAGTATAGAGACAGAGAGAAGAAATAAAAATATTATAATATACTATTTTGCATATACAATATACTAATGCAGGTCTAGTGTGTTGAAGAAGACTATCATCCGTTGTTTTCAAGAACGTGTTTTAACGAATGACATTTTCGGATTATCTACGGATATTTGCAACAATCTGCACAAATGAACGAAATAATGTCTAAGGACAACGTTCATGCGATCGGGATAAACATTTTCAATTTTATTATATATTGATTTTATATGTACTAGCAATGGCCCACGCAACAATTGCGAGAGAGAAAAAAGAACCGCGAGAGAGAAAAGAGGAAAAAGACGACGTGGTTGCGCCCGGTTGCGCATGGGAGGAGTTTGTCCCCGGTAGGAAGGTCACCGCTGTCAGCTAGCTAAAACCCTAGCCCGATACTTTTCTCAGTTCCTCACTCCGCACTAGCTAAAACCCTAGTCCTATAGGAAGGTCACCGCTGTCAGCTAGGCGTAGGAGTTTGTCCCCGGTTGAGCGTGGGAGGAGTGTCCACTACAACAGATTGGTGTATTACCGACGGGCGTCTATTATTACCGACGGATGGTAGCTGATATTTCTATCTACTTGCGTTAGGCCGTCGCAAAAGACCATTACCGACCGTTATTTTTACCGACGGACCGTAGGCGTAAATTGATATTTATTAGCGACCGCATTTTCGCCCACAGCCCGTCGCAAAAGACCATTACCGACTGTTGTTTTCTCCCTCAGCCCGTCGGCAAAGCTCATTACCGACCGGAATTCCACCCTCGGCCCGTCGGAAAAGTCCAATACCGACCGTAATTCCCCCCTCGGCCCGTCGGTAAAATCCAATACCGACCGTTGGACTTCCCCTCGGCCCGTCGGTAATTCACGGTAGCCTCGGCCCGTCGGTAATAGTTTGCTAACCCGGTTACCTTTTCTTTACCCGCTCTCTCCTCTCTCCTCTTTCCTTCTCTCTCTCGGTCCCCTTTCCTCTTTCCTCTTTCCTTCTCTCTCTCTCGGATGGTGGTTGTGAGCTCGGAAACTCGGGATTTAGGTAACTATTTTATCTCTATTTTTGTTGAAGTTTATTTGTTTGGATTTTTTTTTTTGGCCTAGATAATCTTAAATCTGGTGTGTTTGGGTATTTAATCTATCTTTTTTCTTCTGTTTTTATTTCTTTTTTAAACAATTAATTAACTAATTTTCGACTGTTTTTTAAATTTGTTCTTTTTTAGTTCGATTTGTTTACTGTTTTTTAACAATTTATTTATGTAACTTTAATCTAATTTGTTATTTTTGAAGTATTTTTTATTAAATTTTTTTTTGTGTTTTTTTCATTTATGTTCTAATAAATTGATTTTTTTTTACATTCTTTTCTAATTTTTTTGACTGTTTTTTCGTTTTAAATTATTATATAGGTCTTTTGATATGTTTTTTTAAGAAATAATATGTAACAGTTTTGGTGTATAGCTGTTGGTTTTTTTTTTTTGTAAATTCTGTTTTTTTATAAATTTCACTATGTAGGTTATTTTCTTAGTATTTTGACCATTGTTTTTTTCGTTGTCTTCTAATAACTAGATTTATTTGTTTTGTTCACATTTTGTATTGTTTGTTTGAACTGTTTTTGTTTAAATTTTATTATTATGTAGGTTTGTTTACTAGTTTTTTTAACAAATAATATTCTACTATTTTTTAAAGGTTCTGTTTTCTAAGAGTAATTTAAGCTTCTAAATGTTTTTTAATCTTTTTTGATAGTCTGTTTTTTACTTGTTATTTTAGAATTCTTTTTTACCTGTTATTTTTTTGTTTATTTGCTGCATTTTACTTGTTTTTTTTGCTGCATTTTTGTTGGAGTTTTTTTTTTTTACTTTTGATTTTTTAGTGTATTTGTATTTTTTTTTTTTTGTCTATTATTTATATCTTGTTATTAATAATTGTTGTTAAATTATTATTTGTATGCTGATCAGGTTAATTGCTGGTTGGAGAGACATGATTTCGAGCAAGTATTGTGGTGTCGGCAATTTTTGTTAAATAGGTTGTTGTTTTTCACCTGTTTTATCTTCTGATTTTAGGTTTTTTATTGTTTTTTAAATTTTGTTTGTTTATTTTCTGTTTATAATTAACATTAGTATTTTGTTATATTAATAATGTATTTTTTTTACATGAAGAAGGTTGCATAGTGAAGTGGTGTTGGCGAACTATCTGAGAAAAAAACGGAATTAAATCAAGGCGTGTGTGAAAACGCTGAAATCTTCACATCTAAATTGAGGTAAATTTTTTTAATTTCAATCAATATTTTGTATGTTAGTTTTTGTTTAGGATAAATTGCGAGTTTAGTTGTCTTTGGGATTAATGTGTACGATTATGTATGGCTTGATTTGTTAAGTTTTAAGGATTTGTAAAATATTGTTTGCAAAAAATGTAAAAATAATTTTCTAAATTAAATTTTATTATTTTAAAAAAAATGGTTAATATTAAAATTGATAAAACATATATTAAGATTTCTAGTTAAGTAAATATTTCATGTCAATCTTCGAGCTTTTCATTCTTTTTTGAAGTGTACAAATAATTGTGCATCGGTTCGAAACATATATTAACATCTATAAAATTATTATCATAACTTTCGAAATTGTTATAAGGTTATTTATATATTTAATTTTTGTTTTTAGGATTGTACGTAAATTCATAACACTTCCTGGACTTTTCATGCTCTAGAGATGTGTATGAATGAATAATTATCGGACTCTTAACACTCTTAACACTCGACACTCTTAACTCTCGACACTCGACACTCATGAAATTAGTATGCGATAGTATATATTAGTATATGTATATCATTCTCTTCACACTCGGCATTCTTAGCCCTCTTAACAATTCTTAACACTCTTAATATTAGTTTGTATACATTAGTAAATATATATACAACTCGTTTAGTATTTCTTTGAAGGAAATACAGTTACAGATCAACTAGTTGAATGTACAAATGAGTGTAGACAAACATACGTGTTCGTCGGAACGATTGGATGCATAATAAGATTATGCAAATCTGGCAGAAATTACATGGTGCGTCATGACGCACCAAATTGTGCGTCATGACGCACAATAGAGTAATTCTGAGAAAGCCAATCTGTGAGTAGTGCGTCATGACGCAAGTTATCTTGCGTCATGACGGTACACATGAGTGGTGCGTCATGACGGACGTTATCGTGCGTCATGACGGTACACTGTGTAACGGCTATATCCAAGTAAATGTGACTTGTGCATCATGACGCACCATATCGTGCGTCATGACGCACAGTGATCCGAATTCTGGATTAGCAGTTTCTGATACTCATTAATACACCATTAACTCTCAGATTAATATAAGATCTGTGGATTCTTCTTCCTCTCTCTCTCTGGCTGCCAGACCTAATTCTAGTAGAGAATAGAGAGAACTTGTGAGACAAGTTAGTGGAGAATAGAGATTAGATTTAAGCAAGCTTGCGGGAATTTTAGGGGAATTCGCCGCAACCGAAAGACGCGAGCTCGAGGTGGATACGAGTAGAGGAATCTCAACTGAGATTCTGGACTGTGATCTAACGAGAGCTAAGTCGAGCAAGGTCGAAGACGAATCGGATAAATTCCGGTTGTATACGACAAATAGGAGCTTCGAACAAGGTGTCGAATCACGCGGGCGTGGGACGTGTGTGTCGCCGGGATCGAAGCAAAGAGCGAAGCAAGCAGCAGCTAATAGAGTCAACCTGTCTCCGTGATCAATTTCACGCGGTATGATTCTCTATGAATTAAGCGTTAATTTCATAGGTTAGATGCATTTCATGATTCGTACTTTCGGGTCGTTGATGTGGTCCTCGGGATCGGGTCGGACCGGGCCTCACAATCCGCTGCGCGGGGCTCGGTAGTGACGCCGATACCCAACAGTGGTATCAGAGCGATCGTCACGATTCGATCGTCGAATCGATTTCGAATAAGTGTTATTCGGAATTTCATGTAGAATTTTAGGACATAATCATGTAGTTGTAAAATTAGGACCATAGAAATCTTACTAGTATTTGATCATGAGATGATCAAAAGAATCTAGAAGTAATCATGAATTGTTCATGATTAATCGTTTTTGAAACGATTAAAATCTGTTAAAATTACAAAATAAAACTGAATTTCAGGTCTGGTGCGTCATGACGCACGATATGGTGCATCATGACGCACACGAGAAATCCAAGAGTTGGATCTGAGGCGTTACTCAGTCCGTCGTGACGCACAACAGTTGTGCGTCATGACGCACTGTGTAAATTCGTACCATCATGACGGACCGTTTGGTGCGTCGTGACGGTAGAAGTCCAAAAAGTTTCTGGCAAACTGAACAAAATGGTTTTGTTCAGTGCGTCATGACGCACCCTCTGGCGTCATGACGGACCAGAACAGTCCGTCGTGACGGTATAACCAACCATCATGACGGAAGAACCTCAAAAAGTTTCTGGAAATCTGGACAAAATGGTTTTGTACAGTCCGTCATGACGCACCGTCTGGCATCATGACGGAAGAACACGGTCCGTCGTGACGGTAGTAACCAACCGTCATGACGGAGGAACCTGAAATAGTTTCTGGAATAGACAACAAAATTGTTTTGTATGGTCCGTCGTGACGCACTGTCTGGCGTCATGACGGACCTGTGAAGTCCATCGTGACGCACGTTATGTTGCGTCATGACGGAAGTCAATGGAAGTCCATTTTAGTACGGTGCGTCATGACGGACGTTATGTTGCGTCGTGACGCACAGTGTAATTTTTCTTGATTTATTTAATTGTGGTTCTAATCATTATTAATTATGTTCATTCATCATGATATACTTGCTTATTGATATAATTAGATTATATCACATAAATCCCTGCATAATACTTAAGTCATGAAATGCCTTCCATGTTCACAACCTCCGAGGTTGGTCATCACACCTTGCACGGTTTCAGGCCAAAGTCGGGCGTGCATTGTTGTATGTATCAACGTGAGAGGCAAGCGTTAATTGGGGACAAATGCGGGTTCAGGCCAAAGTCGGGCGCATTTGTAGTTCAATTGAACGATATGTGATCATGGTTGTGACTTAACCGTCCAAGCCAATCCGATTGGGGTTCGGGGCATAGTTAGGATGCACAAACGGAATTTGAATCATATATGATATGGTTCGATACCGAAATCCTATAAAAGGTCAAGAGTCGTATTGGATGCGATTGGATTTATCCTACCTAAATAGTGCGATCCCATTTGTCGGCCAAAGTCACTTGTGGGAGGATCATGAAATATGGGTCTTGAAGTGTTATTGGATTTAGAATCCCGAATCAATATTAGGGTTATTGATTTGATAAAAGTAACATATTTCATATCATCATATAAGCATATAGCATAAGTTCGCACATATCAGTATCAATCTCATTTTAAAGTATTTTTCGTTGTAGCAATCATGACATCAAGCAACACCAACTCAATGTCGATTAGATCGGTATTGGAGAGGGAGAAGCTAGTCGGCAAGAACTATCTTGACTGGCACCGTAACCTAAGAATTGTTCTTAGGCAAGAGTGCAAAAGTCACGTGTTAGACACGAAGATGGTTACTCCCGACGAGAACGCTTCGCCCGAAGAAAAGGCGGCATTTGACAAACTTAAGAAGGAGTCAAATGACGTGACGTGCCTCATGTTGGCATGTATGGACGCGAACTTGCAGAAGCAGTTCGAGGATTCGGATGCGTACGAAATTAACGCCACGCTCAAGGAAATGTTCCAAGAGCAAGAACGCATTGAAAGGTTCAATACGTTAAAGGAGTTGGTTAACTGTAAGATGCCTAACGGATCTTCGGTTAGCACTCACGTGTTAAAGGTACAATCATTGATTGATCGTCTCGAGAAATTGGGAGAAAAGGTGTCACCAATAATGCAACAAGATTTGGATCTTATGTGCATTGCCACCGATTTTTTCAACTTTCGTAACGAACTATCATATGCATTCGATGAACAAGACGATTCCCGAGCTCCATGGGATGCTCAAGAACTTTGAGTCGGAGATGCTTAAGGCATCGGGGGAACCCAAAGCAAGAGTTGCTAGGGATGTCCTCATGATTCAAGGTGGGATTCGTAAGAAACAAAAGTCCAAGGGCGGTGCGGGCAAGTCGTTGTCCAAACCGAAGACTAAAGGAAAGGAGAAATCTGAGGATGTCACCTGCTTCCATTGCAAAAAGACTGGGCATTGGAAGAGAAATTGCAAGATTTACCTCGAGGAGGTGAAGAAAAGCAAGGGAAAGGCTTTGGAAGCCGGAACCGCAGGTATGACTATTATAGATGTTAACATTTCAATTTTGGACAATTGGGTATTAGATACCGGTTGTGGAACTCATATTTGTCGAAATATGCAGGTTCTTCAAAATAGAAGGAAGTTAACACGCGGTGAAGTGGATTTTCGAGTAGGGAATGGAGCAAGCGTTGCTGCATTGGCCGTCGGAGATATTTTTATTACTTTACCGAGTGGATTTATTTTAGAACTAAATAATTGTTATTTTGTTCCAAGTTTGTGTAAGAACATTATTAGTGTGTCTAGACTAGCTAATGATGGTTATGAATTTATTATTAAGAATAATGAATTTTCTATTTGTAAGGATAATTTATTCTATGGAAATGTTCTATTAGAAAATGGTCTTTACATTTTAGATATGAATTACACAAATGATAAATCAATCTATAATATAAACACGAATCGGATTAAACCTAAAGTTGATAGTAAAACTTACTTTTGGCATTGTCGACTTGGCCATATAAACGAAAAGCGCATCTCAAAACTCCATAAGGATGGACTTTTGGATTCATTTGAATTTGATTCATATGGACAATGCGAATCTTGTTTACTTGGCAAGATGACAAAAGCACCATTCTCAAAAGTTGGAGAAAGGTCCAAGGAACTATTGGAACTTATACATTCTGATGTATGTGGTCCAATGAGTACCGAGGCAAGAGGAGGTTATCGATACTTCATAACGTTTACGGATGATTTTAGTAGATATGGGTATATCTACTTAATGCGTAACAAATCTGAATCTTTTGAAAAGTTCAAAGAATTTCAGAATGAGGTTCAAAATCAACTTGGCAAGACAATCAAAGCACTTCGATCAGATCGAGGAGGCGAGTATTTGAGCTATGAGTTTGAAGATCATCTCAAAGATTGTGGAATCGTTTCACAATTGACTCCACCTGGAACGCCTCAATGGAATGGCGTGTCCGAGAGGAGGAATCGGACCTTATTGAATATGGTTCGATCTATGATGAGTCAAACTAGTCTCCCAAAATCGTTTTGGGGATATGCCCTTGAGACAGCGGCTTTTTTGATAAACCGCTTACCTTCTAAATCGGTTCAAAAGACACCATATGAGATGTGGACCGGACAACCTCCGGTGTTATCTTTTATTAGAATTTGGGGATGTGATGTTTATGTTCGAAAAATGTTTTCGGATAAACTCGAACCCAAATCTGAAAAATGTTTATTTGTAGGATATCCTAAGGAAACTAAAGGATATTATTTCTACAATCCCGAGGAAAACAAGGTTTTCGTAGCTCGAAGAGGTACCTTCTTGGAGGAGGATTTTATATCTCAACGAGCTAGTGGGAGTAAAATTGATCTCGAAGAGGTTCGAGATTCAGAAATAAACATTGAACCGATGGATGTTGACCCGAATCCATCAATAGTTGAGGATGTCGAGCCAATAGCACAAGGTGCTCCTCGTAGGTCTAGTAGGACCCGGCTGGAACCAGTACGATATGGATTTATCGTGACTGATGAAGGCAACGTCGAACTCATAGATGATGAGCCGACAACCTACAAAGATGCTATGTTGAGCGAAGATTCCGACAAATGGCATGATGCCATGAAGTCCGAGATCCAATCCATGTATGATAATCAAGTTTGGAACTTGATTGATCCACCACCCTTGGTTAAACCCGTCGGGTGTAAGTGGGTTTTCAAGAAGAAAACCGACATGGATGGGAATGTGCATACTTACAAAGCACGGTTGGTAGCGAAAGGTTTCAAGCAAATTCATGGTGTTGACTATGATGAAACGTTTTCGCCGGTAGCCATGCTTAAGTCTATAAGGATTATTCTTGCCATAGCCGCATATTATGACTATGAGATATGGCAAATGGATGTTAAAACCGCTTTCCTTAACGGGAAATTATCGGAGGATGTGTACATGACACAACCCGAAGGTTTTATCGATCCAAAGAATCCTAATAGAGTATGCAAGCTTCAAAGGTCTATATATGGACTGAAACAAGCTTCTCGGAGTTGGAATATTCGTTTTGATGAAGTCATAAGCGAGTATGATTTTATCAAGAACGAAGAAGAACCTTGTGTATATAAGAAGGTTAGTGGGAGCCGCGTAGTATTTCTTGTTCTTTATGTGGACGATATATTAATCATAGGAAACGACATTCCGATGTTATCGGATGTTAAGAAGTATTTGAATACTCGTTTCGCTATGAAAGATTTAGGAGAGGCCGCCTATATTTTAGGCGTGAGGATCTATAGAGATAGATCCAAGAGACTCCTCGGCCTAAGTCAGAGTACGTACATCGACAAGGTGCTGAAAAGATTTTTCATGCAAAACTCTAAGAAAGGGTTTCTTCCCATGTCGAGTGGTATAAACTTTTCGAAAGCTCAATGTCCGACATCGAGCGAAGAGAAAAGTAACATGGATAAGGTTCCATACGCTTCGGCGGTTGGATCTATCATGTATGCCATGATCTGTACGAGACCTGACGTATCGTATGCATTGAGCGTCTTATCACGTTACCAATCGAATCCAGGTGATCCGCATTGGCAAGCCGTGAAAACTATCCTCAAGTACTTACGAAGAACTAAGGATCAGTTTTTAGTGTATGGTGGCAAGGATAATGGATTGGTTGTAACAGGTTACACTGATGCCAGTTTCCAAACATGTACCGATGATTTTCGATCACAAAGTGGGTACGTGTTTTGTTTGAATGGTGGCGCGGTTATATGGAAGAGTTCCAAACAACCGACAGTTGCTGACTCTACGACGGAAGCAGAATACATCGCGGCTTCAGAAGCCGCAAAGGAGGCGGTTTGGGTCAAGAAGTTCGTGACTGAACTTGGTGTCGTACCGAGCATCTCGGAACCCGTGGCTGTGTATTGTGACAACACTGGAGCAATAGCACAGGCCAAGGAACCGAGATCGCATCATCGCTCCAAACACATCTTGCGTAAATTTCACTTGATTCGTGAGATTTTACATAGGCAGGATGTTGTGATTTTGAAGATTGATACTGACGAGAATGTGGCAGATCCGTTTACGAAACCTCTTCCAATTGCGAAGCATGATCGTCATGCTAGAACTATAGGTTTGAGATACCTAGAGGAGGAAGTTGGTTTGTAGTTATCTAAAACAATAATTGTTATGATGAGTTATTTGTTGTAAACGATGTATCACCCAAGACTTTATGCTATATTAATGCAATTTCAAAAATTTTATATTTCATTTGCATTTATCTCTTATATGAAAACTTGTGCGTGGTTGTGTAATATGATTACACGAACCTTGATTTATAACTTGTGTGAGCGTCTACATGATACGTGATCATGCTAAGTAAAACCGTCACATTTCAAAAGTTATATTTCAAAAACGTCCCTAGTCATGATTAGGATACTTATGTGATAAGTATATCTATTATAAGATAATAGACTAACATGTACACTAGCATATTCGCCGAGGTGATGATTATGTTTTGCTAATCATAGGACAAAGAGTTTGTCAAATCGGGAATATGGATATGCATTAGGCTATGCATATTGTGACTTGACCAAAAGTGCGATACCATGACATGGTTTAGTCATTGTAGATGGAATCGTAACGAATGGGGTCTTAGTTCTTCACACTTGAGATGATCATGGATCATTTTTTCGTGCGTAACATAACGCTTAGATATAATCTTCCACCATATGTAACAGGATGGTCACGGGATTATGATCGGGTATTATCTGAAACACGGAATTTGATGTGAGTCATCAAGATAGAAATTGTTCCTTTCGAGAGAAAGAGATATCCCTTAGGCCTATCGATGAATTGATCAACGAAATCTCTGGCCAGAGTCAATGATATTAAATTGTTAATATCGATTGTGTTTGTTGATTCAATTCGGTATCGAGACAATAAGTTTAGTCAATCAAATTATAAGGATGACTATTACCGTGCCTTTTGATTGACGGATATCGTGAACAAGAGAACTAAACACCACCGTTCGAGATGGGTATAAATGATCACAATCATTTTCGTTTTCAACGTGGGAAAGCTATGATGGATTTCTTCCTAGATCCCTCTCATGAGCCCGTAAACTTGGGCATAAGTTTGCTACCATTGCTTGATACGAACCTACGCGGTCACACATAGAGCTGTCTTATTTCGGGCTTAAATTTCAATCTCTGAGGTTATGTGTACATGAGATGTACGCTAGTACTTTCTTTAGTTGGATCTTGAACTGAGTGGGAGACTGAAGGAAATACAGTTACAGATCAACTAGTTGAATGTACAAATGAGTGTAGACAAACATACGTGTTCGTCGGAACGATTGGATGCATAATAAGATTATGCAAATCTGGCAGAAATTACATGGTGCGTCATGACGCACCAAATTGTGCGTCATGACGCACAATAGAGTAATTCTGAGAAAGCCAATCTGTGAGTAGTGCGTCATGACGCAAGTTATCTTGCGTCATGACGGTACACATGAGTGGTGCGTCATGACGGACGTTATCGTGCGTCATGACGGTACACTGTGTAACGGCTATATCCAAGTAAATGTGACTTGTGCATCATGACGCACCATATCGTGCGTCATGACGCACAGTGATCCGAATTCTGGATTAGCAGTTTCTGATACTCATTAATACACCATTAACTCTCAGATTAATATAAGATCTGTGGATTCTTCTTCCTCTCTCTCTCTGGCTGCCAGACCTAATTCTAGTAGAGAATAGAGAGAACTTGTGAGACAAGTTAGTGGAGAATAGAGATTAGATTTAAGCAAGCTTGCGGGAATTTTAGGGGAATTCGCCGCAACCGAAAGACGCGAGCTCGAGGTGGATACGAGTAGAGGAATCTCAACTGAGATTCTGGACTGTGATCTAACGAGAGCTAAGTCGAGCAAGGTCGAAGACGAATCGGATAAATTCCGGTTGTATACGACAAATAGGAGCTTCGAACAAGGTGTCGAATCACGCGGGCGTGGGACGTGTGTGTCGCCGGGATCGAAGCAAAGAGCGAAGCAAGCAGCAGCTAATAGAGTCAACCTGTCTCCGTGATCAATTTCACGCGGTATGATTCTCTATGAATTAAGCGTTAATTTCATAGGTTAGATGCATTTCATGATTCGTACTTTCGGGTCGTTGATGTGGTCCTCGGGATCGGGTCGGACCGGGCCTCACAATCCGCTGCGCGGGGCTCGGTAGTGACGCCGATACCCAACATTCTTATCCAATTCTAATGTCCATTTCTAACGCTTTCTATTTTTAAATATTAGAATATTTGTCTATGGATTCCGATCGTTCATGGATGTACAATCGCATAGTGAATCGTTTCGTTAGTAATGATTTTTGGAATGGAATGATTCGTTTTGTTGAATTTGCTTTCTCTCGGCCTGAAAATGTGCAATTGGATAGGCAAGGCAAGGCCTGCGTGCGTTGTCCTTGTGTACGTTGTCAGAATATTTCATTTCCTTCCCAAGACGTAATAGCAACACATCTTACTAGTTCTGGTTTTATGCCGGATTATCTAGTTTGGTCAAGACACGGAGAGTTTAATTTTCCTTCTAATATATCAACCTCGCGAAATACTCGTGCATCTTCATCACGAAATGTCAACCCAATGGAACAAATGGTTCGCGATGCAGCGGGACCTTCTTTTGATTGGAATGAAGAGGAAAACGAAGAGGAGCATCCGAATTTTGAAGCTGCTCGTTTCTTCGAGATGCTTCGTGCTTCAGATCAGCCGTTGTGGGATGGACTTCTCGGTTCTGAAAATTCAATAATGTCCGTGGTTACCATGTTGTTGAATATAAAATCCGATTGCGAAGTAACCAAAATTGCTTTTGATAGGTTTTTGCATGTAATCAAGAACTTTATCATTCCCTCCAAAAATCAATTTCCGGAGAACTTTAACGAATCAAAAAAAATGGTCAAAGGATTAGGTATGCAGTACGAGAAAATAGATGTATGTCCGAATAATTGTATGCTTTTCTATGGTGATGACAGTTCAAAGGAACAATGCGATGTAACTATGGTAAAAAACTTCCTCGTGATCTTAATCGCATCATGAAAGGTTTCAACACAGTAGGATATACCAAATGGTCGACGGATTGGGATCCGAAAGCAAAGAAAGAAGTTTACAAGGATTTCTTGGTATATTTTAATATATTTAATACATTATTATAAAATTTATAATTAATTTTTTCTTTTTCTAATTTTCTTTTTGTTACAGAGACGTTATCATTGGGCAGATGGCGAGAATGTAACTCAATGCAATACTCGCTTGAAATCGTGGGCCGGGAAATTATGGAAGGATGTCATGACTGACGCGCGTAAGGGAGCCAGGGAGAAATTAGGCGATAACATGCAAGTGTGGATCGAATCCGAGAGTAATGCCGTTCTTACCACGCCACCAGATTTCACGACAGCAGCCTGGATTAACATGGCCACTAAATGGATCAATGATCCGGATTGGCAGGAGTCATCGTTACGGAATAAAGCAAACCGCAATTGCGGAGACGAGCGAGGTCATAGTACCTCTGGATCTATATCTATGGCCGCTCACAAAAAAAAAATGGTATGTATTTTTATCGTGAAATATGATATCTGAATTACGTAATGATTTTATGTTTTTATTTGTGAAGGAGGAGCAAAATCCGGGTCAGCAAATCCTTTACATGGACTTGTTGAAGAAGTCAAAAGTTCGTAAAGGTGGCACTACATTTATCGATCGGAAGTCTTTGGCTGTCAAGGTATATCTAAAATCTGATTTAAATTATATAAACATATTATCATATGCTCCTTGTGAAGGAGAATTACGAGGCACGAATGATCGAGAAGTACGGCGACAATTGGGCGACGGAACACGGCGATGACAATGATTTGTACCTCGCCGTGTCGGGGGGAAGATCGCATGGACGTTTCTATACGATCGATTCAGTTATCGATCCGTCCTATGTCTCCGCACCCGTTTCGTCATCGTGGTCCGCTGCCTCAGGTCAGCACGCGACATCCGCATCTCGCGAGCCTGATGATGATGCCAGATTCGAACAGATCAACAATTTACTCAAATTAAGTATGGAGCAGAATCAAAAGATGGCAGATGATCTCCGACAGAAAGAAGAGGCACAACGAAGGAACGAGGAGGCACTGCGCACGCAAGAAGAGAGACAACACGCCATGGATGCTAGAATGGAGTCAATGCAGGCTATGATTATGCAGATGTCGCAGCAGGGTACGTACTCCCAGCGTCCATATCTCCAGCAGGTACATAAATATAATTCATTTTGAATATTTATTCATCTCATATACATATTTATTTGTTTCGAAAGGGACAGGGCTCGGGGTCCGGATCAGTAGGACTAGGATTCGGAGGTTACGACGGTACGCAGCACGCGCAGAATCCCGGAGTGTATCAATCTCCTCCGCTTCAGAATTCGGCCGGATCGGATTTTCAGAATCTGTTCAGGTCTCCAGGTCAACAGCAGCAGCAGGTATTCGTACCCCAGGGCACGTACACGACACATCATAATGTGACTCATGTCCCTCAGCAGCAGTCGATTTGGCGGGTTGTTATTTTTCATTAGAGTTAATTATTAATTTTAAATGACTTCAATTTGGAACTTATTATTCAGGATTCGGGATCGTCGCAACCATTTGTCGGAGCAGTGAATGATTTCTTGCGCAACATTGGAGCCGATGATTTGAATATGTAGGGTGAGTTTTTTTTATCCTGTGAGATTTGACTATGTTTCATTCTATTTGTGTATCGATTTGGACTGTATTTGTATGAATTTGGACAGTATTTGTATGGATCTCGTGCTGATGATTTGGATATTTTTTTGTTATTTATTAATATTAGAATTAATTAGTAATTAATTTCGAAATTAATTAATTAATTCATATATTAATTTTTTTAATTTAATTAATTAATTTGGATATTTTTTTTGTTATTTATTAATATTAGAATTAATTAGTAATTAATTTCGGAATTCATGTATTAATTATTTATTCATTAATATTTTTTAATTTAATTAATTACTAATATATAAAATAGTAAATAATTAATTAATACATACATACATTAATATTATAATTAATTATTGCATATATTAATAAATAATTATTAAATATTATTTAAATATTATATTAATTAATTAAATATTGAATTAAATATATTATTACCGACGGGCGGTAGGTAAAAATAAAATAATTAAATATTGAATATTAGTATTACCGACGGGCGGTAGGTAAAAATTACGAACATTTGTTGCGATCCGTCGGAAATAAAAACGGTCGGTACAACCATTCACCCTCGGGCCGTCGGAAATATCAAAACCGTCGAAAACGCCAAACCCGTCGGTAAACATGTTCCGCATCGGACTGTCGCAAAAACGAAACCGTCGCTAATACTGACATTTCCGACGGCCCGTCGCTGATATTGACATTTCCGACGGCGTATTTCCGACGGACAACCGTCGCAAATGTCATTACCGACGGTTTTTCCCATCTTTTCCGACGGGCAGAACCGTCGGTAATGATAAAACCTGTTGTAGTGGTCAGCAAATCCCCCGGATACGAGAGAAACAGAGGCGAGAATTCTCCGTATGCATCCAATGGGTAAATCATGTATTATTGGAATTAAATAGAATTGGTAGGTATGCGAGGAGGAGCAGCTGTTAGATGGGGAATGAAGTGTTGTATTTGATGTAATATTTTGCTGTTGTGTGAAACATGGAAACAACCTATCTATTTGTAAAAAATTAGACGGTTTGGTAAATTTAAACATATACAAGTTACAAAAAAACATGCCTGCAAAATAATAACAAAAAAACTGAATCAAATACCAATAATAACGCAAATATAAATACGCGTGAAAATACAAAAATAAAATACAAGATACAAACATCTATACATAATACAATAATCAATATAATCACAAATACAAAGACAAATTACATAATGCAAATGCAAGCACAAATACAAACGAAGCCATGCGAGCGGTTTTATCATAGCCTTTTTTTTCAATTCGCTCATTTGCCGATGATGTATTAGAAAATGAACAAATTTTAAAGTAAAAAGTCGTTTGAATTGTTCGAGAAAGCTGGCTCTCGAACAATTCATACATTTTTTGGTACAAAAATTTAAAAAAAAACATGTTTTACGGAGGCAAACACGATGTATGAATGCAAAGACAGTTACAAACACAAGCGGAGAAACAAAAAATTAATGCATAAAAAATTAAGAACAAAAAAAAACCGAAAATGAATGCGTCATCCATAACAATACATGTACGAAATACGAAATAAAAAAAATAACAAAACATGAGTACAAATGAAAATGCAAGTACAAAAACAAAACATGAATACAAATACGCAAACAAAAAACAGAAATATTCAATACAAATACTAGACAAATGGACAAATACGAATTGCCAATACAAATCTAAAGCGCGTATATAAATACAAATACTAAAAAATTAAAAAGAAATACCAATACCGATATTTCTTGTCAACAGAAGTGCGGAGAAAAAAAATTCAAAAAAAGTACACCTTAAAAAGGAAATACGAATAAATAAACTTAATACAAATACAAATAAACCAAATCAAAAGATTTTCTGATAATCTTTTGGCTCAATTTTTTGATTTTGTCGATGATGTATAAAACAATAAACAATTTTTTATAGCATAAAATGTTTGAATTGTTCGAGAAACCCGTCTCTCGAACAAGTCAGTCGATTTTTGCTCAATTTTTTCTAAAAATCATGATTTACTGAGGTAAACAAATTGTACGAATGCAAAGACGGTTACATATACAAGTGCTGAAAAAAAACAAAAATGTCAAAAAGATTACGAAATAAAATACCGAATACAAGCATCTAGTGCATATACAAATACAAAATAATGATACAATTACTGAGCACGAGCAAGAAATATGAACATAAACGTGAATCACAGAACGAACGCAGAGACAAACACTGGGCTCAAAACGGTTGAGCTGGAATCCCCTCTGTGAAATAAACTAGCCCGCGCAAAAATTTAATCGACAACATGTCTCCATCTCAGACAGAACTTCAATTATATATACATATAAATGGAGAAATTACGTTAAATATAAAATTTATAATTCAAATTCGAACTCAAATACAAATACAATTAAATTTATGTTTATATGCAACTAGAAGCTGAAGTTTTAATTGTCTCGACATCATAACATGCAATTATGGTTAAATTTTACAAATTCTAATTTTTTAGTAGATTCAACATAGCAGTTTTGATACTATAAAATATGTCAGGCTCTAAGATTATAGAGGGAAAAAATCCCAACTAAGAATTTTTAATGCAGGTAAGGCATATCCTAGTCCGAATGTTTTGTGGTCGATATGGGCATATAACTTGTATAACAGATCAATAACGTCTAGTATCAAAATATAACGGGCCCTAGTGTCGTTAAATTTCTTATAGTCACCATAGGCAATGGCTATGAAAATTTATTTAAAAATAACAAAAGGTTCGTATAAAGAAAATTTAGAAATAATTGATTAATACAAAATGAAATATAATCAAACGAAACTAACAGTTTGAGAGCCATCTATCGAGTTTCCGGATCGTATTTTATGTCAAGTCTAAATAATGATTTTGATGTTTGGTTTGGTCAAAGATTTTGTTGTTTCGCTATTTTCGTAGGATCACCCAACCTTTCATAATCACGCAGTCGCATTTCTTAATTTTAGTTTTCAATTATTTGTCAATGATTTTTCACTTCCTTGGAAGATATGTTCTTGAACTTCTCGGTAAATTCAACAGGTTGGTGTTGTTACATCGTCAAACGGAACTAAGAGAAATGAGAGGATATCCGGCTTATAATTATTAGAATTAGGAAAATAGTTATATCATTACAAGTTAAAATTAATCGAACTTGCTATTTTAATTGTTGATTCCATCTGAATAATTCTAATAAACACATATGTAGTTGACTCGCAACACCGGTCGCAAAGTTGATATGTTCTACAAAGGAATACAGCCTGGGATCAATCATACAAAATCTTCTTTAAAATGGAACTCCTCTCCTCTACTCTACAACTCGAAATGGAAAAAAAAAACACAAGCACCATTAATTGACTCTTTCAATAATTCACTCACCTGATAAACTAATGAAAAACACACATCCAATTACAAGCAATAACAAGATGAATATGGCTGAAAGATTTTTTCGGAAAAGAGCAAGGGTGGGTTTGTCTAGAACTACGAGCAAGAGAGAGATAAATCCTGAACCAATGGAGACGGAAGTTATTGAGGAAAATAGCGAGATCAAATCGACTTGTTCTGATTCGGTGAAGATTGGAAACAAGAAGGATATTGCTAATTTTGAGATTAAGGGAGAAGATATCCCTAATTCTAAACTTCTTGATTTTCTACATAATTGTGGCATTTGTGGACACAAACTTGGATCGGAGCAGGATATTTATATTTACAGGTTTGATATGATTTTTTTCTTTGAATTAGGATATGATTTATTTTTGATGTGTTATCTTGAACTATTCCACACAGTACTTGCAATTGTTTTTCATTTAATGCTAAGAAAATTTTGTTCAGGAATTATTTTGTACACTTTTGTTTCCTAGATATATTTTTATTGTCAGTATTTTGCATTTTAGATAAGAAATAATATAGGATATTCACATACTGGAAATATCTATCCAGGAGAACTATATATTTTTTTTCTTTTTTTCTGAACAAAAAGAAGATATTCCCTCCATGAAATTCATGGATAATTTTTTTTTTAAGGAGTAGGCCTACTTGTATTCATTGATACTTTGAGTTCGTTCCTGGTGGCTTATTTGCATTTTCTCTAATCAATATGATTTTTTTCTTTAGCTCGGATTTAACTTTGCATGATTTTATTCAAACAAACATCTTAATTGAAATTCATATTTGCACTTTCTACAAAATATTTTGTTCTACAAATCCAAAGCTATCTGTTCTAATTAACATTTTTCCTCTTTCATGATGTTCTCTTTAAGCCTTTCAAAAGATATATTTTTTTTATTGGGATTCAACATACCTCAGAGTAATTTGTTCTCATCTGTTTTTGTATTGGGATTATTTTTTTCTTGGTTTTTCCACCAAAAGATATATTTTCAACATATATGTTTTATCTGTTCAAAAGCAAATTAATATTCAAATGAGAAAAATCTACAGCAAATGTATTTTTAATCATATCCAATTGGACTAATTCCACTTGCATTATTCAACAAATATGTCATACATTTAGATATTAGTATCTTGACAAATTAAGTAGTTTTAGATTATTTGTTATACTAATTGAAGTCAGGCATTTATCAAAATTATATTGCCGGCATATTTATTTATTTTATTTTTTGTAATATATTTTTTTAATTTGCACATTATGCTTATTTTCTAAACAGTCCCTATATAGGTGCCTTCTTAAAGTACAGGTATATGTAGGGTATTTTGTGACATCTTTTTACGGTTGAATTACAATTATATTGATAAAAATATCGATAAACCAGTGTTTCATTGAAACTGACGAACATAAACTAGTTTCACACTCAGAATTTTTTTGATGTGAAACGTAATCGTAAAAAAATATATAGACTAATTTCCTTAACCATGTGGGAATTACAGAACAAAAACTTTATACTGATAGAATTTTTTTTTTTTTGTTACAAGCCCGTAGGCACACTATACTGATAGAATTGAAACCCAAAATTACGACAATTTTTAATAAAGTTATAACTTTAAGTGGGTTCATTTTTTAAATGTGAAAATGTAAATCGGGATGTATTTCGTGTTTTATGTACGTAACCTCAGAATCTTCCATTAGCGAATGATCGTGTGGTCCTTAGACTCCTAATGTTAGTGATGTTTCCTGATATACTCTTTGCATAAATTAATTGTAGGGGAGAGAGTGCTTTCTGTAGCATTGAATGTAGAGCTCTACAGATCAGATACGAAGCTGGAAAACGACGTTGATTCGTATTCCAATGAAGTACTAAAAAAGGCGAGTTACATGTGATCGATGTGCAAAGACTACACATGTGTTTAAATTATGAAGCAAGCCATAATATTAAATTCATGAACTAGTTGCACATTGAAATGTAAAAATATTGTTGTGTACAGATTTATTCCTACATCAAAATTAGTTGTTTTGTACATATTTATTTCATGTTTGTTCAATTCCTTTGTAAAATATTTTGCGTTTTTGTTGCTTCCACTTAGATTGATCAATATAAACATGCGTAATTTTGGTTACATCGTAATTCTGCTATTTATCGTAAGATAGATACAATGTTTGTTCTAAACCCTAAACTCTATTTATCGTAAGATAGATATAATGTTAAACATTATGATATAATGTTAAACATTGCGTTTTTGTTGCGTAGTTTCTTTTTTGTTGAAGAGGCAGCCAAGCGTTGCAATTAATTTCTCGCTCGGAGGCTTTGCGAGAGGCGGAGAGGGTCAAGCGTTGAAGAAAAAGAAAAGCGTCCTCTCGCACTTATGCGAAGTCGCTAGAGAGAGAGAGAGAGAGAGAGAGAGAGAGAGAGAGAGAGAGAGAGAGAGAGAGAGAGAGAGAGAGGGTCGTGGGGTGGGTTGAGGCCTTGAGGGCATAAGATAAGAGAAAAGAGAGGCGGTAAATGGGAGAGAAAGGAATAGGTTGAGATGGTGTAGATGTATGTATAACGTATTTAGATGAACTGTGAGGGAAGACGTGGCCCTCTGCGTTCGAGCCAAATGTTTGTCATTTTAATGGGAGGGGTCAATTTTAACATATTTGCATTCCATGCAATAAAAAGCCCACCAGAAGCTCCTTGAGAAGCTCCTTCCACAAATTTTCCTCACTATATCATCATTTAGAACCTCCATTTTTATTTCTTGTAAACTCAATAAATCCAATCTTTCAGGCACAATAGATTTATTAATTAATAGTCTCTTCTCATCATCATTCATTCCCCTTATATTCCAACTCATCAATTTAATATTTTAAAAGCCATTAACTTATAATTTTTAAAACTCCTCCATATAGAATTCCTAGTTATAATTCAACTTGGTCTCTTAAGAGGGATTTTATTGTATCCAACATAGATTCTTTAATATTAATTCCTGCATAATTTAAAATATCAACAAGATCCTCTTTGCTTTCAATTTTTTCCTTTATATTAAAATCCAATTTTGAAACCTATTTAATGAATTACCCTTTGTTCTTTTTATTTTTCTATTTTTGAATCTCGTTGAATTGAATGAGGGTTTTTTTCTATTGGAGAAGAGTATAGCTCATTTTGTTTACCTCTTAATCTCAAGGTTCTTTTTTTATCCTCCAATTTTATCTTATTTTTCTTATTTTGTTGTTTTTCAGGTTTTGAAGTGCTTGCTATTGAATTCAGATTTTGAAGAGAATCCTGAAAATTGGAGCTATCTAATGGAGAGGAGATTTTTATAGGAGAGGTAGATGTTACCGGAGACTAAACTTGCAATGGAAAAATTTGCAATGAAGATGACTCATGAAATGGAGAGGTTTTTTTCTTGTCAAGTTTGAACTCAAAAATGGAATTAATGTGAAATCTTTCTGAATCAAAACTTCATGTAGATCTTCCTCATTTCCCTTTTCACCATAACTATCTTCCATATTTACCTTTTAATCATTTTGGAGATCATTCTCAAGACCCTCATCCTTCCTTCCTTCCTTCCTTCCTTCCTTCAACATTTTGTAGATTTTCCACAAAAATTTCCTTCCTCTCTTCCATCCTAACAATTAAACTCCTATTTAGATCTTGCTCATTATTTGTATCTACTACATTAAGATCTTTTTCATTCATCTCCTCAGTTTGAAGTACATCTTCTCCATTGTTAATCCTTGTTTTCAAATCAAAAAGCTCCATCTTTTGTAGTAATTCAGTGTAAATTCTCTTATAAGAGTTTAATTTTTCTGGCATAATTCCCAAATTGCCCTCCTTCTCCTTGATTATTATTAAAGTTTTTTCATTATCAATATTATGAGGTTTGCTTATATTATCATTCTTATCATTATTTAATTTCACTCTCCACTCTTTTTTAACAGCTTGTTTTTTAATTCTCCAAATTTTGTTGATTTCTTGTTTTTTTTATTACTCAACATTTGATTTTTCTGCTTTGCAACAGATTTTTGCATTAATTTTTCTCCCTAAAATAACTCCTCCTCCTTCCATACTTCAACTAAGGTATTTTCAAGCTCATCAATTATTTCAATTCCTTTTGGAATTTCATCATTTTTGGAAATTATTGTCAAATTAATTTCAGCAACTATTTCCAAATTGAGGTCAAAATCTCCAGTATGCACCAAAACTCCAAATCCAGCAACCACTGCAGATAGGTCTGCAACATTGCAATATTTTTTCGGTAAATTTGTAAGTTTTATCTCGAATTTTCTGGAATTAAAATGCAATGAGGGGGTTTTCGATAAGTAAGCCCTATGGATTGTTTTCAGGTTTGAAGATGATGGTGGAAGATGGTTTTGAGAAGATGGGACTTGAGTGTTTTGTGTCTTTGTGGATTGAAGCTTAGAGTATGTGTTATGATTTGATTTGGTATGATTTGGAAAGTGAGTTTGAGAGGGAATTGTCATATTTGGACTCTTAATTTGATTCAGCTTACATTGTAATTGGTTATGTCCCAATTTTTCACATTTGAAACATCTAAAAGGATCATGACAATCAGCCACAAAATGATTTGGCGATAAGCATTTGAAACATTTGTTTCTGAAGATTTTGGCTTTAGCTTCTTGAAATTTTGGTTTGAATCATTTCGTGTCGGTTTCTTTCTTTTCACTAAGATCCATTCTTCATTTGAACTACTAGGCAAATCTTTGATTAAGGCATTCAAATAGGACTTTTGAGTTTCCATATCAATCAATTAGAAATTTGAGTTTGGTTGTAGGGAGTTCTCTAGGTAGTGATAGAAATTTGAATTACTCTTACGAGCTTATTCTCACCCCTATTTTTGACCTGAAAAGACTTCTAAGTCCGCTGCACCCCGAAGGGTTAAACTTCAATATATATAGGCTTGATAAGGAGAATCCACGCGTGAAAATATACTGATGAAATTAGCAAAATATACTCTTAAAATTAGCAAAATGTATTGATGAATCCAATATGTTAACTTGGTTAAAATTGAGAATAAAATAATATATTTTGATAAATACAAGAATATATATTGCTAATTTCAACAGTATATTTTGGTTTTTGGATTCAATAGTATATTTTGTTCATTTAAATAGTATATTTTGCTAATTTCATTAGTATATTTTGCCTGCGTGGATTATTTTTGGATTCTCCTTAACAAATATATATATATATATATATATATATATATATATATATATATATCAGTGTTTTAAATTGCGGCGATATTGCGGGCTGAGATTTAGAATCGCTATATCGCAATGAAGTATTGCGAAAATATCATTTTTTGAGAAATTGCGGATATTGCGGCGAGATTGCGGCGAAATATCGGTAATATTGCGGCCATATCGGGTCAAATATTGCGGATAATATTTAAATCGTTGTAATTTTCTCATCCTTCCACCAAATTACATGAAATTTATATCGAAATCACTCGTCTCGACGAGAGGAATGCAATGATGGGCTTGAATTTGTGAAATTTTGTCTTTTACCCTGAATTAAACACAAAATACACGTTAAAGTAATTTTATCGAGAATTATTTAATATAAATATTATAACATAAATTTTGTGATTATTTAATACTTAGTTTCCATGTTTTATTATCAAAATATTTGATAAAATATACTCATAACATATATAACTTCTAAAATGTGTCATTTTCATCTATAAATGTATGAATTTAGTAATTTTCATTGTATTTCATTGATGTTTCGATTTAAAATTTGAGTTATAGTGTTTTGATATTTTTAGGATGTCGACAAAAAATTCTTCAACAAAATACAATTCCAAAGATCCCGTATAATTGCCATTTAATCATATATTATGTGCAATTTAATCGTATATTTTGCTAAATTCAATAATATATTTTGCTGAATTACATGAAATTAATGATCGTATTCATCGGATAATTAACTATATTTTATTAAATTCAATCGTATATTCTGTGAAATTTAATCGTATATTTTGCTAAATTCAATCATATATTTTGGTGAATTATATGAAATTAATGATCGTATTCATCGGATAATTAACTATATTTTTTTAAATTCAATCGTATATTCTGTTAAATTTAATCGTATATTTTGCTAAATTCAATCATATATTTTGCTGAATTATATGAAATTAATGATCGTATTCATCGGATAATTAACTATATTTTAGTAAATTCAATCGTATATTCTGTTAAATTTGATCGTATATTTTGCTAAATTCAATAATATATTTTGCTGAATTATATGAAATTAATGATCATGTTCATCAGATAATTAACTATATTTTGCTAAATTCAATCGTATATTTTGCTAAATTTAATCATATATGCTGTTAAATTTTATCATATATTCTGTTAAATTTAATCATATATTCTGATTAATTTAATCATATATTCTGTTAAATTTAATCATATATTCAGTCAAATTTAATCATATATTTTGTTAAATCTAATAATATATTTTTCTGAATTATATGAAATTAATGATCATGTTCATCAGATAATTAACTATATTTTGCTAAATTCAATCGTATATTTTGCTAAATTTAATCATATATTCTGTTAAATTTAATCATATATTCTGTTAAATTTAATCATATATTATTATAAATTTAATCATATATTTTGCTGAATTATATGAGATTAATGATCGTATTCATCGGATAATTAACTATATTTTAATATATTCAATCGTATATTATGTTAAATTATTAACATATTTTTCTTTTGATCAAATAATGTGCCAAACATTTCTAAGAAAAATGAGAAATTATTACAATCCATCGTTGACCTCTGCTCCATATTTTTTTTTTGTCTAAACTACAAATTGTGGAATCTATGAATATTTTAATAGTTCATTATGTACAAATTCAATTATCATAACAAAACTTACAAAAATCACAACAAATTAGTCATGCCCAACACAAATAGTTCATTATGTACAATTGATTCGATTATCACGACAAAAATTACAAATATCAAAACAAAAATTAGTCATGCACAACAAAAAATAGTTCATTATGTACAAATTGGATAGATTGAAGAATCTAATCGTCGCGGATTGGAAACAAATCGCTGGCCCGATTCTAGATTGCATTACTTCTTCTCTGGCCTTCTTTGAGAATTCTTGATATGCCAGGTAATCGACTCACCGGAACAATTCCTTCTTCGATGGGCAAATTTTCCGATCTCACTGTGCTTAATTTAGCGGATAATCAAATTACTGGTGAGATCCCCGCGTCTTTAACCTCTCTCTCAGATCTGAAACATCTTGATCTGTCAAATAACTAGTTATCCGGATCGATCCCGCCTAATTTCGGCGATTTGAAAATGCTGAGTCGTGCATTGCTAGCACGAAACCAATTTTCAGGCTCGATTCCTGATTCGATCTGTTCCATGAACCGATTAGCAGATCTCGACCTAGCCGGGAACAAAATATCAGGTTCGATCCCGACCAATCTCGGCTCGACGTCAGTTCTATCATCTCAATATCTCGACAACCACCAAATCTCTGGTAGCATTCCCACCAAACTACTTCAAAGTAAAGGACTCGACATCGTGAACATTAGTAGGGTCGCAACTCACTCCGTCGGAACGCCATCACTACTGGAGCCCTTCGGCGCCAGGTAGCTCTTTCTCCCTCTTTATCTCTCTGTCTCTCTCTAAACTATTGTTTCGTTCGTCCGAGACTAGTCTCCGGCAACGCCACCACTCCGGCCAGCCACCTCTCCCTGTCTGGTTAATTTCTCTGTTTCGGTCTCGTCTCTCTCTACCTATCCCTCTCTCTCCCTCTCTCTCTCTCTCTCTCTGAAGCCGATCCTCGCCTGAACGCCATTACGATACTAGGCGACGCGAGTTCTCTTCTTGCTTTGAGATCCTAGACGGGGGGGAGATTCATCCATGGCGCATGGCGACTGAGAGAGAAAGAAAGACCCAAATATGAACCCTAGTTCGTACGAAAAGGAAGAGAGAGAAAGGAACCCTAGTTAACATGTATGTGAAAATTATAAAAAGGACCCTCCGTGTTTAAATTGCATTGGATTTTAGTCCCTGTATTTTACAAAAAGGTACCTCCGTTTGTAATTTATATAAATTTTGATCATATTACAAAAAGGCCCCTCCGCCTGTACATGTATTATTTTTTAGGTCCTTGGATTCGAATTGTGGATTCTTTTTGTGGATTCTATTTAGCATTTCTTCTCCTTAATTAAGTAGTTTAACCTCCCTATATATATATATATATATACATACAGGCGTGCTAAGGAGAATCCACAAATCGAATCCAAAAAACGAATCCACCATACGGAGGGGTATTTTCGTAATTATCCAACTTCGATACTTCATTTTGCTTCTCGCGCTCTTCTTCCTTACTTCCTTCTCTCTGTCTCCAATCTCCACTCTTCCTCCCTTTCCCAGAAACAGCAGCGGCGCTGGCGCGAGCGGCGACGGCCTTCGACGGAGCCGTGCTCGGTGTCGGACTAGCCATTTCCACTTCGCAGGCGTTGCAACGGATCCGCGTCGCGCCTTCCTCTTCCATCTCTGATCTTCGTCATTCTCTCTCCCCCTCTTCATTTCTCTCCTCACCCTAGTTCTTGTATCCGCTGAAAGCTACGGATCCGAAACCTTCTCCGCCTCTAGCGGCGACAGTGAGGTATGGGGCCATCTTTCTTCTTCTCTCCTGCCGCGTCCAAATCACTCTCTCTCTCTCTCTGATGTATGGCGACGGTGAGGTATGGAGACAGTGAGTGGAAACGATACTATAACAGGTCATCTAGCTATTGATGGCGACGGTGAGGTATGGAGCCAAATCACTCTCTCTGATGGCGAGGATACAAGTCATCTAGCTATTGATAGGTATTTAATTGCTTCTACGCTGATTAAAACTCCTTCATGCTCTTTAATGGTTTTTAATTCCTTCTTCTTATTCCTTTATTTATTTGTCTCTTTTCTCTTTTATTTGTGAATTGCTGACAAACGATACTATAACAGGTGTTTGTCTCTGATTTCTTTCAAATCAATTTTTTCTTGCATTTCAAATCTGATTATTTCTAATGAAGGAATGGAAATTAGTATCTGAGATGCAAATTAGCATTCCTGAAGATCTAATATGGCGGTTCAAGTGGATTTCACACTTGGACGAATTATTCTCTTCATCACGTTTGGTGAGCGTGCACGGTGATTGTTTTATCTTTTCGATTCTGACTTTCCATCAAAAATATGTGGTTTGGGAGGCGAATGGGGGGGGGGGGGAATTGAGACAAACTTTGACCAGTCATGGTAATAAGGTTTGGTCAGTGGATTCAAATAACATTTCGAGATTGCGAGTGGCAGTTTGTTCGGTGGATTCAAATAGGATTTCGAAATTCTTTTTGTCGTGCTGACATCATTCTATTTTCTACTTTCTTCTTTGCGTTAATTACGGATCCTTTTCATACATCTTATTCATATTTTGAAAGAGTAATAAATTACTTATTTAATTAATTTAAATTCAGATGCTTTATGCGCTGTAGTTTCGTGGCTATTCCTGGTTCTCCATCGAGCTCGTAAGAATCTCATTCTCGAATTTCTGTGAGGAGTAATTATGGATTTAGCGAGGGTTGTTTGGTAATTTTGGTTCTGATGAGTTATTTCGTGTACATTGAATCTCATTCTTGAATTTTGGTTTGAAATTTTTGTACCTGGACAGAAAAGAATTTTATGTGGTTTTATTTTAGATGTTTGTAATAGTTTAACCATCTTAATTTTATTTGGTACTTGACTTTTGTTATATTGTGCGCTTATTTTTATCACATTTTAATAAACATGATGTGTAATAATAGATGTTTATAATGTACTGGCAGTGAGATTAGTAGTTAACAGTATTTGAAGCAAACTTATAGCCTCATTAAATAAATAAAAAATCTCGCGTCACAATTGGTTTATCATCGTGCCCATTAATTATTTATTTATGCTTGCCTACTTTCCAATTGAAGTTTTAGTTGCAACAGTATTTTTGTACTTGAGTTTTATTTGAGTTTTATTTACGCAAGAAGAGTACTGCATTTAAAAAAAAATCAAAAGCATAAATATGGATTATTAACAATATCAAGAACAAATCATTAGAAGAAAAAAAATAAGTTATAGTTAAATTCAATAGTGTATTTATTTCAATTTAACCCGTATATTTTGCTAAATTCAATCGTATATTTTGCTACGTTTAATAATATATTTTGCTAAATTATATGAAATTAATGATAATGTTCATCGGATAATTAACTATATTTTGCTAAATTCAATCGTATATTTTGCAAAATTTAATCATATATTTTGCTAATTTCAATCATATATTTTGCTGAATTATATGAAATTAATGATCGTATTCATCGGATAATTAACTATATTTTAGTAAATTCAATCGTATATTATGTTACATTTATTCATACATTTTGATAAATTCAATAATATATTTTGCTGAATTATATGAAATTAATGATCGTATTCATCGGATAATTAACTATATTTTAATATATTCAATAGTATATTCTGTTAAATTTAATCATACATTTTGCTAAATTCAATCATATATTTTGCTGAATTATATGAAATTAATGATCGTATTCATCGGATAATTAACTATATTTTAGTATATTCAATCGTATATTCTATTAAATTTAATCATGCATTTTGCTAAATTCAATCATATATTTTGCTGAATTATATGAAATTAATGATCGTATTCATTGCATAATTAACTATATTTTAGTAAATTCAATCGTATATTCTGTTAAATTTAATCATATATTTTGCTGTGAATTATATGAAATTAATGATCGTATTCATCGGATAATTAACTATATTTTAGTAAATTCAATCGTATATTCTGTTAAATTTAATCATATATATTGCTAATTTCAATAATATATTTTGCTGAATTATATGAAATTAATAATCGTGTTCGTCGGATAATTAACTATATTTTAGTAAATTCAATCGTATATTCTGTTAAATTTAATCATATATTTTGCTAAATTCAATCATATATTTTGCTGAATTATATGAAATTAATGATCGTGTTCATCGGATAATTAGCTATATTTTAGTAAATTCAATCGTATATTCGGTTACATTTAATCATACATTTTACTAAATTCAATCATATATTTTTCTAAATTATATGAAATTCATGATAATATTCATCGGATAATTAACTATATTTTAGTAAACTCAATCATATATTCTGTTAAATTTAATCCTACATTTTGGTAAATTCAATCATATATTTTGCTGAATTATATGAAATTAATGATCGTATTCATCGGATAATTAACTATATTTTAGTAAATTCAATCGTATATTCTGTTAAATTTAATTACATATTTTGCTAATTTCAATCATATATTTCGCTGAATTATATGAAATTAATGATCGTATTCATCGGATAATTAACTATATTTTAATATATTCAATTGTATATTATGTTACATTTAATCATACATTTTGCTAAATTCAATCATATATTTTGTTGAATTATATGAAATTAATGATCGTATTCATCGGATAATTAACTATATTTTAGTAAATTCAATCGTATATTCTGTTAAATTTAATCATATATTTTGCTAATTTCAATAATATATTTTGCTGATTATATTAAATTAATGATCGTGTTCATTGGATAATTAACTATATTTTAGTAAATTCAATCGTATATTCTGTTAAATTTAATCATATATTTTGCTAAATTCAAACATATATTTTGCTGAATTATATGAAATTAATGATCGTGTTCATCGGATAATTAGCTATATTTTAGTAAATTCAATCGTATATTCTGTTACATTTAATCATACATTTTGCTAATTTCAATAATATATTTTGCTGATTATATTAAATTAATGATCGTGTTCATCGGATAATTAACTATATTTTAGTAAATTCAATCGTATATTCTGTTAAATTTAATCGTATATTTTGCTAAATTCAATCATATATTTTGCTGAATTATATGAAATTAATGATCGTGTTCATCGGATAATTAGCTATATTTTAGTAAATTCAATCGTATATTCTGTTAAATTTAATCGTATATTTTACTGAATTATATTAAATTAATGATCGTGTTCGTCGGATAATTAACTATATTTTAGTAAATTCAATCGTATATTCTTTTAAATTTAATCGTATATTTTGCTAAATTCAATCATATATTTTGCTGAATTATATGAAATTAATGATCGTATTCATCGGATAATTAACTATATTTTAGTAAATTCAATCGTATATTCTGTTAAATTTAATCATATATTTTGCCAATTTCTTGCCATAATTAACCTGATAAAAATGTATTATTTTTTTAAGGTTTAATCAATTTATTCTGGCCAAGCAAACTCGTAAATCAGCACACAATTTACAAAAGCCGAGATTAAAAAAAATTATGAAATGAACCGGCAAAAACTAAAAAATGACCAAATAAAATAAAACAGAACATATCTTCATCATATAGAGGACATTTATATCATGCATCGTATAGAGAATATACATTTAGAGGACATTTATATCATGCATCATATAGAGAATATATCTTCATAGTACCAATTCGAAACATAAAACAGAACATAAGTACTCAAAAATCAACTCCCCCAATGACTCATCTAACCATATCTCACCACCTGTACCGATGGTACTACTCATCTCGGATGCCTTTCCGTTGTATGAGAATTCATCGTACTGAGTTGGTTTACCCATGTTGGTACCTACGAAATAAATGTCAGTATTGTTAGTCTTTGCGGGACCTGAAATACAAATTTCATGACCTAAAATACAAAATTCATGACCTAAAGCTGAAATTAGGCGCAATCGTCAACATCTACGATGAAATCATTCGGTTCTTGCGATCTGGAATACTGAAATTAGGCGGAATCGTCGACAAATCGCGTCAACAGATATGTGCCGAACGAGAAAAGAGATCGAAAAGAAACATACAGAGAGAAAGGAAATCAAAGATAGGGAACGTGAAGCTATGCAGTTTCTCTGTCTCTGCTCAGTACCGAGCGAGAAACAAAATCGAAGAAATAGCCGGAATCGTCATTTCCCCATGCAGAGAGAGGGCAGTTTGGGCTTGGTATTTTCTCGATTAAGAAATCGCCGGAGATAGAAGAAGAAACCGCCGGAATCGTCAGATAGTAGCTTGAATCGCCTTTGGATTAGGGTTTACGAGGAATTTGGGTATTGTGGGCTTCGCGAGAGAGAAGAAATCAGGTCAGATTGGGCTCGGTATTTTCTCGATTAAGAAATCGCCGGAGATAGACGAAGAAACTGCCGGAATCATCACAGAGTAGCTTGAATCGCCTTTGGATTAGGGTTTACGGGGGATTTGGGGATTGTGGACTTCGCGAGAGAGAAGATATCAGGTCAGTTTGGGCTTGGTATTTTCTCGATTAAGAAATCGACGGAGATAGAAGAAGAAACCGCCGGATTCGTCACAGAGTAGCTTGAATCGCCTTTGGATTAGGGTTTACGGGGGATTTGGGGATTGTGGACTTCGCGAGAGAGAAGAAATCGGGTCAGTTTTGGCTCGGTATTTTCTCGATTAAGAAATCGCCGGAGATAGAAGAAGAAACCGCCGGAATCGTCACAGAGTAGCTTGAATCGCCTTTGGATTAGGGTTTACGGGGGATTTGGGGATTGTGGACTTCGCGAGAGAGAAGAAATGAAGACAAAAAAAGGTACAAGGTGAACGACACTGAAAGAGGGCACCAAAACCGAGCTGGTCCAAGGCGTCGTTGCCGAGGAGTGTTTGGATGGTAGCGTCGCCGGGGTCCTCCGTCGTCACTGGTTCGCCTTGATCCTCCATCGTCGCTGGTGAGTTCACAAGTTCTTATTCACAAGAAAGGTTATTTTCTTTTCTGTCGGAGAGAGAGAGAGAGAGAGAGAGAGAGAGAGAGAGAGAGAGTACATACAAATTGTATAAAAAGAGAAGAAAGAGGGGAGTTGGATAGAGCGAAGGGTTCACGGGCAGGCATTCATTCGGGCAGCATTTTTAAGTTCGAAAAATTATGAAAAGGTCCCTCCGTCCTTTACATGTATTAATTTTTGGTCCTTGGATTCGATTTGTGGATTCTTTTTGTGGATTCTATTTAGCATTTCTCTATATATATATATATATATATATATATATATATATATATATGAGGGAGGCTGACCTACTTAATTAAGTACCAAGGATTTGGTACTTAATGTTTTTTAACCATTGGATTTGCATTGAGATTTGTGCATTTAATGATGTGCACAAAATTTTATGATCATCATGAAAAAACACAAATCTCAAATCAAATCAAATGGTTAAAAAGCATTAAGTACCAAATCTTTGGTACTTAATTAAGTAGGTTAGCCCCCCCCCCCCCCCTATATATATATATATATATATATATATATATATATATATCAAAAGTTACAGTACATTATTACTCTCGTATATGGAAAGAAAAAGTAAAAACCAAAAAAACCAAAAAAAATAATTTGGTCTTTAGTTGTAAGATACAAAGGAAATACAATGGACAAGGATGTCACGGACTGACGGCTCGTTTACGAAAACATCGCCATCTTATGATATAATGAAAACAATAAAATTTCAAGGGTTAATTAGGTATGAATTAATTTCTGTTCTCTGAAAAGGAACAAACTGTGCAAATGATGGATTTTAATGTCCCTTTGATTGTATAAATTAGAAAGTTTATTTCATAGATCTTTGCATGTGTCATTCAAATTTGACAAAACTATGTATTTCACAATTTCAAATATATGAAATTACTAATTCAGCCAGCGAGAAGACCTATTTTCGAATAATTTTCATTTTGTTGTTACCACTAACTGGTAAGTATATGCTAATCAAATTTGGTAGGTTGAATTATATTATGCAAAGTAAATGTTGAAATCATTCTCCTGCACCACTAACTAATTACTTACTAGAAATGTCTGAAAACATTTAAATAGTACGACGTAAAAATTTATTTCTGTGTATCTATTCTGTAATATGATACAATGAACTATGCCGCTAACAATTAATACCGGAAGTACACAAATTGGCAAAATTTAAAACCCCGAAAGTAAAATAGGAAGCGAGTGTCATGGCATTCTTATCCTTTTCATAATTCATCGAATCTGTCTACTGAACTCCTCTTATTTAAACCCCTTGAATTGTTCTCTTCCATAACATCTGAAATTCACGAGGTGAAATTAGTAAGAGATAGTATATAGTGCTTGCATCTTTCCGCGAACATTGTGCGCGCAACAAAGGGGAGCACGACAACAGTAATTTCTATTTGGTACTCTTAGAAAGTTCACTACAGTTTTGTTTAAATGTTTAATTAATATTTTTTGTGCTTTTTGTTCAATATTTTGATACGATTTCATTATTTTTCCCCGTAGAAAAAAATTGCGATGCTTGCAATGCTGTTTTTTTTTTAGAAAATGGAGTAGATTCATATGCCCTACTTGCAACTCTGTTTAGTATTGATGTACTGGTATACTTCTTTATAGAAAAATATGGAAACCTTTGTGCTATTTCACATAAATTTACACCTTTGTATTGTATGTTGGAATGCGTTTGTTGTTTGTTGCCAAAAGGTCCTACGTTAAAGATAACTAATTTTTCATTGAAGCCATTTCTACATTTTAATTAAAAATAAAATTGAAAATTACAATATTTTAGGTTTCCATTTGTTCCTTTATATGTCCACAAAAGATTGTTAGCAATAACAATTCTGTTTACATTTAAATTAAATGTTTGGGAAAAGAAAAAATCTACGAAAGATAAACTTGGTATATCAAAAATGAAGTGGCAAGTTATTAGCAATTGAGGGGTTCTTAAGTAGGATGAATTATTATAATTAAGCATCATTATTGTATATGGCAGAAAATAAATATAAATCAATCTAACTCATAAACAAAAAGTTAAAAAAGTTACGAATCTATGCATTAATTTATTTTAGAAATTAACTGAAATCTATCTGTTCATTTCAGGAGAAAACAAATATAAATTATCTATTCATTCGGGAGCAAGAAGATGTCGAATTCAGACTCCTCTGCAACCAATACCATTGAGTCGCATACGAGTACCGATACCAATCCATCCGAGTCTGCGACTTCACCAACCGGTCCAAAACTCAATGCTGAGGATCTCAAACGTCAACTAGCAATGTACGAAGATCAATTAAGACAAGCTCATGCTCTGAAGAGGGGAAATAATAACAAGCAAAATAGGAGAGGGTCAAAAGTTGATGATGAGATAACCCGGAGAAAGAAGTTCACGCGGGTGCACGATAAAATTCTCAACAATATGCTGAGGATCATGGACACGTGCAAAACACGTGGATTCGTGTATGGAATAGTAGCGGAAAATGGCAAGCCCTCAAGCGGGGCTTCAGATAGCCTGCGTGAATGGTGGAAGGAAAAGGTGAGGTTCGATGTGAATGGTCCGGCTGCCGTGGACAAGTTTTATAATGATAATTCACTTCGTTTGGGGGCACAACTGAATGATGCACCCAAGTCCATATTCGAGATGCTCATGGAGCTCTCTGATATGACACTAGGTTCTGTTTTATCTACACTGATGCAACAGTGTGAACCCCCACAGCGCAAATTCCCTCTTGAGAAGGGGGTCTCGCCTCCATGGTGGCCAAATGGAGATGAGACTTGGTTGGACCAAGCAGGCATTCCCGAGGAGCAAAGATCTCCTCCATTCAAGAAGCCGCATGATTTGAGGAAGGCGTGGAAAGTTACTGTGCTTGTCGGGGTGATAAAGCACATGACACCTAATTTTTCCAGGTTGTCTCTTCTGGTAGAGAACTCGAAATGTTCGAAGGAAAAGATGAGAGCTAAGGAGACAAAGATGTGGAATATGGTCATAATACAAGAGGTGAACGCGTATTGTCAAGCTCATCCGGACCAACCCAGACCCATACTACCAGCAAGCTTCCAAAACCAGGGAATAAGCAATCCCTTCAATTTACGTGGTCGTGGTCGTGGTGGTGTTATTGTGAATGACCATAATTCTTTAAGAAATACAGATGCATTGGTGGGGATGCAGCAATTTGGTGCCAACGTTAGGGCCCCTCTTCAACCCTTCACGATGGCTCCCCCAGCAAATCCTTACCCGATTCAACAAACCTGGCCCGGGACCGGGAGTCATCAAAATTACAATTTCGGAACAGTAGGAGACTCCAGTTCCAATTTTCTAGCGCCGCAAGGTTCAGGGGCAAGTAATCCTGTTAGCAGCCCCTTTATCGCACCGCAACCAATTGAGAGTTCTCTTAACATGCCGATTATGCAAAATCAGCCTGTTGCTTTCAACGACGAGTTCGTGCATACTCCATTAATCTTTAACTCGGGTAATTTTGGTGGGATCAATGATGGAAACCTCGGCATGAATGATGGAAACCCAGGAATGAATGAGCGAAATCCACGAGGTGGTAACTCTTCATGGTTCTTTTGATCAAATTTAGATGTATTTCGAAAAAGAAACATTGTTTTTAATATTTATCGTGTTGTTATCTTATTAAATAAATTGAGTGAGATATTATGGTCTTTATGGACCATATTATCAATGAGATCACTGCTTGAATGGAAACGTCAATGGATGTAGTAATTTTTAGATGAATTTATAATATTTGAATTTCTGTTTGCAAGTTTATAGCCGTTGTATTTAAATTTTTAAGTTTTTATGTATACCCAATATTTGAGGGGAGACCCATAATCTGTCAAAATTTCCATTCTGAATAAATACAAAATTTGAAGAAAAAAAGGAACATCCAAAATTTGGAACTTTTGAATCACTTTCCATTATAGATGGATGCAAAATCGTATCTAAAATATTGGATAGTAAATCTAAAATCAGGGTTCATTTCACAATAATAAATTATTATTATTTTTTTATTGAAATAATAGGTACTAATTTTTGACAAAACGACGATTTCCTTTTAATTTGATGCAATGTACGGATGACTAATATTATGCAATAACAAAACGAAATGATCCCAATATTTAACTATCAAAATAGAACGGGGAAGAGATAATGAAAATTATTATCAAATGCATGAATACATTTGGTACAATAAACCTAATTGAAATTGAAATCCAATTAAATGATTCATTGAACCGATCCACCATACTCCTTCTATATAAGGTCGTCTGACTTTTACCTATCGCACCAAACAGTAGCCTCTAAAAATACATCTAAAATTCGTATCGAGGAAAGATATTCGCCATTCGGCAATTTTAACACCCATAAGAATAAGTGAGAGATACTGATATTCTGTCGATTTTGAAAATACTTTGCACGCCAAGGTCTAATATCCGTGTTTCTTTCTTATTTACTGATTACATCCATTGAAAATCTTTGCGTTGATTGCATAGCTTTTTTATTTTTACATTCCTGAATGATATAGTTCTATTTTTCTTGGAAATTATTTCACGACACAGATCAACCATAAACTAAGGTAACATTTTGCTTGGAATGGGCAGTTCCGTTCGCATAGCTTCAAAAACTCCAAATCTTTCAAATACACCCTTTGAAAATTCCGAAATGTACTTTACATACGCCCCTTCAAAATGGGATGTATCCTGGATATTCCTATAAAACATAATAAGTGTCGCGTGTACCCCTACAAAATGTTCTCAATTTTTCTACCCTTCACTATCGCTATATATAATCCCGTCGAACAACTTCAAAATATGCTTCAAAATACGCTAATGCAATAATGCAAAATCAACCTGTTGGTTTCGATGACGAGTTCGTGCATAATCCATATATCCTTAACTCGGGTAATTGTGATGGGATGAATGATGAAAACCTGGATATGAATGATGGAAATCCACAAGGTTCAGGAGCAAGTAATCCTCTTAGAAGACCCTTTATCACACCGGAACCAATTGAGACTTATCTTGAAATGTCAATGATGCAAAATAAACATGTTGGTTTCAACAACGAGTTTGAGCATAATTCATATCCTTAACTCTCGAAATTTCTATGGGGTGAATGATGGAAACCCTGGAATGAGGATTGAGGAAAATCCACAAGGTGGTAACTCAGCATTGTTCTTTTGATCAATGTAGTTGTATTTTGGGAAAAAACATTACTTTCAATATTTCTCTTGTTAGTTGCGAAATGACCGGATTTTCAACCAAAACAACTCGCCACCATCCACGACGATAGCGAAGATTGCGTCTGAGGCAAGAAAATGGAAACTTCATTGTTAGTTGCCGACTTAGGAAATAGCTTCTCTTACTTCTCAATTTTACTTTTTTAGTTTCTCATAAGGTCATTTTTTGCATTATCATGTAAAATCAAAACGATGTATTAAACTTGCGCTAATATATCAAAAAGAAGCTTCATTTCTACTTTTTCAAAAAAAAAAATATATATTTCTCTTGTTCGACCATCTGTGTTGGAATTTTCTTTGTGTGTTAATGTTGTCAAGTAAATTCCCTATGAAATGGATAGACTAAGGGGGGTCTTGCTCTTGCTCCGCTTCGACGGACTTAATTTATTGTGAATTCAATTTCAAATTGAAAACATTCATATTGAATTAGATAATGATTATAAATTAGACATTGGGTACTTATTATTTTGTAAGAATATACATCACATTTGGAGAAAGAGAGAGTGATATATATATAATTGAATCCAATTGTAATATTAATTTTGACAATGTATTTACTATTTATATTATTGGAAAATGTATTTTTAGTAATATTAATTTTTATGTATGTATAACATCATAAATATTTTTAAAAAATATAATTTGATATATTTGTATGTTCGTCAATTGTAATTTTGACATTATCAATCAATTTGTATTTTTCTCTTGAAATGTGTTTTATTTGTACATATACGATATGAGAACATCATGTATACATTAATTGTGCATTATTGCATCGTGTGCATAATGGAGACGTCAATCAAAAACTTATTGTTGATTAAACCAAGTTGAACATGGTGTGTGATTGTTGGAGTCAGCAATCATTCACGGAGTGTTGAACCAACAACTCCTTTAATGCACATAGGCTATTCACGAAAAAAGAGAATCATTCCAAAAAATATCATAGTTCAGAAAATCGGAATCGCAGTTGTTCGATGCTCGTAAAGTAAAAATCAATTGAGTCGGATCAGAGTCGCCCGAATCAGATCGGATTACTACAACAATACTGACATACAGTGACACTTGTTTTTTGGCATTTAACTATATAATGTCATTACTTGTATAAAAGGCGGCATTAACTGACTAATCATGATGTTGTGTTATAAAAGACAACATTTTGCGTTAAATGTCACGAATACCATTATACAACTGCATTTTGGGTTTAATGATGTTGTTAATATAAAATGATGACAAAAACAAATGCTATCGAAACATACTTAATATAATAATTAATCGAGTTGAATGTATATACATAAGATTGATTATACAACAAAAATAAATTGGCCCATCAGCAAAAATAGATTTACTACATGCTGTTATTACTTCTATAGACCTTTCAATTTAGTTAGTAGCCTTCGAAAAATTGTCTCTGAGGCGCTAGCTCATAGGATAAAAAAGATCATTAATAGATTAATATTGTCCCCATCAACTAGATTTCATATTGTTTTATAGAGAAATAGATCTAATTTGAGAAAATGTTTGTTTCATAATTTTTGGAAATACCAGTAAGAGATTATAATCTTACAAAACCACCTCACTGGCTCAAATAAGCTACTGCACTTTTATGCAAAAATCCAAAGACTGGCATAAATTGGGAATATTTTTTATTGGAATTGTATCAAATTTTGTCCATAGATCATTAATAGTGATTTGCACATGTGTACAAAATATCAAGTCTAGATTTGAAAGCTTTGCATGAAATACTTTAAATACGCACATATTTTCCCGTGGAACGATAATTTACTTAGCATTTACTTAAGTAAGGTTTATTATAAATTTTCTTTGATTAATCCTAAGATTATTAACCAACAAACGACACTACTTTTGGACTTTTCAACAAGGTTAATTTTCATTTTTGCATGAAAATATATACTTATTACTAAATAAATTGATCAATCGTGCTTAAGGTACTTTGTTCATGAGAAAATGAAACAATATTAAGCAAATCAAATCAATTTTACTTTTAATAATTGTTTGTGGATCTCTTGGTAGTATATTTCTCACACCATGCACGAGCCGTTCATTTAGTGAAATCTAGCAATTTATTTTCGTGTAATTTTATTAGCAGGTTTTCGAAGGTTTGTCATAGTCCATTCGGTATGTTCAAACTCGACCAAACAAAATCAATTTATGTGTCATATTCTTGTTAATTCAAAAATTTAATGTTAGTTAATTTCTTTGCATGTCCAAATAAAATAATTTCAAACTTAGAAATTAACGATTCTAGGTAAACAGATCTTGCAAGTCAATCATATCTGCAAGAACTCCTGCGGCAGTAGTGTCGTTTCCAGCCCCTGCACCTTGGATCACCAAAGGCGAATTCTTATAACACCTACTATATATCTCCACCTATACAAATAATTACACAAATTAAATAATAATTTGATGAATATATTATATGTACTTATGTATGGTGCATACCACATTGTCACTTCCTCTCAATCTTCCGAGTGGAGAATCTTTTGGGAGTTCTTCAATACCGACCGTACACCTACAAATTATAGTAAACCGTTTTTTACTAGTTATTGAGAAGAAAAAGAACTTTTTTATTAATGTAATAATTATATACGCTTTGAAGTATGACATTTTGAACATTACATATGTGTTTGAAGTTTATTCAAATAACTTTTAAATAAAATTGCACACCTGACACTACGAACTCTCACACTTCGGTTCAGTATTTCAGATTCTCGGAGCCCAGAAATTTTAACAGGTTTTAATTCCTTTAATAACTTTGTCAGTCTAAAAAACTATAGAAGTTTCGAACTCTTGAGATACTAGCCTTGTCGCATCAACCGAGATTTGTTAGAAAACTTATCCTACTTTCGGAGACTTAAAACTGGGGAAGAAAAAGTAACATATTTGTATGCTTGGTTTGGAGAGAGAGAATCGAACAAAGGCAAGGAAAATGGACTTACCAAATATAATATCAATTGTTTAGAATGTAAAATGGGATTAGAAAAAATAATGTTTCAAGAATATCATATTATTCAAAAAAATTATGCATAGATATATTGTATTTTGGAAGTTTATTTTATCGTATTTTTAAAATTAAATAGATATATTTATATAAACTACTTCCACAATAAAAAATAATACATATTATTATATATTTTTCAATTTATTTTTCTTTTCTCTTCCCTCCAAACTAAGCACATCATGGGACTTTGAAATCTATTGCCGCTCCCTACCACAATTAATTTATTTTCTTTAAGGAAAATGTTGGACATACCCTCAAACTCTCCCCTACAAGACTTGATGACGTGGTTAAGGTTTAACACCTTAAAAATTAACACCCTAATTTATGATTTAACACTTTCATGAGATGTCAAATCATAAATTAAGATAGTTAAACCATAAATTAGGATGTCATATCATAAATTATGATATATAATTAAGATTTAAAAATGTTGTCATGTCATCGAGAGGTATGGGGGAGAGATCTAGGGGTTATACATCACTACTCTTTCTTTAATACCCTTTCCCTCCCAACCATCTCTCACTATCTTACCCGTACTCTCCCTCTCACTCTCTCCCTCTCCCTCTCCCTCTCCATCTCCCTCTCCCTCCTTCCTTATCTCACTCTCGCTCGCTCCCACATCCTCTCTCTCCTTGTCAAGAGTTTGTGGGCTATGGCACACGACAATGGTACAAGATGGGGCATTACATCGACGAATAAGTCCAAGTTTTTCATGGTGTATTGTAAGGGGAATTGTTGAAAAAGGCACGAGGTCTGTCAGTTTGGGTGTTAGCATATTAGACGAAGTTTGACGTTATAAAAAGAAAAGTACATATGATGAGCACAATTGTATAACTATATTCCATGGCTCATCTTATCCCTACAACGGTTATTTATCATCCTAAATCTAGTTAATTATTATTTTTATTATTATTACGATATTTAACCTTATTCCCACAAATTACACTGTCCACTCCCGCTTGTTGATTTGTAGCATATTGAAGGCAAAAAGAAGATTTAAAGTCATAAATGGTGAACCGACACAAGGACTATAGAAAACAAAGAAGAGAAAGACTGCATATGCAGCTGCAGGACTTCCAATTGTCAATGCAAGACTTGAACGCTCTCGCGAAACCACAAATGCACCCACGAACATTGTCCTCGCGAAACTCCAAAACTCACTGATAAGATAAAGATCATGCGAGCACACCAGGCACGGACGCTGATGAGTGGATTTAGGTACACATTTCGTCCCTCATCTAGACATTAAAACGATTGTTTTTACACTTATTTCATACCTACATCACATTATTAAACTGTAGTGCTCATCCCTTTCTACTTGACTTTTGCAAAAAAACAAGGCAAATTGGAGTAAAAACAGCACCCCTCAGCCAAGCATGCAGAGAAATCTCCCACAGCCCCTTCGCGATCGGAACATGGAACAGGCTCTCAGAATCGCGTGCAGCTAAGACGTTTCACCATTTGCTCAAATCTCACTCTGCTCCTCACTCTACCTCGCCAGAGTATGACCCAGACTTTCTCGGGGTTACACCAGACTTGCCCGAGTTTCACCCCTTACTCGCTCGCGATTGTACCCATGCTCGCTCATGGCCAATTTCAAGGACATATCAATTTGATTATGTAAGTTGCACCATTTTGTCTCGCTCGCTCCAGTCCTAGCTTCGCGCGAGTACGCCAAGTGCGCCCGCGATTTCTCCATACTCGGTCGTGTTTTTCTCGAGACTCGCTCGCGGCTCCATACAAAATGACAAATCTCAACGTAAGGTTGTTATGTATTATATATATCTTCTAGGTCGTTTCTCCAAATAAGCCATATGAATAGGCGTTGGGAATAAAAAAAAAATAAAGATTTACAACATTCATGCTCTACCTCAGACGATTCAAACAACGAAGATCATCCATTTCTGGCCTAGAAGATTTCTATTTTCACTACCTCCAAACCATAACAGTTCCCCCCCCCCCCCCCCCCCCCCCCCCCCCCCAATAACAGTAAGAATTATCGAAGAACTTGATTCCTCCGGAAATATCGGATTGCCCATCGACAATCCAGTTGAGTGGAAAGGTTTGGAGCTTTACCCCATCGCTACAAACCGGTTTTGTGGAATGAAATGTTTACTATACTATTTCGAGAAGTCGTACACTTGCGATACATTTTTATTATATTTATGATGTACAACAAATGCGGGCCTTGTACATCCTACGCTAGCCGCAACCACGAGATGAAGAGTCGCGCCAACGAGACCCTACCGCGACTCAATTCTACATACTTACTCCAAATTGGGTCAACCGCCACCTTTTGGAAAGTTTGGAATGAGCGCTAGAAATTTAATATAAAACTCGAATGATAATTCAAAAGTGATATTTCGCACTGGCACGGCTAAACCAGTCGCGACTGTACGAGAAGCAACACAAGACTTGTTACCGCGGCCATAGCTATCTTTCGCGGCCGCAAAAAAATGTCGTTATTGCGAGAAGCAACGTCGCGATAGAGAGTGCAAAAGTGGAAACAAATCTTCTCAACGGTCAATTATGTTTAGCCATAACTTTCACATACGAACTCCAAATAAGGAAAACTTTATACTGCTGGAAAGAAGAGACAAGGATCTATAAGATTGTATTTGATCTTAATTTGAATCTCGGCACATAAATGATCTTATCAACCTGTGAGAAAGGATGATTGACCAATACGTTAAAAGGAGATAAAACCCTAAAATTGTCTATAAATATCAGTCGCCAAGCATCAAATCAAGGATAGGAGGCTATCAAGCCATACCCACCCTCATCTAGGGGTTGTGGTAGAACACGTCATTGAAGTTGAAACTGTAGTCATCCCCACGCATCATTCGGTTTATCTAAATCTTATTTTATTTGAATGATTGTATTTATGTTAGTTCTATATATGAATATGTCTCGTAGTAACTATTTCCTCTTCTATAATTTAGGGTTTATATCATTATGTTTTGGTGATCGTACTCGACTCCTCTTCATTTGATCTATGATTTGCATTTGACATTTTTTGTCTTTTTATTCATCTTTGTATCTCTGTGTTTTCCGTAAAGTAATAATCCTATATAGCGAGTGGCGATTAGGAAAGTGACAATAGTTAATTGTACTTCAATAGATACTCTTAGAATGAACCATAGGTAGTCGAACGAGGTATAGAAAGGTGAAATCAATTACCTGAACTAAATGAAACAAGCATAAATATCTTATTTAGTGAACCTAAGCTTCTCATATGATTGTTATCTCCGTTTAAGTCCAACCCTTGGTGGCCAATTTGACATAGGCAAAACCATTAATAGGTATCCTTTTACGTAGATCTCGTAGGTAGTAGCCATGCATGGGTAGTTATACAAGGGACAGGGAGATGAAATTAGCTATCTGAACCCAAGAACCCACGAATAAGACCAACGCTTACCAAGTCCATATCTCAATTAGATCAATACCTTAGGAAACATCATCATAACTAGCTAAGCACGAAAGTCCTGGAATCTACCTCCATAAGCGTAAAACCCAAACTATACCCCCGGTCATATTCTTTAGTTATTACAAACCATTAGTTCCGACAAAAAACCTTATCGTTATTAAATCAAAACGGATTATCCGTCTCTCTTAAGACTTGCACTCAAACCCTCTCCGTAGATGGCAATCCTAACGAAGCTTTCGTGTGCTTGAGAACAAATTATTTTGTATTTAGGGATTTACAAAAAGCATTATCTAAGGCAACAAAAGTCTTGTATGTGCCTGATCCTACAAATAGAAGGGATAGCATACTCATATTTACTCTTCGTCTCCCAAACAATATGCAAAAGTAAGTACACTTGTTGTTCGTATCACTATCGTGTGGAAGTATACGTACCCACGTATGAGCAAGTATTCTCAATCATTCCAAAGTTGTGTTATTGGTCAATTGTGCCAGGCCCAAAGGTGTTGCCTCCAAAAGGGAATAAAAACAAAGCAAGACGTCCAAATAAAAGGCGTGAGAACTAAGATGGACTGCGAGGGGCAACAAGGCAATCAATGCAATTTATGTAGTCAACATGGACATACCAAACACACGTCAACAATGGACGCTTGCTCAAAATTCTAATATTTTGTTAGCATATAGTATTTCAAATACTCATTATCATTATATGTCTTCGTATGTAACATTTAACATGTTTGTCATTCATGTTATGGTTTATGCAATATTGTATTTTATGCACTGCTTTGACTTATTTAGAATATTATGATTTATGCAATATTGGGAGTTATTTATAATATTATAATTTATGCATTTTTTTTATCAATGAGCAAGCACAACACATCACCACCGAGGAGGATTCAGAGAATTTGTGGGATATATGAGTTCGGTTTTTATAAATTTTGAATTTCGATAGCAATGATTATATATTCATATGAATGATCATGACTTAATTGTATTTCATATGAATGATCATGACTTAATTGTACAAAAAAAATTCTAAAAATAGCTCCGCGACCACCTCGCCAAGATCAGGCCGATGATGGTTTGTACTGGCTTTAATTTGAATAGTATTTGAAACTTTTGTTAGGTTATTTCATGTATTAGTTATGGAATGTTTATTATTTTTTTGGGTCATTATGGACTTAGTCATGTAGATATGGAATTTTTTGTTTTGTTTTTTATTTCTTACTAACTTAATCATAAATATTGATGATTCACTGGATCTGAGTGTCCAAAAGTGTGATGTTTGCAACTTTGTTTAGAAATTATTTTTTTGATAAATTTTTGACGTGTGTACTATTCAAAAAAATTCATAAAAAACATACCTCGAGTCTTCGATGACACATACATATCTAATAACATTGCCTCTTGAGCTGGCTATTGAAACTCGATCTTTCATATTTTCATCCAATTGAGATAAACCTTTCAGAAGGAATTCTTCGGTGGACATTGAATCGGAGCCAAGCTCACTTGGATACAAGCTTTCTATCTGCAAAAGAACAAATACCATACAGTTAGTTGTAGAAATCAAAAGTACTTTAAAGAAATAATAATTATGAACCTTTATATCGGTCATGTTGATTTTCCACCCTAGAAGTCTAGCTAGAATCAAGCCCTGAATATATGAAATGATAAATAAATTATTATATTTCATATAGCTATATACATTTCATACCTTTCTAGCAACATCCATTCCACTCAAGTCATCTCGTGGATCTACAAAAAGAATAGGGCGAATAAAAAGTAAAAATATATTTGTCAAATTCATTGTAACAAAAATAATAATTAAAAATAAAAATAAAATATTAAAAACCTGGTTCAGTGTAACCAAGACTCTTAGCATCTTGAACAACTTGACTGAATGGTTTTCCATCTTCCAATCCACTCATCACATAACCAAGTGTACCTATATATAAGTTTATATAAGCTCTTTACTTAATATAATATATTAATATGATATTAATTACCACTCAAACTGCCAACAATGCGAGAAATGGGGTCTCCTGATGAAACAACTCGAGTCACTGACGCTATTACTGGAAGACCCGCCCCAACCTAAATTGGCCCTTTATTAACTCAAATTCAAGATTCAAATTTCAAATTTCAAAATTGAGTAGAGTAATAAACATACAGTTGATTCAAAACGGATCCTGCGAAAATGTAATACTAGCTTTTCGTAATCCTCCTTGAAAAGGGACAGTACAAAATCAATATTAGTAATTAATAAAGGATTAAATTAGAAATAATCAAGGAATTTAAATTTTAAAAATGTATACGATTGAACAAGTAAGGGGTTTCTTGTTTGCTAAAACAATACAGCAACCAAGACTCGAGGCCTTCTTTAATGTGTTTATTGTATGTGAACTTGCTGAACAATCGATTATTGCTAAGCCTGTTAGTTAAATTATAATAAGAAAATATGGGTTTAGATTAAAAATAATTAATGATGATAAGTAAAATGAATTATTCATGAGAATGTACACAAACCAGTTGATCTGACGAGTGTATTCGCAATTTCAACAATCTTTTCAGTAATTTCTGATTCTGAGAAAATTTGACAATGTCCTGAAACCAAACAAAAGAAGAAGCTCTGAGATTAGATCATGCAGAATGATAAAGGTCTTTCCTTGAATCAGCAATTGCAATAAGCTAATTTGGGAATTAATTGACAAATTGATAACTGAGGAAGTAAAACACACCACGATTAAGTACGGATTTGAGAGGAGATCCTGATGACTTGGCACTGCAAATCGCATTCAAGAATTCATCATCGATCCCCTTCAACACGAAGTCATCCACTACGAGCATCGATTTACTATCAGCTACAGCCACTACTCGTATCACGATCCCCTATCAAAACGAGAAAACTTCCATGAGAAAGAGAAAGAGAAATTTATGCCTAATCATGGTGAACTAAGAGCAATATATATTCATGCCTGTTTGGAATGGAGAGAGCGGCAGGTGATGATGTGTTGGAGAAGCTGGCGACCAACTCCGCCGCAACCTAGGAGGATCGCCGGAATGCTCTTCATTTTATTCAGTTCAGCACGGTTGAATTCGAGGAAACGGAGAAAGAGGAGGTAGGGGAATGACGAAGGGAGTGTGCAGTACAATTGCGGTCGCGGCGGCAGGAATTCCTAGAATAGCACACGAACCACTGTTTGCTGTATCATACACGTGTCCACTACGAGCATATTTCAAGAGATTTACATATTTATCTTTTAAAAAACCAAAAATAACAAATTTATCCATTCAAAAATAAATCACCGTATTTAACCTCTTAAAAAATCTGAAATATCATACTAATCATCCAAAAAAAAAGTGTATTTTGATCATAAAAAATAATTTAGTTCAGATTTATAAAATTTTGATAAATTTCATATTATTAAAAATGAAAATGTAAAACAAGAAAATAATATAGAAAACATGATACTTTTTTATTAACATAAAACATAATAATAAATAAATACGACATTATAGATTTTTTAGAAGGTGCATATGATATTACTATTTTTGAAATGGTAAATATGTTATTTTGAATTTTTTTTAAAAGAGTAAATATGATGAATTCTCCTTTTTTTAATACTGGTTGATTAACAAACTAGATATTACTTCAAACAAAATTAAAGGCCGTACTAATAGTCATTCAATCACGCATTTGCGCCGCTCCTTTCCTAATATTTCGAGGAAGCGATAATTAAGGATCTATAAGTTTTGTGAAATGACAAGTTTGTCTCTATTAATAATTTATAATTTAAAACATGGTTCTGAAACTCGGACTCAGACTCGGACTCGGTTGGCTCCGGAGACTCGGAACTCGAACGTCTCGGACAAGACTCGGACGAGTCAAAAAAAAAAACTCGGACGATTAGTAAAAAAATCGGAAAAAATAAATAAAAAAAAAAAAAAATTATTTTAAAAATAGATAACCATTCATAAACATAATACACACAAATTCAACTAATAAAATCCAAATTTTTATACTGTAAAGTGAAGTATGTTTAGTATGGCTAGTATCTGTATGGCTGAAATAAAGTATGTATTGTAAAATCTTTATGCACTGTAAAAATGAAATTGAAGGATGGGTAAAATAAAGACAATTTTTATACAACTACAATCCATTTTAATATAACAATCTTTAAAAAAAAAAAAAAAAAAAAAATCACATCTCATATGCAAAATATCATTCGAATCTGGATTGTATGTATGTATATTTGTAAATTGTAAGCCTACCCTTAAAATTTTTAGTTTCTTTTATTCGATTTTCATAAATTTAGGAGTAAAATAAAGACAATTTTTATATAACTACAATTCATTTTGATATAACAATCCTAAAACTAAAAAAAAAAAATCGGATCCGATTTATCCGGGCCATACTAGGGTCGGGTGTGGCCGAGTCTCAGAACCATGATTTAAAATATCAACCAATTATTTTTCATGAATTAATAATATTTGCTCTCAATTAAGAAAAATAACATACAACTGTTTGTACTATTATTTTTATATTTTGTTTCATTAGTTATTTTTTATATACATTATTAAATACTAAGCATAAATGAAGAAAATTATGTTAATAACTTCTTAAAAAGCAATGTATATGTCAAATGATTGCACTATAAATCAGTTCGCCCCATTATACCATGCAATCATATAAAGCAGAAAAAAGACGCAATAATTAAAAAAACGGAACCGAGATTTATTCAAAAGACTGCTAAAACAAACACCAAATCATTTCATACATCCTGAAATGAATCTGCTAAAACGCAGATTCCATGGCCTGCACGATTTTAGCGGTATCAAATTTGAAGTTTCTGAAGCTCATACCGGGACGATTATCAACTGGTTTCGGTTCGGGTACTGGTAGCGATAGTAGTGGCGGTACAGGTATACTGGTACCGGTACCATCACCGGAACTGTGCTTCATTTTCCAAACAGTCAAAGCTGTAAAAATAAGTAAACAAATTGATCATTCGTATCATGTAAATTTTCAACAATGCAATTGCATTTCTGTTAGCATAGTAATTAACGAGTCATACATAATTAACAGTTTTTTATTATTTGCTATTAATGTAGGGGGCTTTTTGCAAATTTCCATTTCTTCATTGTTTCAAAACTTGAAATAAAAAATGAGCAAAGAAAAACAAACCTTTGACAGGTGGATCAGATTTCTGAACGCGAGTTCTAGGCGGTTTATCTAACCATATCTTAATTGGCCTAAAACAAGATGAAAAAATTCACAAAAACCCACAAAAGTTAAGTTAAAATAAAGAAAAATAACATATCATTCAAAAATAAGGTGAAATTTCATGTGTACCCCAGCAAATTCTTTAAAATCACATATACCCCTACAAAATATAAGAAATGTCATGCATAGGTATAGCCCTTCTTTACTTATTTGTATTGGAAGATTCCTAACTTGATTCGTTATCTTTTAGTTATATTTTTAAATGAAAGAAAAGAGGGTATAAGTGTATTATAAGTGATATCTCTTATTTCATACAGGTAAAAGTGATATTTGACATCTCAGAGGGGTACAAGTGTAATTATGAGGTTTTGTAGGGGTACACATGAAATTTGGCACAAAAAAAGGATAAAAAAAGGATGCTAACTTTAGAAATGGTGCGACCATGTAAAGCTTCAGGCCAATTATTGATTTTGTAAACGTCAATTCAGAATATGGCTCCAGTTCGTCCAATCTGTGCCACGCTATCTCCTACATTATAATATTTAATAATTAGACGAAATTTCATATATACCCTCTTCCAAAAGCTCAAACTATCACGTTTACCACCCTTCCAAAACTGTAAATATCTATCAAATGATATATTCTGGCACATGAAAGGATGAGTTTGAAATTTAGAGTTGAAGGGTAAATTGTGTAGCAATAACAATAATTAAGGGTTATTTTGCAATTTGCCTACAAGATTGTGTAGTTTCCCAAGGACATATTTGAAAAATTACCCAAAGAAGAAAATAAAAATGAATATGAAAAGGGTAGAGAGAAAACAATACACTTATCTCCTTTTTGGTTCGAGGTTGAAAGACAGAATCGGCCTTAATGAAAGGGACGATATAAAGACGAAGCCTCTGCTCGCCGAGTGTCGTTTCGAGATAATCATTCTCGTTTATAAGGCCTCTCAAACTAAACCCCGTTTCCTCCTCAACCTAAAACAAAAATATACACATATAACCCTACGAAATTAGGAGGTTTTCCATAAATATAAGAAAATAAAGGAGGATTTCGAAAACAATTACTTCGCGAATCGCAACATGAGGATCTTCCTCGTCTTTACTTCGTTTCCCACGAGGGAAGCTCCACGATGCATTCGACTTCCACCCTTTAACCAGCAAACACTAAAAACAAAAAACCAATCAAATTATAACACAGCACGCTTTTCAAAGCTACCATGATTTATCAAAAAGGTATTTGTACCCTCTCGAGGGTTTCGTCTAACATGATGGCACCGGCGACTGGTACGGAGAACTTGTACTCTGAGAAGTGTCTATGTATATCGTCCAAGTGTCTTATATATGGTCTCAGTTGAGCACAATTATTAAACACTGCAAAATTAATAATCAAGTAAAAAATTGGAGATTAATTGGGGAATAATTATAGTGAGAGAGAGAGAGAGAGAGGGGGGGTGGTAAGGGTAATTACTTAAACTAGTGAACTCTTTGAAGGAAACGGATCTGAGAGTATGGTCTTGCTCGACTGAATTATCTTCATAAAACCAATGTGCTTCTTCCAGAAGAAATAGGATTCGCTCAAACGTTTCCAAATCTTCATCTGGCACATTCAACACAAATCGACTACAATAAGAACAAAAAATTAGGAAAAATTAAGTTTTTTTTTTTGCAAATTGAAAGTAATTGGGGTGCAAAATTGTAAGAAAAAGAGATGTACCTGCAGAGATCGTCGAGAAGTTCTTGAGATGGGAGACCTTTTGAGGTATTGCGATTATTATTTCCAACCATGGCGAACACACGAATTCAACAATCACAGTTTGTACAGAAATTATCGATCAATTTCTACTGCAAGACAGTGAACTTACTAGGGTCTGAAGCTTGGGTTTCTCGATCCTCACAAAAGCGGACTTCGGCTCGTCGTCCTTTGGTATTCAAATCCTGGTTAACTGAAATAAAGTAACATCAGAGATTTGATATCCAGGATTCAAAATCACGGATGAAGAGGTCCAATATTTACAGCCTGATTCCAAATTAAAAGTATTTATTTCAGATATTAGAGAGAACTAGATTAGGAGATGATAAAATTTCTTTGATTGAATAAATGATAGTGCGTGTGTGTATATATTGCAACAAGATTGGTATTTGTGAATTTGTAATTACTAGATTTGTATCTTTATTAATATTTTGTAATAAATATTTCTTGGGTGACGCTATTGCAAGAGCCAACATTGCTAAATCGAGAGCAATTTCAATTTTGTTTTATCAAATGACCGTTATACCCTTGTTAATGATGAATTGATGATTGATATTTCTTACATTTATCTATTAGTTTATCATTTTTCATAAATCATGCAAATAAAATCTTTCATATATAAACAATATTTTTATTCTTAATTTTTTTCATCATAAAAAAACAATTAAATTGTAACATGTGATATATATTTAAATATGAAAATTAATATATTTGTTAGATTTGGTTTTTTCATAATATTAGGAAAAATATTTTTTCATTATTCAGGAAAAATATAAATAATAATATATAAGTATAATAAATATCAATCACCATAAATAGGGATATAGTAGTCATTCAATTAAAAAAAATTAAATCGCTCTCAATTTAGCCATGTTAGCTCTTGCAATATCGTCACCCTATTTCTTTTCTTTTTTAGAAATGTTCGTCCGAATAAGGAATGATGATTGGGAGAGGAATTTTTTTTATGATTGCTGGAATTAAGAGTAGTAATTCGGACAGGAACAATTTTGATGGTCGCAAGAAATTAATTTCTGCAACAATAAAATGTATTCCTGTCCCATCAAAATCTTACCATTTTTATTCGGACATGAACATTTTTTATGGTTGCAAAAATTAATTTCTTGCAACCATCAAAATTGTTCATGTCTCAATCACTATCCGGGAATTAATTTAAGTTTGTGCGGCATAAAAGATTCAAAAATGATAGAATCACCGAAACCATCCACAAATTCTTCACCGAAATATTTTTTATAGAAATTTTTGAGTGGGACCCATGCGTTAAAATTACCAAGAATGTTTATTCGGTGGAGAATTTGTGGATGGTTTTCGGTAAGTCATTATTTTTGTAAAAGATTTGTCTTAATTTATGCAATGATTGGCTAAAATGTACAAGTTTTCTTGTATTTTTATTTTGAAATAATATAATAGTTGTCATCATAAATAACAAGTTCTATTACAATGATAAATAGTTAAATACACCAGCATAGTGCAAGCATTGTTATTATTCCTATTCACCAAATTTTAAAAAATATTATCCACAACAAAGGTGAAGAATCCACTATGATTGTTATCATCTAACGAATGGCTTTTTTCTATTTTTAGTGAAGTTTTTTTATTATAATTTCAATTTGAAATTTTCTTCTCAACATTAAATTCTATTTCCCACAATCATTTTCAAAAAGAAATTGAAATCCAAAATCTTTTGTGCCAAAATTCGATAACATTAACCCAATTTCAAAACATAACAAAACAAAACGAGCAATGGATAAAGAAATTCCAAAACAAAAACAAAAGCAATATTATAATTATAATATAAATAAGTCAAGTATGAGCTGAGAAACAAGTCAGATATAACAAGCTCAAAAACTTTAGCGTCTCCACGCAATCAAACATATATATATCGTAGCAACGTATAATCCAAAGTTTCAACATCAAATTCCCACCAAATCTACTTCCCCATTTCTCTTCGAAACTCTTTCTCAACACCATTTAAGACTGAAAAATATGGAAATCAAAAGAATTAACATTACATAATTTCAAAACTTTAAATTGATTTGATATTAAATTAATACCTTGCTAGCAATGTTGTTGGAGAGCCAGTCGAGACCTTCATACAATCCTTCGCCAGAAGTAGCGCAAGTGCTCTGAATATACCTGAAATTTCAATTAAAATCATATTAACAAACCATTTAAAGTATATATTGAAGGGTAAAAATGGAATATACCAGTGGCGTTGGCGGAGAGAGTGGAGGCCGAGCTTGTCAGTGATCTCAGCAGCGTTCATTGCGTTGGGAAGATCCTGCTTGTTCGCAAACACCAGCAGAACCGCATCGCGCAACTCGTCCTGAGAAAAGGGTATTTATGATATTTTGCATGATTATAGGAAAACTTATGTAGTGAAAAGACGAAAATGCCCTTGTAAGTAGTAAAAATTAAAATGTACCTCGTTGAGCATCCTGTGGAGCTCGTCTCTGGCCTCGACCACACGGTCCCTATCGTTACTGTCCACGACGAAAATGAGACCTTGCGTGTTCTGGAAATAGTGCCTCCACAATGGTCTGATCTGTTTATTTTCGAGTTCATTTTTTTTTAATTAGACGAAATAATATCAATAATTTTTTATTTTCATTTTAATTAGTCGAAAGGAGTTAGTTACCTTGTCTTGACCCCCGACATCCCAAACGGTGAAGCTAATGTTCTTGTACTCCACAGTTTCCACATTGAACCCTGCAAAAGTTCAAAATAGCATTTAAGAAGGGAATGAACAAAATTTCCTACATCTCGGAGGTTATCTATGAAAATAACATGAGAAATAGAGAACGAAGGAATGAAATTGCATACCAATGGTGGGAATAGTGGTGACGATTTCTCCGAGCTTGAGCTTGTAAAGAATGGTGGTCTTACCAGCTGCGTCGAGACCAACCATCAAAATCCTCATTTCCTTCTTCGCGAAAAGTTTACTGAACAGCTTCGTGAATGTGAGACCCATTTTCTCTTTCCTGTGATAGAAAAAAAGATATAATCAATGATAATGTACAATAAAGATATCAGCGATAGACAAAGATGCATTTAGACACTAGTTTATTTTATTTTATTTTCAAATCTGAATTCTGCTGAGCTGGAATGACGATCTGATCAAACTAATCAGAAGTTTCATGTCTTTCAGCCAGAACTAAGATGATTTCAATCCAAAGATACAACAATAAAATCAAAGAAAAATCCTGAATGGATTTGAAAATCAGTGTTTTTAATTCAATTTTTTGATCTGCTAAACAAAATGACGATAACAAATTAATAACCCTAGATCCAGGCATGTTGAAACATAATCATAAGCACGATTTGAAGAACAAGCATTAATCAGACAAATTTAACAATTGTTAGGTTAGGCAAGGGAAATAGGTACAAAAAACTACCGATCTATTCAAACAACAACGAGATTGAGATCTAATACAGATCTGGCAACAAATTACACCAAAAAATTAAGAAAAAAATATCAGATCGGAGACGAGAGAGCTTACTTTTGCCTTGTTCAAATTATTCTTCGTTTTTTCTCGTTCTTTTTGTTCTCTTTTGTTGGCCGAAGGTCGTCGAATTTATAGAAAACTCTATTATGAAATCGGTTATTGGTTTGTTTAAAAGACTTTCCTACAATCACACAACTAGGTTATCCTCTTTCTCCATTGAATCAATACTGGACCTATCCATTATTTCTAGAGGAATTTACATATTTACCATCAAAAGTTATAAATTATCATAATTACCCTTCTAAACATTTCATATTTGTTCTTCGGAAAATCCAAAATACAATACTTAAATATTTACGAATTATAAATTTACAATATCTTCTCTCTATTATGAAAACGCTCAATTTATCTTCTTATTTTTGTTGAGAAAATTTCATAAATGACAAATAGGAATAGCCTTGCAAATCAACCACTTGGTGTATAAATTCGCTCGTCTATTCTTTCAAGGGTGGGTATGCTTCTCCACTTGTGAAAACATTGTATGTTGAAATTTCTTCGGACCTATTGGACCGAGCGAAAAGAACATATTTGATCGGTTCAAATATGATGAATGAGAATGAGGGGTATAGCGACACAAAAAATCATATGTTGTGAGAGGTTGTTTGTTCAAGTCTCATCGGCATCAATGGATGGAGGACATACGAGACTTCTTCATTAGTTATAAAAAAATGCAGATATAGCGATATTTTCAATATCAACTACAACTATTTTCACTATTGGATAGAAATTCACTTTTGTTCCTCAAAAAATTCTAAAGTCGCCTTCATTTTACAAAAAAATCGATGACGAGTATCAAAAAATGACGCTAGATGGGGTGAACAATTAGACAAAAGGGACACCTTTCCTTTTTTTTAGGAAGAAATGTGATCCCCGATTGTTACAAGAATCAGATGGACATTACAAGTAGAATTGTATTAAAAATGTACGATATTGACTAAATGTTATCAAATTTAGAAACATCTTAAAAAAAAATAGCCGTAACAATCATTACATTAATGAGAAAAAACTCAAAGAAAAATGACGAGAGTAAGTACAAAGTAATAACAGCTGAGTAAAACGTTTTTGAAGGGTTCTTGTAAGAAGTGAGGATAGTATCTTTGGCTTTGAAAAGAACATGAAAACTCACTCAATAGAAAGTCGAGTGATTATCTGGTACTTGGTTGGTAGAAGAGCTAGATGTCCTTGATTTGGATATAGCCGTTCTTTGATCTTCAAGCTAAAGATCGTTAATTTGATGTTAAATTTACAATCTGGATCATTTAATTTATAAATCTATTAAAATTATTAAAATGTAAGGGAACAAATCATATATTGTATTTTTAAGGGGTAAATATGCAAAACATAATTTATGACGAATGGAGAGGGTTGTTATGGTTAGAAATTGAGAGGACCGGGAACAGCCGAATAGGGTATGGGAAGGAAGGAGATGCTTAGGACCACTCCGCGTGGATCTCACGCACCTGTGAGCGGTGCTGTGTTGACCGCCCAGCACGAATCTTAAAGCTATTTTACGATGTATGATATAACGGGCCTTTGTTGGGCTAATAAAAGAAGGCCCAGATTTCTGTTATAAGTCTATTCAAACAAAGACGGTCAATATTCAAAGTTTAGAAGGAATGATTTCAAGTCATTGAGGTCTACTTCTAGAAAATAGCATGATGTCGAATATTATTCATTGGCCGATTTTGTCAGAGTTTTTTTTGGTTTGTCAATTGAAAGACTCCTCCTGAAATTTTAATGTACAAATTTTTTCGAATGCAAAACAGCCAATTTTATATTCTTGTATTGATAAAATATACTAGATCACTAAATATATATACGCCTCCCCTCTTCTATTAAGATCTGCCTTTGTATATGTACTACTACTGAGTAGCAATACATAGTGTTTTTTTTTCCCTATTTTGTTAATTCATTTTGAACATTATCAATTAGTCTAGAATCAGCAGACTGTTGATATGATAATGTTTAGTCAATTGTTCAAATCGATAAACCTGAATTTATCTGATATTTGGTCGATATTTTTTCAACTTTAGATTGTTTGGCCTGATTTTTGTCAATGTTATTGAATACTTCATTTTCCTAATAACTATAATAGTGGTTTCAAGATGATAAATATTATCGATTCATGAAAAAATTATTCAATTGGCTCATAAATGAAACAAACATGACATTAATTTAATGATGTAATTTAAGAGTACTGACGATTCTGATTTCAGAAAATAATTTATTTTTCCTTAGAATTTTAAAAGTTATCATATGTGCTAAGTTTTGTTACTTCTATTTTATATATTTACGATACTTGTATTGTTTTTGTTGATTTTATTGGTTGTCATGATATTTAATTTAAAAATATTATTTATTTATTATTATTATTATTATATAATATAAAATATGTTAAAATAATAATTATATAACCGGATATGTATCCAAATTTATTTTTAATTGTCGTGTGGCCGTCCGTATCGTATCGGATACGTGCAAGATAGGTATTTAAATATCCGTAATCCATAGACCATCGTATACAAAAAATATAAATAATACTAAAATGGTATAAATAACAACATTTGTTCTCCATAATATAAAAAATACAAAAATAGTAAAAAGATCTAAATAATAATTAAAAAAAATTCATAGCATAGGAAAAAAAATTAATAAAAGAATATACATAACAACGAATTTTTAATCCATAGTACGAAAAACAAATATAAAATAATAAGAAAAAGTATAAATACTAGGTAAAACGGTATAAATAACAACGGAACAATATGGGACCCTATATTTCACAAGAAAAACATTATAACTAAACTCCAAATATTATTTGGCAAATACTGATTATATGAAGAACAACCTCTGCATTGGCCTCGGCAGTATTCATGCATCGTCTGAACAAGAATTATGCAAAACATGTTCAACTACAATTGCATCAATTTAGAAACAAAAACCATACCAATTACCAAACTTGTTTCAAATTACAATACTACCTTCCGACGTCCGACCAATTCCAACTCCAAAATCATACAAAATCTATTTTTGCATATACTGATATGTTTTTAACTGTCACGACAAGACAATGAGAAACAGGAAATCAGTCAAAAGTACTGTGAAATCACTTTTACATTTCAAAAATAAATATATTATTTCTACATTTGGTATTTTCTGTGCCTTACTACTTACAATAATAATATAATATTTCTTGTTACATTTTTTTTATACATGTTTTATATCTCGTAGTATATTGTTTCAGAGTGATGCTAACTGATATTTCACTTTTATATCAGTCAAAATATTGTGAAATCGAATAAAAATCACAAACTTTCATGCTCTACAAGTGCATGCATGATATTTCACTTTTACAGGAATATTCATGATATGATGATATCTCTAAATGTTTTAATAAAAGGAGAATTCTATTCTACACCCACTTTTCCTTGTTGTACACTTTTTTATGATTGAACGATTAAGATGAAAAGATAAATGCTAATCTAAGAGTCAAGATGAAATCTATTAATCTACGTTTCCTTAGGGCAAAGATGTAATTTGTTGGCACTCTCCAGCTGGCCTCTCGCCCCAATCATTCTCTCTCTCTCTCAAAACGTAATTTTTTACAAATTGCCTTAGGGGCCAGATAAATATTTTTTTTGAGAAAAAAACGAGTAAATGGAGAAGGCTCGATGGTCCTCCATCCATTGATGCCAATGGGACTCGAACCCACAACATCTCACAACATAAGATTTTTGTGTCTCACACCCAACCACTGGGCCATGAGCCCATTGGCAAAAAACGAGTAAATGGAGAAGGCTCGGTGGTCCTCCATCCATTAGTGTCAATGAGACTCGAACCCACAACCTCTCACAACATAAGATTTTTGTGTCTCACACCCAACCACTGGGCCATGAGCCTATTGGCAAAAAACGAGTAAATGGAGAAGACTCGATGGTCCTCCATCCATTAGTGTCAATGTGACTCGAACCCACAACCTCTCACAACATAAGATTTTTGTGTCAAACGATTGAAACTACTCTTAAGTACCATTGACCGGAGGAACTCTAGATACAAACGAATTGAAAATTCTTGTTATCCAACAGATCTTAAACAACCTCTATACCCAACCATTTTAATTTACGTTTCTTCTATCTTATCATGCCAAGAGAGATAAAAAAAGAAGCTCTAAAACTATAGTATATTTTTAGAGGAAGGAATATTGATATCTTATAATCACTAATATTACATTCAATAATTTATTCACCAATTATGACAAAGCATCATGTACTGCATGTGTGTCCAAAATAGGATCAAGAATCTAATGAATTGGATGGAACTCAAAGACAAGAATTTGATTATATTATTGTTTTTTTATTAATTTGATTAATATTTTCGAGTTCACTCACTTATATGAGCAAGTAAATAAAAATGTCATTAATTTTTGTGTGATTTGAGTTTATTGTTTAATAGTACTAATACCACCAATGTTTGAGAGGAGAAGAAATGGTCTCAGAGATGGCCGGAGCAAGGAGGGAAGGAGGGATAGAGAGGTGCGGCTGGACAGGGAGAGAGAGAAAGATAAGGAAAAAATAGACAACAAATTACATGAGATTAAATGGAAAGAATTTTTGTTAGAAGTAATGGAGAAAAAAATTTGATGTAATTAATGTTAATAATTTGAGTACCCAAACTACCCTTTTATCAAAAGGGTCCTTAATAAAAATACATTTAATATTTTCTCTCTTATTCAGACTAAACATGAATACATGATATTTCAATGTCTAGACGAGATGAATTTTAATTCGTCATTTTTTTCTAAGAAAATAACGACACATTTTTCTTTCCACGGAAACTTGCATTAACTGATGGAAAATACGAACTAATACAGAAAAAAGAATAAAAAATGAAAAGAAACCATACACAACTTTTTCTTCTTTTTTTTCTGCATTTTCTTTTTTAACACGCATGCCAATTCACCCAACAAAAACTTCCTTAATTTCCCATCTAGAAGTTCTCTCGCATCACAACACTATATATTGGCTCTAATTTGTCCTTGCAAAAATCACATTAATCCCTCAAATGAAATATTCAAGGGGTAGTTTCGTCAGCATTGTTATTTCTCCTCTCTTGTTCCATGTACCACCTTTTCAATCGGCCTTGTGAAATTGTGACCTAATTAACAAAGATATTTTAGACATGTTTAGGGTATAATTGCATAAACAACCCTTGATTCTTTGTAATTAGTAATTACCTGTTTTTGCCAATCGGTTCGCATCGTAATGAAAAGCAGTACAATGGTTTGCACCAGTGTTCCCACCAACATTCCCACCCAAATACCCTGAAAATATTAACCAATCAAGATTTATGCAAAGAATCCCTACATTTTAAAATAATTGCGAAAAAGACCCTAACCTCGACATGGTAGTTAAAAACGTAACCGAGTAAACCTCCAAGAGGAATTCCGATTAAGTAATAACAGGTTATATTCACATAAGCGACCACGCTTTGCCATCCCGCGCCAACCGCGACTCCTACACCCATCAAAATTACAAAATTACCCCTCGAATTCAAACTACTTGAATTAGAAGAAAGAGAAACGGTAAAAAAAGTACCTGAGAGAACGGGTTGAACGCTGTTGAGAAGAATGGAGATCGCGAGGAGAGGAGAGAGGTGTTTAACGGCTTTGGCCACAGCAATATCATTAGTGAAAACATACGCTAAACTTCCTCTCACTAGCAAGAATACAACGAATAAAACCGAGCCGATTAAGAACGATTGAATCACCACGTTCTGAATCGCGAATTTCGCCTTCCTCGCACTCCCCGCTCCCAATTCGTTCGCCACTCTCACTCTAAAAATCATAAATTCCATTAATTTCAAAATAATCATAAAGAGAGAAAATTGTGGTTAAAAATATCCATTAATTACCCTGCTGCGGCTAAGAAGCCCACCGAAATCATCATTTCCCACCCGTTAATATTCAAGCTGGCAAAATACAAAAAAATAAATTAATAAATAACACATTAATTTATTTATTATACTATTTTATATGTAAAGATTCAGTACCAGATTGAGAGAGCGTCAATGGCCACCTCAGCATTCTTCATGTAACCAGTAAGAAGAACCAATATCGTATTGTACCACAGCTCCAAGCTATAAATACAAAATTCACAATCAAAATACTTCTCACCGAATAATCAACACGAATTATAAACTAAAGGTTCGTTTACCAGAGCATGACGCCAGAAGAGACGGAGAGTTTAACAATAGGCATCAAATCATGGAAAGCGGACATCGAAAATCCGGTCCAGGTTTCCGGGCAGCCGCCAAAGAAAACAAACGCCAGTTGTCCGAAAACCGGGATCCACATTGCCAGAATCATGCTCCCCATCACTCCAGGAATTCCCAACTGAAGCTTGACAGCGAATAACCAACTGAATATCAAATGCGACCCCAAGTTGACCATTGCGAGGTACGTGATGATAATGTTTTTGCTCTGGGCTTGGAGGTACATTTGCAGAGTGAAGGTCCAGACGTACGAGAACATGACGGGTATGAACCAGAGGGCAATTACGCCCGCTACCCTCGCCAGCTCAGCGTCTTGGCCGAGGAATATGAGGAGTGGGGTCGTGAAGATGAAGAATGGGAGGGTGGCTAAGGAGCAAGCGAAGAGGATTATCCAGGATCGTTGGAGGTAGATTCCGAGCATGTGGTATTGCTTGGCGCCGTATGATTGGCCGCAGAGTGTCTCCAGTGCGCTTGCCATTCCTAACTGCAGTGATAAAAAGAACAAAAATTTAGACAACCTAATTATTTTGAAAAATTAAAGTAGGATTTTTTTTTAATATTTTGGAGAGTTGTAGGTTTTTTAATCTTTGAGAAAATGGTCATTGAAAATGAAAATTGTGAAACTTAATTAATTTAACATTTATGTATTTAAAAAATCATAATAAATTGTTTCAGGTGACATAACTACTAGAATAAATTGTGAATTAGAAAAGATTTATTTGGTCTTAACATAATCATTGTAGTTCAATTAACTAATTGCTTACTGGCCTAACTTTTGACCCATTACCAAAGCCGTCTAGTGGAAAGAAATTATTAGTATTATCCCTTTAAATCTTCTATGATTAAAATTTAAAATGGTCATTAAAAGAAACAAAAGACTAAAAAGAAAATTGAATTGAAAGCAATGCTAATGAAAAAGATGGGTCTGTGTTTTTCCGCCAAACCAATCGAAAGAGTAATAGAGTGCCAAAAATTATTTGTGCTTTGGTTATTATATTTATTTATATTAAATATTAAATTGGGGAAAGAAGTAAACAGGGTATCAGAAATTCGAGACCTGCACGACTTATTTTCCATTTGATTGGTCAAGTTCAATGAATCAAAACCACATGCAAAAGGCAAAATTTCACCCAGTTCAAAACTCGAAATTTGTATCCTCTGATTTGACATTCACGTGGGGGAAAAGTAGAATATTCAATGAAGTGGGAAAACTGGATTTCTCCATTGATTGAAAATAATGGTCTAACGGAGAGGATTACATTGATTGAAACACGTGATGAACAGAGATCCGACGGTGCTTAAATGCCCACTGGGCAACGATCTAAGGGCAGAAATAGTAGATTTGTTATCATCACCAAGGGTTGGGTCGGGTCCCCCCACTCGTCTCCCCAAATCTGGCTCTCAACGATCCAGAATGAATACGTAACCAAACTAAAGTCCAAAAAAAAAAGACGAGAAAGAACGCCAAACCAACCACACACTTGTCATTTATTTCGATCAGACAAAAATTATGGTTTTCTGAGCCGTCGATTAAAAATTATATTTGTTTTATTTAATATCCCTCAAGATGCAATACAATAATAAATACAGTAAATGTTAAATTATATTATATAACAAATCATGATAAATCATTTAGAATCTAATTTGTCTTATTATTCTATTTTAATTATTTTAATTTTGACACTGGATAAATCATATTTATTTATTTGAATATTATTTGAATTTGTTTGTTTTTCTTCAAAAAAATTTCATTGGTACATTGCAGATTATTGCAAAATAATTATTTTATTTCATTCTATTTTTGTTGTTTACTTTTTATGAGTAGTCTTCGTTTCTAAAATTAACATCAAAGCACATAGATTGATTTAATTTTTGGGAATAGTTAACAATGACAGGTTAAATTACAATTGTTTTATCGTTTTGTGGCCTAGGTTTAGGTATATTGGATGATTCTAACAAATGGAAGACCCATGCTCCTCACATGAGAGCATTAAATAAATGAATATCTAATCTAATCTAATATGATAAAGCCTAAATTTAGGTATCTAGAAAAACAAACTCAATTTCCATCATTCTCATACATGTGCTACGACGAACATATATACTATAGTATATAATATATATAGTACAGATATTTAGAAAATTACATAGTTGAATTTATGGACAAAGAGAAAAACATTTATTCATTATGCACAGTAAATAATAGTTTATTAATAAACCTCGAATCACGTGATAAGCAACGTGGGGCTGGGAGAAACCGATCCACGGACCCCGGTTAAACAATACGTATTATCAGTCTAGAGATTATTTTCTTCCTATTTCTAGTGTACCAAAAATAGCCCAAAAAATCCGAATATATATATATTTCCCTTTAAAATATTTTCTACTTATACACGAATTTTAAAATTTTGTACTGATTAAGCTAATTAGCAGGACCGTACATAATACGCCAAGTGTTGTTTAATACACTATGCGTACTGTACACAGTACCCTCCAGTCTGCTGCTCTGCAGGCAGCAGCAGAATTTAATGCAGAAAAAAAAACTGAGTGCAAAGATACAAAAACGCACGCGTCTCATAAATGGAACGCTAATTTCTCGATCTAGGAAAAAAAACGTATTCCGCTAAAAAAAATCAAGCAAAAAAATACGAAAATTTAATCAAGAACGTTCGAAATCGAGATATACATACCAGGATTCCATTACAGAATCGCATGAGAACGGTAGAAACAAGCGCATAGGCAGCAAGCTCAGTAGATCCTATATGACCGATGAAAGCCTGACTGATCACCGTCACGCCGAACGTCGAAAATCTAGTGAAGATCGACGGCCCAGCTACGACCCATAGTTTCTTGTTCTCTTCGATAATCTTCCTTCCGGTACTCACTTTCTCCCATTCGTCTTCTTGATCGATCTCCTTCGCCTGATCTAACAAGGGAGATTCCTCCTTCACTTCTTCTAGAAGCTTCTTATTCAACTGATTTTCACTTCCATTCTCCATCGTTGATCAACCTTTCTACCTTGCCTTTCTCTCTCTTTACTGAGTTTTGTTTTCTTTTTGGCAAAGGTCTGGTGCTTTCCGGTGACGAAACACAGTTCATTTTGTATATGAGGTGATACTGCGAAATGACGAAAATAACCTTAGCGTGTCCGTTACGAGCGGGAAGGTAGGAAGGTCAAATACGGAATAAAACACTAAACCTGCATTGTGCAAATAATATTTGTATATAACGTAACGAGTCAGTATTACATAATAAACGGACTTGTTACATGAAAAGTGAGAATTGTTTTTGGATCGGAAGTCGAGGGGCCCGGGTGCAAGGCTACGTGGAGGGAGCAGAGTACGGAAAGAAATGTGTGGCGGAAAAGCTAATGTTGTGGCAGAGTACATATTAAGTAAGTGCAAACTCAAATATCTAATGATGAAACGATTTTATTTGCGGATATGATTATCGGATATATTCAGATATAGATACGGATTAAGATAATTACGAAGATTAATACATATATCAGATTGAAATATTGACGGTTTCGGATAATAATAATATTCAAATTTGTACTCGTTATATTTTTTTTCTCATTTTTTGTGACTTCTTTTTGTTAAAGATACTGGAATTTGACATAATAATATTTTTTTGTTTTACTAAAACTGATAATTTTACCAACTAGAGTTAGCCTAGTTGGTCACACCTCTTGGCTAGGGAGCGAGAGGTGTGGGGTTCGATTCCCGGCGGAGACACTGAATTATAGATTAAATGTTAAATGAATGAATAGAGTGTGTGGCCTACGAGTTTGTAATAAAAAAAATAAAAAAAAAGGAAATTGTGTTTGGAAGGGAGACTTTGAGCCCTCTCCGAATTTACTCAAAAAAAAAAAAAACTGATAATTTTATAAAATAATATTTGAAATTAAATTGTTTTTTTTTATTGAATAGTTTTTAATAAATAATTTAATTATATTATAATAATCATTTTAGTATCCGAAATTAATTCTATTCCATAATATCTGAATTATATTCGAATATGGAAATAGTTGGATATTTACACAGCACTTTGAAGGGAACGGTTAAAAAAGGACAGAAAGTTATTAGCAGTCAAATATATATAGTTGAGTTAAAAGTTATGAACATAGAAATTGTTGGGACTGACATTAGTGACCACAGCACTTATATAACACAACAGTCAACACAAGTTTTTTATAGGTTATATTTATTTATTTATTTATTTCTTAATTTTGTAATGATGTTTGATGAGGATGTATGATAAATTTTGAGATATATCATATTATTGGCTTCAGAATAGAATATTTTGAAATTATCAAAATACTATTTTGGCTTATAAATTTAAAATTATCAAAATATCATTGGTATTATTCTGGCTCCAATGTATTTTTTAAACATGATACATTTTTAAGTTAACATTCCGAAATATACATTTGTATACATTTGTATATGTAAGATATAAAAATTTCGACTACGTGTTATGTCTTTTACATATTTATAGTCATTTTGAAATATATTAATGTATGGTTTATATCTTCTAAACATATTTTAGTTATATACATGTCCATGTGTGTATAAATTATAATGGGTAGGATGTAAATTGTGTGTATACGTATATGGACGGACATTGGTCAAACCTTATCAGTATCCGGATAATAACCGGTTACTACGGTTCGAATATTATCGAATACGAATAACATTCGGATAATCAAACATTTATTATATTATAATTATATTATTTACTAAAACATATATGTTTGTCTAAAAAAATACAACTATTGCAAATACTAAACTTTGCATAAATAATACTTTAAAAAAATTCTAATGTATAAACCAATTATCATGCCAATCATCGAATACAATAAATATTTTTCTTATTCGATTGGACTGTAATTTATATATAATCTCCGATATTGCACGATATTACGACGCTATTTAGTAGGTCGGGTTATTGTGTTTTAGAAATATTTATTGCGATTTGCGGTATGACGACGAAATTGCGCCGCAATTTAAATCACTGAAATATATATATATATATATATATATATATATATATATATATATATATATATATATATATATAGTAAAATGTTAAAAATGATTAAGAAAGTAATAAAATTATCACCACAAAAGAAAGGATGATAACCTAATTTAATCCACTCATTTTATGCTTAAATTTCTTATTTCTTATCTCTTCTAATACTCAAAAAAAGTCGTGGGCTAAAAATTGAACAAAAAAAAGTTTAAATAAATAAAATAGGTTATCTTTATTTGTCTTGTTGTCAAACATGAAACATGGGCTAAAAAAGCTCCTTTATTTTGTCCAATACTAAAAAATCGTTTTAGCATTTTCGTTTTCATACTCTCAATAAATAATATTCAATAAATAGTAAATAGATTTATAAACAATTCCGCCATACATTTTGCTATTTGTATTTTCTTATTTCAAAATCAATGAATGTCATTAACAAAATGAGAAATTCTTAACCAAAATTCTTTCTTTTAATTTGTCTCAATTTTACCGTCATAGGAAACGTCATGTGACAGCTTGTTTCTTTTTATTTTGCCCGTTGAACACACTCCAAACACATGACACGAAATATATATAAATTGCCAGTATCACTACTAGTTTTGGCAGTGAATTAAACAACATATCTATCTATCTATATACTAATGCAAGGGGATTTGCTGCCTCCTGGTGCAGCCACGTCACCAGGGGCCTATTCGTAAAAAAAAAAAAAATTTGTTACATTTTTTTCCTTTTTGATTTACAAATTGGTCCTTTTTTAAAAAAAAATTTACATTTTGGTCCTTTTTTTTACATTTTAGTCCTTTATATTTTCATTTTGGTCCTTCGAAGTTTTAATATTCACATTTAGGTCCAGGGGCCTCAAATTTGTCCTGTTTTTTAAAAAAAATTACATTTTGGTCCTTCTTTATCACATTTCGGTCCTTTATATTTGCATTTTGGTCCTTTTTTCGAAAAAAAATTACATTTTGGTCCTTTTTTTTATATTTTGGTCCTTTATATTTGCATTTTGGCCCTTCGAAGTTTTGAAATTTACATTGTAGTCCAGGCAGCCACGTCACCAGGGGTCTATTTGTAAAAAAAAATATTTTTGTTACATTTTGGTACTTTTTGATTTACAAATTGGTCCTTTTTTTAACAAAAAAATTACATTTTGGTCCTTTATATTTGCATTTTGGTCCTTCGAAATTTTAATATTCACATTTTGGTCCAGGGGCCTCAAATTGGTCCTGTTTTTTAAAATAAATTACATTTTGGTCCTTTTTTATCACATTTCGGTCCTTTATATTTGCATTTTGGTCCTTCGAAGTTTTAAAATTTACATTTTGGTCCTTTCTTATTTTTCTTGCCTGTTGCAGCCACGTCACCAGGGGCCTATTTGTAAAAAAAAATATTTTTTTTACATTTTGTTCCTTTTTGATTTACAAATTGGTCCTTTTTTTCCATTTTGGTCCTTTTTTATTTACAAATTGGTCCTTTTTTCGAAAAAAATTTACATTTTGGTCCTTTTTTTCTCATTTTGGTCCTTTATATTTGCATTTTGGCCCTTCGAAGTTTTGAAATTTACATTTTAGTCCGGGGGCCTCAAATTGGTCATATTTAAAAAAAAAAATTATATTTTTGTCCTTTTTTCACATTTTGGTCCTTTATATTTGCATTTTTGTCCTCCGAAGTTTTAAAATTCATATTTTGGTCCTTTATTATTTTTCTTGAAAAACTAAAATAAAATTATAATAAGTTGAACAATATTAATAAAAGAACATCTTGCAAATATTTAAAAATACATAAAAAGAAAACTAAAATAAAAAATAGATGTTTAAATAGATATTTTCTATGAATATATTTGCAAGGTGTTTATTTATTATCATTTAATGTTAGTTTTTTATGAATAAAGAATGTAATATTAAAATTATATAAACAAAATATGTAATAATTTAAATTTTTTTAAATCACTACGTGTTAAGAAGTGTTTATGAATTTTTCTTAAAATTAATAAAAAATAACAAAAATAAGTTTTAATTATTACATATGAGATTTGGAGGGTATTTTGGAAAAAAAAAATTAATATCATCCATAAGGAGTATTTTAAAATAAAAGTTTGGTAAAGAGTTTTTTTTTTTGGGAGTTTACGAAAAGATAGAGAATTTTTTATAATATCCAAAAAAAATTAGGGGGTTAAAAATATACCAAATCATGGATGTGCGAATAATCATGACATAATTTAAATTAAAGATTCGAACGAAACGGTTAGCGATGACATCGTCAAACTTTGTTGTTGGCTGACCACACAAAGGACGAAAAATATTTGTACTAAATATGTAGCGAAATTAAAGATTTGTGAAATTAAAAACACTCTTTTTTTCAGCAATGTTTTCTGAACTATTATGTTCTTAATAAATTTCATGACGACTCATTCGTTATTTTTCCTTATTTTACTTATGAAGTATAAAATATAGATAATTTTTTTAGCAATAACCGTTTGAATTATTCAAGAAATCCGGCTCTTAAAATTTTCGAACGATTTTTGCTACAAAATTTCACTCGCACACAACACACTAAATTACACATATAATAATGATTACAAAAAGAAAGTCACATACACAAAACGAACAACAATTTTTTTCAACTACATTACTTATAAACCCGAACATCCCCGCGCAATTGCGCGGGGGTAATGCTAGTAAATTATAATCCATTAGATAACAACGGTGTTATAAGTTATCACGCACATTGTCAAAATTACATGTAAATTATAATCAAAACGATATGAACCGATATATCATAACATAAAACATTGCTTTTTTTTTTATACAGGTAGCAAAACAATTGTAAAATTGACATTTGTAAAAGGAACACCATGAATTTGCTATAAAATTATGAACATTACAAAAATTTGTTATAAAATTATTAAAAGTAGGTATGAAGATTTCATACCGGACTGAAAGTGAAAGGGATCCTTGCCATACTGGTAACTGGCCTATGGAGGGACATTATAAAATACAATTAATGGCGGCAGATACATTTGCATTCATTTAATTTGAGGTTGGCAAGATTCCAATTGTTAATGTCTTGGTCTCTATTGCTTCAAAATTGATTGGGAAAGAATCATTTTTAAATTGTGGAAAACGAAATTTCCCCCCTAATTCAAATAAATTAATCTTACAAGGAAAATGTACTTTTTTAAATAAAATAAAAATAAATAATATTAAACTAAGATATTACTCCTGCTGCATCATTTTAATATAATGATGATATTATCTTCTCAAACTAAATTTATATACCAATATATTAATGTTTATATTTTTATGATTCGTTTGAATATAATTTATGTTGTTTCGTTGTAAGATCTTGAGTGTCAACGTAAGTGCCAACGTACACTAATAATATTTTATGTATGCTTTATATAAAAAAATACGAGTAAATGGAGAAGATTTGTTAGTCCTTCTTTCATTGGTGTCAATGAGACTCGAATCCACAATTTCTCGCAACATAAGTGGATATCATGATGCAGTTGGTGAACTCATTAGGCTTCAGACTAGGAGGGCTAGGGTTCGAATCCGCCCTCAAACAATGTATGTATTATATGATTATATATTAATTTAGTATTGGACGTTAAAAATCTTACATTTATTATGTATCTATATTTTATAATGTAATTTTGTTCTGAATTGAAAATAATTTAATAAAATCGGTTCAACGTGTTAATCACACAAATGAAAATACATCAAATCATTAATATTAGGCGATTCAAATTTCTAAAATTTTCCATAATTGAGTCTAAAATACTCAATTTCGAGACAAACGTAAAAATAACACATCAATTTCTTATAAAAATTATAATCATCAAAAAATTATAGTTAATATATGATTAAGATTTTGCACCTTATAATGATTAATATAATTGTGATAATTTCACAAAAGAAAATTAGTCAAAAATTGATTAAAAAATGCGAGTTTGCATTAATGCGTAGAAACATGCTTGCAAAGCTCCAAGATTTGCAGTAATGTATATCTCGAATCACACCATAACGGAACACGTCCCGTGACAGGTGAATACAAAAATAAGACAAATAAGAATTATATTCATACTCATAAATTATATCAATAAATTCATATTTATAAAACAATTTAAAAAACTAAGACCAAAACAAAAATATCGGCACCTTGAAAATATATTGGCAACTAAATATTCTTTTAACAACTTTATTTTAGTATACATTAATTTTTTATAAATCTTTTACAATATTTTCAAAATACTTTTATTTTGATATTGACTGGTATAATTATTTAATTATTACGTTAATAGATATTAATTACATATTTGAATAAATGTTTAAATGAGGCAGATGATCAAATTAAAAATTTAAGTTGGGACATATTTTAAATTATCATTCATATAATAATAAATTAATTTGTTAATTATATACAGCTACGAATCTTGTCAAGATTCGTTGCGGGGATATAAAATACATCTGTACATGACAAAAAAATTGGGAGGGGAAAATAAACAGTAGAATTAATGATTTTATACTAATAGTGTATTTTATTCGAAATAAATATTGTTCTAAAAAATATTAGGTGATGTATTTAGTCCATTATATAGATTAAGGGAACCTATACCTGTCCCTCCCAAACTCATTCCAAACACCGGATGGGAAAAAAAATTAGGTGAATTGATTAGTCCTTCTAATTGCCTCATTAAGAATTTAATTGTTAATTAACGTATTTAGATGATACATCGATAAATTATAATAATACATATTAATTGACGTGTCAATTTAATTAGACAGTTAATTCAAATTTTAATCAAATTAATATTATTAATAATATTAATTTATAATACTAATCAAGCCTTTTTTGTGTTCAAGGAGGTTCATGTATAACCCCATAAGCTATGTTGCGCGGATACTTCAAAAATCAAACCGTATCATATCGGATGTCGTATCGGATACCGACACTCGTCGGACACGTATCGGATACTCCACGTGCCGTATCCGAATATTTTATTTCAAAATAATAATGGATACTTCTCGGATAGTTCCGTATACTTATCAGATACTTCTAATGTATACAAAAATATACTTGAAAAATAAAAATAAAAATTTGAAATCGAAATAAATGAGTAATACATATAAATATATAACTAAATAAAATAAACATTTACTTAATAAGATGTTATATCTGTAAAAACAAATTTTTAAGATATTTTATGTCAAATATATATACTATATAAATTATAATTAATAAAATAATAAAATATTATATATAATAATCGTATCGTATCCTATATATTTTTAAAAAAATTATCGTATCGTCGTATCCGTATGATATCGAATACGATATCTGTTGTATCCGTGCAACATAGCCCATAATTTAAACTAAGACATGATGGACCTTTCATTATTAGTATCCACGAAACTAACAAGTTCTTTTTTATGAAATAGACATTATTAACAAATTTGCAAAAATAGTGATTCTTGCTTCTTTGCTTTTTCTTTGTGGTCGTTGCCGCATTGGTCTGTCTAATCAACGGGTTGAATCAAATGATGACCTGAAAGGTTTTGCATAATTTCGAATGTCCACCCAAAGCTTCGAGAAAATGTGACTTGGCATGTAACCTCTTTTTTCAAAGCAAGCAAATTCCACAGTGCGAGATGACATAATTGAGTTTCCTACATATTTCTAAATAACGCCCTGCAATCTCAAAATTATGCACAATCTCGTTCGGTCTGAAAATAACATCCGCAATTCACGAAAAAATCAGTGTCATGTTTCGTTTCTCTCTCTCTCAAGTAAAGCAAAATCGAGAGGAAATAAATGATTATTTGCATCAGTGACAACTGCCATGAGCAAACATCCTTAGGAAATGTTTGATTGGAGCTTTGGATTTGGAATGTTTTGAAATACTCTCTTATTGATTTCATTCTCATGTTTGATTTACACGTTCGATAATAAAATAATGACATACTCCATTTCCTAGGAAATAGTTTATGGGAATATGATTACCACCAAAATTGGTGATTTTTCTCCATTCCCATGATGAGGAAATATATTTTATTTTTATTTATATAAATAGACTCATTTTTACATTTTTAGAGTATGTCATGAAATAAATAATTGTACAAACCAAACAATGTATTAGAGTATGCCATTAAATGTCATACTTCATGCCAAAACATACTTCATGCCAAAGCATTCTCCAAATCACGAACCAAACGACCCCTTAGTATTTTTAGAGCTTTGGATAATGAACGTACTGGCACTGTCAAAACTGAAAACACCTAATGGATGGACCAAAATCCCAAAACAAACATTCAAACTCTTATATATTTGGGGGTTTGAGTTTGTTTGTGAGGTTTCAATTGAATAAACCGTGTTCGGATTCGCTCGTGCAATTGCTCTAATCAAATGTTTGAACAAATTGTAAGATCATTTTCAACTATCAAATAAATATTTAATAGTTATTTGTTTTGCATGCCAAGATTTCCAATATGATATTGTATAATTATGTACTCTAATAATTAATATTATTATTTTCGATTTTATAGTTAGATCTTTCCTGATTGTCCCAAAACAATACCAGCACCTAAAACACTATTCAATTGTTTATTACTATACCGACAGAACGATTATGACACATGTGTTGATTTCTAAATATTTTTATTTTGAAAACTCCTCCTTAATTTATGGAAGCGTACAATCTCGAGGACAGTTGAATGCATTTTTTAACGTATATATTGTTTTGTTCGAGTGAGTAACTTTCAATTTGCGATGGTTCGAAATGCAAAAAAATGTTTATGATCCTAATCAATTATGGTTTGGAAACAAAAGTTTGGCCAACAAGTAAATTTTGAGTATTTTTACCGCAACATAAGTGGAAGCGTAAGTGCCAACGTACACTAATAATATTTTATGTATGCTTTATATTAAAAAATACGAGTACATGGAGAAGATTTGTTGGTCCTTCTTTCATTGGTGTCATTGCGACTTGAATCCACAATTTCTCGCAACATAAGTGGAGATCGTGATGCAGTTGGTGAACTCATTAGGCTTCGGACTAAGAGGGCTAGGGTTCGAATCCGCCCTCAAACAATGTATCTATTATATGATTATATATTAATTTAGTATTGGACGTTAAAAATCTTACATTTATTATGTATATGTATTTTATAATGTAATTTTGTTCTGAATTGAAAATAATTTAATAAAATCGGCTCAACGTGTTAATCACACAAATGAAAATATATCAAATCATTAATATTAGGTGATTCAAATTTCTAAAATTGTCCATAATTGAGTCTAAAATAGTCAATTTCGAGACAAACATAAAAATAACACATCAATTTTTTAGAAAAATTATAATCATCAAAAAATTATAGTTAATTTATGATTAAGATTTTGCATCTTATAATGATTAATATAATTGTGATAATTTCACAAAAGAAAATTAGTCAAAAATTGATTAAAATATGCGAGTTTGCGTCAATGCGGAGAAACATGCTTGCAAAGCTCCAAGATTTGCAGTAATGTATATCTCGAATCACACCAGAACGGAACACGTCCCGTGACAGGTGAATACAAAAATAAGACAAATAATAATTATATTCATACTCATAAATTATATAAATAAATTCATATTTATAAAACAATTTAAAAACTAACACCAAATAACAAAAATCTCGGCACCTTGAAAATATATTGGCAAATAAATATTTTTTTAACAACTTTATTTTAGTATACATTAATTTTTTATAAATCTTTTACAATATTTTCAAAATACTTTTATTTTTGATATTGACTGGTATAATTAATTAATTATTACGTTAATAGATATTAATTACATATTTGAATAAATGTTTAAATGATGCAGTTGATCAAATTAAAAATTTAAGTTGGGACATATTTTAAATTATCATTCATATAATAATAAATTAATTTGTTAATTATATACAGTTACGAATCTTGTCAAGATTCGTTGCGGGGATATAAAATACATCTGTACATGACAAAAAAATTGGGTGGGAAAAATAAACAGTAGAATTAATGATTAATGATTGTATACTAATAGTGTATTTTATTCGAAATAAGTATTGTTCTCAAAAATATTACGGGATGTATTTAGTCCATTATATAAATTAAGGAAACTATACTTGCCCCTCCCAAACTCATTCCAAACATCTTAACGGGATGGCAAAAAAAAATTAGATAGATTGATTATCCTTTCTGGTTGACTCATTAATTGTTAATTAACATTTTTAGACGATACATCGATAAATTATATTAATGCATATTAATTGACGTGTCAATTTAATTGGACAGTCAATTCAAATTTTAATTAAATTAATACGGAAAATTTACAAATAACCCAATAATTTTTTTTGAATTTACAAAAAAAACTCTAACTTTTGAGAAACTCCAAAACAAACCCTACATACAAGGTTTTCTTTTCAATTACCTCTCCTAAATGAGTATTTCATGATATTATAATTTTTTTGGACCAAAATACTCCTCTATTACCTATTTTTTATGAAATAGACATTGGCCTGGCTAATCAACGAAACCAACAAGTTCTTTTTATGAAATAGACATTATTAACAAATTTGCAAAAATAGCGATTCTTGCTTCTTTGTTTTTTTCTTTGTTGTCATTGGTCTGGCTAATCAACGGGTTGAATCGAATGATGGCTTGAGAGGTTTTGGATAATTTCGAATGTCCACCCAAAGCTTCGAGAAAATGTGACTTGGCATGTAACTGTTTCTTCAAAGCAAGCAAATTCCACAGTGCAAGATGACAAAATTGAATTTCCTACATATTTCTAAATAACGCCCCCAATCTCGAGATTATGCACAATCTCGTTCGGTCTCGAAATAACGCTCGCAATTCACGAAAAAATCAGTGCCATGTTTCGTTTTTTTGCTCTCAACTAAAACAAAATCGAGAGGAAATAAATGGTTCTTTGCACCAGTGGCAATTGCCATGAATAAACATCCTTGATATTTTTTATTGATATTTTTGATCCTGAACGTATCGTCCACTGTTAAAATCGGTTTTCAAAACTGAAAACACCTAATGGATGGACCAAAATCCCAAACAAACATTCAAACTTTTATATATTTGGGTTTCGAATTTGTGAGGTTTCAAAGGAATAAATCGTGCCCGGATTCGCTCGCGCAGTTGCTCTAATCAAATGTTTCAACAAATTGTACGATCATTTACAACTACCAAATAAATTTACCACCATCCTTATTTTGGACCCAATTTTGTGCAATTTCTTTGTGCCACATCATCAATTTTTAATCATTTTTTTAGCCCTTGGATTATGATATGTGGCAAAATTTAGACCATTGATTAATCATTGATTTTTTATAAATATTTTTTCTTTGTAGCTATTTAAGTGTCCCTTATTTTATACTATGTTTTAAGGATTCTTAGAAATCCACATCATCATATATTAATGATGTGGACTATTATTATTGATTAGGTTTATATTAAACTAAGTTTATTCAATTGTTTATCATTTCACATAATATTACATGATCAAATTTGAATGCAATGGAAGATGAAAAGTTTATATATGTAACACTAATAACTTAATATGTGATATTATAAACATACAACACATAGTAGTATTATTTTTAGAATTTTCATTTTAAAAATTCTTCAAATATATTCGTTTTAATTTTCTCTTTATTTTGACAACCATATTAACATAATTCATACATACCATTTTCCATAATTCTAATTTGTAAAAATAGATTGTAAAAAATGCAATGAAAAAAGTGTATTTTTACAAAATAAAATTTTAATTATTTATTTACATAATAGAATTTTAAATATTAATATTTATTTTTAAAAATTATGATCAAACAAATTTAATATTAATAATTTTGAAAAATAATAGAAATAAAAAAAGTTTAGCCATCGAAATAATTTTTTAAATTTATACACACTTATCAAATAATATAATAATGTTATTTTTTAAAAATATAAAATTTTAAAAAATCATATGATATAAAATTATTTATGTTTATACTAAATTATTTTTTATATTATTTATTAAATTACTTTCACTATTGAGTTTGATATATTATTTACAATTTTCATTGCATTTGTAATCAATAACAAATTGTTAGTACTATATAATTAATGATATGTTACTACGTATGTTGTATGATTTATTAATTTTATATTTGATATTGTATTAAATATTGTGAACAACAATGATATAATATTTATTGTTATTTTTTTTGTAAAATCATGTTATACCTTATATGTTATTATTATACAATGACATTAATATAAGTATAATTATTTGATTAAGAAAATGAAATTTTTTTCATCATAATGTAAAATAATTGTAAAACAGATACATAATCAACAAATTAGTAAAAATAATTACATTATGAAGTGGTATTATCAATATTATATTATTATTATATTTGTATGTACTTTATATTACAACAAAAATATAATTAATATTCTCGCTGCGTAGCGCGAGTATTCTCCTAGTATTTAATAGTTTTTTATTTTGCATGCTAAGCTTTCCAATATGATATTGTATAATTATATTATACTCTAATAATTTCTGTTATTATTTTAGATTTACTAGTTAGATCTGAAAGAAATGCAGTTTCGGATCAACCGTAAAATGTACACAAGGATAAACGAACGTACGCGTCCGTGGGCATAAATAATGTGTATATTAGATGCACATATGTATATTGGATATACATAGTTAAATTGATAAGAAACGGTTTTATTAAGAAAACCAGAAAATTCAGTTTAAACAGTTTTAGTAAAACTGGAATAACTTTCAGTGGGTGACTCAAATTTGAATTGTTCAAATTGGGTTAGATATATAATGAGATTATCTAGAACTTTCATATAGAAATAGTTTCCATTTGAACGACGTATCAGTGTCGTTTTAATGGAATACCGAAAGGGTGCGACCGTTTGACATACAGTTAGTAAAACGTCCATAACTTTCGCATCCGAACTCCAATTGGGCCAGGACAAATTGGGTTGGAAAGATAATAAGATTATCTACAAATTTCGTGATGTTCAAAGTCGGTTGGGACGATTTAACAGTTTCGTTTCTACAGAATACTGAAAGGGTGTCTGCAGTTTTCTGCGTGAAAGGGTGTATATTGGATATACATGCCTTTTGGCCCATCCTTATCCTATATTGTATAAATAAGATGTTTCTCTCTCTCTCTCTTCCTAGACCAGATCATTCAGATGAATCTATGGTATTATTCAGAATAATCCAGAAATATAAAGAGACATCTTTCAAGAGAGTGAAAGAGTGCGAAGAGAGAAAAACTGTTTTTCTCGGAGAAGAGAATCAATCGATCGAGCAAGTTCGCCGGTGCTTCGTCTAGGCAGTTGCACCCGCGACCGACGTCTTACGAGTCAAGGTGGATACAAGTAGAGGAGCAACATCTGGGGCTCTTTCGGTTGTGATCGATTCGGAGGAACGAAATCTGTTGGAGACGGAAACGAGCGAATCGGAAACGGGACGCATGAGGACAACCGGAGGCGTGTCAAGACGGTGGGAGACGTGTGGTATGGGACGCACGGGCTAGTCACCAACGGGACACCGAAGGAAGAGAAGGATGCGAGCGATCAACCCGTCGTGCGTGATCAATTTCACGCTGGTAATCGTCTATCCTACTTTGCATCGTACCCTCGAAGTCAGGGCGTGATCTTGGATTTAGGGAACCGGACCGGGCCTTCATATCCGCTGCGCGGGCCCAGGGTCGGGCGAATTCCCAACAGTGGTATCAGAGCTATCGCCATTGATTCGAGGGTCGAATCATAGTCGTATATTCGATATACGCACGTGTTATCAATGTTCGTACCAGTTTGCATGATGTTACATATAGAGAAATTCAAATTCCGTTAAAATCACAAGTGGAATTCGCTAGAGATCGATCAAAAGTTGATTGATAGTATCTAGGAATGATCGTGAAAAGGTTTCATGATTAATCGCTTCGAAAACGGACGGAAACGACGAAATTTGCAGAAAATAAGAGTTTCTGCCGCCCGGGGGCAGTTTTTTGGCGCCCCGGACGCGTCCCGGGCGGGGTTTTCTCGCGCCCCACGGGCCAGGGACGGCGCAGGGACCCCCTCTCGATGCTGATTTTGTTTTCACAATAACTTTGGCTACGAAACTCAGAATTTTCAGTTCTTTATATCGATACGATCGGCATCAAACATACTAGCATATAGGACAAGTAATTATTTAGAATAATTAATTTCCCTAATTAAAATATATGCATTTAGAAATCTTGTGATAGTGATATAATATGATTATGTCACGAATTTATAAAACATGAATGTCATGGTCCCTCATAATATTTAAGTCATGGAAATGCCTTCCATATTCACAACCACTATGTTCGGTACTACGTCTCACATGGGTTAAGGTCAAAGCCGACTTGACTGGAAGTTCGGGGCATAGATAGGATGCACAAACGGAACTGGGATTGTATATGATACGACCCATCACCGAAATCCTATAAAGGTTCAAGAGTCGCATTGGATGCGATTGGATATAATCCTACCTAAATAACAAGATCCCACCCGCTTGCCAAAGCAACTTGTGGGAGGATCGTGATATATGGGTCTTGAGTGTTATGGACTTGGAGTCCCGTATCGGTATGAGGGTTATCGATTCGATAAAAATAACACATTCATATATTCATCATATAAGCATATAGATTAAGTACGCACGGTTAGGAACTTAATCTGCATCATCCGTTTAGAATTATATTTTCAAACAACACCAAATATATCGATGAGATCGATATGATAGATAGCTTTTGGGTCGGAATTACCGTTCTTAACCTTGATAGTCAAAGAATAGTTCTTAGACTTAAAGGAACGTGTTGGACACGAAATTGGTAGATTCGGGGCTCGAGGCTTTGGCTTTAGAGAAAGCCGGGTTCGATACACTTTCAGAAGGAATCGAACAATATTACGTGCCTTGTGGTGGCATGTATAGACGCAAATTTCTCAAAATTGTTTTGAGAATTCGAGTGTATATGAAAGTAAAACGCAACGTTCAAGAAATAGTTTCAAGAGCTAGAGCGCGTTGAATGGTTCAATGCGGCTCAAAGAGGAGGTTAATTTTGAGATGTCTTATGGGTCTCTGATTAACACTCGTGTGTTGATGGTACGAGATTTGATCTTCGTGACCGAATATCATATGCATTCGATAGATAAGTCGATCCCGAAATTGCATGAGATGCGATGTAAATTTGAATAGGAGATGCTTGGAGCATCCGAGGAATCCAATGCATATAGATGCGTGGATGTCCTTGTAATTCAAAGGCGGGATCGAAAGAAATAAATGTCTAAGGGTATTTTGGGAAAATGTTTTCCAAACAGAAAGTTCGGACAAGGAGTTGTGCAAACTAATGACTCAAAGAACGGTGAAATCCGAGGAGGATTAAACCTAGAAGTTGATTGCTTCTTTTTCTTTTGGCATTGCCGTCTTGGCCATATAAACGAGATACGTGTATCCAGATTCCATATGATGGATTGCTAGAATCATTCGAATTAGATTCGATTGATTAATGCGATACTTATTTATTAGGCAAGATGACAAAAGGCATCATTCTCCAAAGGTTGGAGAAAGATCCAACGAATTATTGGAAATTACATAAAGATGTAAATGTTCCGATAAGTTCCGAGGCAAGGGGAGGCTATCGGTATTTTGTTACGTTTATGGATGGTTAAAGTAGATAGGATAACATCTATTTAATGCGTGCCGAAGCGGAGACTTTTGAAATGTTCAAAGAGTTCCAGAAACAAAATACAAAATCGACTAAGCAAGAAAATCAAAGCCCTTTGATAGGATCGAGGAGGCAAGTATTTGAGCTACGCACTTCGATAGGATCGAGGAGGCGATATTTGAGTTATAAGTATTGATTATCATTTATGATTGTGGAATCGTTTCACGATTTTCTTTATTTCGGAACATTGTTCGGAAAGAGGAAATGAACGCATGTTAGACATGGTTCGATAAATGATAAGTCAAACGGAAAATAATCACAAGAATGTTTAGATGATTATGAACTCAAAGTATTTTGCAAGTATTCTCTCTTTTCAAAGTGGAAATGAGATTGTCAAAAGGTTGGAAGAGAGAATGAGGGAAAGGTTCTATTTATAGAACACATAGACCCTTCCCAGAAGAGGGGGGTGAATAGGTAATCCTAGTGTATAATTTTCGACTATGATATACCGATTCTAAATTCGTGCGGAAGCTAAAATGATATAATTTAAATTAAGAAAATACCGAACAATTTGAACACGCGATGTTTGATAACGGAGTTCGGTAGGTGGTTGCTTTGTAGCTTTAACTCACCGTCTACTTGCTCAATCGACCGATTCGATTGAATACAAGTACCTACGTCTCCGGGGATGCCTTGCGCCTTTTTCGGCTTTCGATTGAATTCCCAAATCACTCTTACAAGGTTTTGCCGAGATTAATTTACACGTTTTTCTATCAATCTCTAGCGGGCTTTACACTCTTGATGCTAGCCTATTACAATTCTAATACGAACTAAACGTGATCGGTCACGCAAGTTGGGAATCGTATTTGATGGAGGAATGGAAGAAAATAATCACTAAGAATGTTTAGATGATTATGAGCTCAAAGTATTTTGCAAGTATTCTCTCTTTTCAAAGTGGAAATGAGATTATCAAAAGGTTGGAAGAGAGAATGAGGGAAATGTTCTATTTATAGAACACATAGACCCTTCCCAGAACTTGCATTTTCCGCATAATCCGTTATAACGAACTGCATGTCCGTTACAACGGACCATAAGTCAAACTAGCCGTTATGGCTGTTATATTCGAATTTTTCCACAGTCCGTTATAACGGAATGTAGGTCCGTTATAACGGAAGTCTGTGTTATGTAGTTCGTTGTAACGAACTGACATGTCCGTTGCAACGGACATCATACTGAAACTTCTCTTCAGTTCGAGTTTAATTCCCGTTATAACGGAGTAAGCTCCGTTACAACGTATAGTGGCATTCCGTTGTAACGGATTGGTTAATCCGTTACAACGGACATGAAGAGAAGAGTATTGTACTGAAGCGAGTTCAATGTCCGTTATAACGGACATATATGTCCGTTGTAACGGACATACTTCTGTGACATCCTTCAAGTTTGAATTTAATTAGCGTTGTAACGGACATTATTCCGTTGCAACGCTTTGCTGAAGTCCGTTATAACGGATTGGTTAATCCGTTGTAACGGATTATACTGTGTTTTCATTCTTGAATAGGACGAGCATGTCCGTTATAACGGACACTGGGTTCCGTTGTAACGGACATCCTTATTTCAGCCTTTTTTATTAATTCAGGATTTCGAATATATTTATTTGACTTTTATTTTGAGCTTAATCATACATAAACAAGTTTAGGGATACTTATAGTGTGTTTTGGTGATTAGATTGATATCCCAAATTGCGGAATCTTCGATGTCTTGATTCCGTGATTCTTCTACGTCTTGATCTTCTTTGCGATTCTTCGCCTTCTTGTTCTTCTTTGCGATTCTTCGCCTTCTTATTGCATTTTGTACCTATGTATCCTATACACCATTCTTGGTAGATTTTGTTAGTAATATCGACATTGTTTTGAGAAAATCAAACAACCGGAAATTTGAACCAACAAATACGCCCTTGAGACAGCGGCACTAATGAATGGTTGCATATATGATATGGACCATAAACCTTCTAATTGGTACAAAAGACGCCATATGAGATATGGATCGGAATGGTTCCGAAGTTGTCATTTGTACAGATTTAGGATGTGAGTAAATTTCGAAATTTGTTTCGGTTAAACTCAATCCCAAATCTGAAAATTGTTCGTTTATGATATATCCTTAAGGAAACTAAAGGGTATTAGTTCTAACGTCCCGACGAAAATGAGATTTTCGTGGCTCGAAGAGATGCCTTCTTGGAGGAGGACATGATGCGCACAAGTTTGGAACTTGATGTCGCTTATCTCTATGCGGGCTAGTGGGAGTAGAATAAATCTCGAAAGAGTTCGAGATCTGGAAAATGAACATTGTACCGATGAAAGTTGACACGACTTCATCAAGAGTTGATGAATACGAGTCGAACACACAAATGAATTTTTCATAGATCAAGTAGGCTATATCATAAGCCGGTAAATACGGATTTATCGTTGCTAATGATGATAGATCGAAATCATATGATGATTCGATATCCTACAAGGATGCTATGAAAAGTAACGGTTCCACATGGCAAGGTGTCATGAAATCTGAGATTCGATCCGTGTAAATTATCAAGTTTAGAACTTGATTTCATTACTTTCAGGGTTAGACCCGTGAAATGTGAATGGGTTTTCAAGGTGAAGAACCTACATGGATAGGAATTTGAATATATGCAAAGCGAGGCTAGTAGCGAAGAGTTTCAAGTAATTCATAGTTGGACTATGAAGAAATGTTTTCGCATGTTGCCATGCTTTAACATTCTCGAAATTCTGCTTGCCATGGTCGCATATTATGACTATGTGATGTGGCAAAATGGATGTCAAAACCGAATTTCTTGACAGAAATTTTATGAAAGGATGTGTATTTCACACAACCTTACGGTTTTGTCGATTAATAAGAATCAGGGATAGGATATGCACGCTTTAACGATCCATATGATGGATTAGAAAAAACTTCTCGGAATTGGAATATTCGTTTTTGACGAAGTTATAAACTGTTATAACATTGTCGGAACGAATGGAAACTTTGTGTACACATGAAGGTTAGTAGGAGCCGCGTTATATTTCTTGTAACGACAAAGAATTTAGGCGAGACCGCATATAAATTAAGCGTGAAGATCTATAGGATAGATCTAAGAAGTTTCTCGTTCTAGATTATAGCACGTATATCGACATAATGTTGAAAATGGTTTTTAACATATAACTCCTTGGAGGAGTTAAATCGAAATGTCGAATGGCAGAAACTTTCTACGGCTCGATGTGAGACATCCAGCAGGACGAAAAGTAATAATATGATGCTTTACATTTGATGTGAGGATCTATTATATCTGCTATGACATGTATGTGGCTATACGTCGTACACATAAAGCGTCTATTTCATCGTCAATAAAATCCAAGGGAATCACACGAGTTTGAATGTAATGCGATTACATGAGACTAACTCTTGTGAATGTATAATGGTTATACATGTATATACATAATGGTTATGTATATTTAAACCATCGGGATTTATATTGATAGCGGTGGAGTTTATCCTTGAATACTTTGCGAAAGAATTCAGGATTTTGTTTTATCTATAATGGTGTGGAGGATGTGTTAGTTATAAAGAGTTATGACAACAACAGTTTCCAAATATGACACGTCCAAATATGTAGCACGACTTTATATCACAAAGTGTGTACGTATTTTGCTTAAACGAAAACATGGTCATGTGGAAAGGTTCCACACGACTAACAATTTATGATTCTATTTACGGAGGCGAGTATATTGCGGTTTTTAATCGCAAAAGGAAGAGGTGTGGATCAAGGATACATGACCGAACTCGAGTAGTCACGAGTTATCGGATTTATGGTTGTGTATTGCGTGATACGCAATAGTACAAGCCAAAAATGCCGAGGTCAAAACCACTTCTAGCCAATACTCAGAAAATTTCATTTGATCCATGAAATTTTATGAAAAGATGTGATCGTAGGTATTGAAAATGTTCCAAACCTGATGAAGATTAACACTAGCGGAATGTGCGGACCCGTTTACAAAACCGCTCTCTCTAGTCGCGCGTGAATATCATGCGATGACTATGGGTATGAGATACCTAGAGGAGGAAGAAGAGAGTAGATTGTAGTTATCTAATACGATAGTCCTCGCAGGTTGTGGGTATGGAGATACCCATAGGTAAACGTTGTATCACCCAAATACTTAATCCGTATGAATGCATCCCTTTTAAAAATTTTGTTTACTTAAATTAATATGCATTCACCTTATATGAAAACTGTGTGCGGGTTGTGTAATATGATTGTTACATGAACCTTGATTTGAACTTGTATGGACGTTGACATGGTTGAGGACTATGTGCAGCAAAACCGTCACACTTAAAGTGTCATTTCTAAACATCCCTAGTCGCGGATCAGCTTGCTTAAGAGAGAAGCATATCTATTATTAGATAATAGACTGAACGCGTACACTAGTACGTTTGCCGAGGAGATAATTATGTTTTGCTAATCATGGGACAAGGTGCTTGTCGAATCGGGAACGTAGATATATGTTAGGTTACATGTATTGGATATGACCGAAGCCGCGAGATCATGACATGGTTTAGTCATTATGGATGAACTCGCGACGAGTAGGGTATTAAGTTCTTCAAACTTGAGGGGACCATTGATTGCGTTACGTGCGTAACACAATGCTTTGATATGATCTTACGCTCAACGTAACAGGGAGTTAAAACGGTCATCATTGGGTATTGTCCGAAACACGGAATTCAATGTGAGTCTCCAAGATAGGAATTGTTTATTCCGAAAGGAAGATATATCTCTTAGGCCACTCGATGAATTGATTAACGAAAATCGTGGCCACGGTCAATGGTATTAATGGTTAATATCGATTGAAATTTGTTAACTCAATTCGGAATCGAGGAATAAGTATAGTTAATCAAAATATAAGGATGACTACCACCATGCCTTTTGATTAACGGATATCGCTAACAAGAGAACTAATAACCGCTATTCGAGATAGGCATAATGATCACAATCATTTTTCGTGTTAACATGGGTAGCCATGATGGAGTGACTAGATCCCGCTCATGGGCTTGTAGTGCTTTGGAAACAGCCTACTGCCATCATTAACCGAACCTACATGGTCACACAACGAGTCGTACTAAGTCGGGCTTGATTATAAAATTGGCACATATGATGTGCATGGCTTGGTATTTTGATACGCGAGCTATATTCTCTAAGATCGTGCATATTGGATATGCATGAGTACCTTTTAGGTAGATCTGAAATTGAGTGAGAGACTGAAAGAAATGCAGTTTCGGATCAACCGTAAAATGTACACAAGGATAAACGAACGTATATAATGTTTTGTTCCACTGAGTAACATTCAATTCGCGATGGTTCAAAATGCAAAAAATATTTATGGCCCTAACCAATTCGGGTTTGGAAACAAAAATTGGGCCAACAACTAAATTTTGAGTATTATTACCGCATGTGGCCGTGTGTTCACGTACCCAAAAATCTGCCATTCTCGATTCGATTTTGTTCGATATCCTCGAATGGATTGGTTGGGGATTGTCGAATGTCCCGATGTTATCCTTGTCGGCATAGTTGGTGTAATTAAAATCGAGGTGCAATACTTGATCCTCCTCATCATCCTCGCCGGATTCGTTTTGTAAAGAATTTCTAACCTTGCTTCATCGTACTCTTCGTCGGATTCGTTTTGCTGCACCGGAAGTCGTATCTCCACCGGTTCTATGTACAATTCAACGATAGGTCGGGGACAATTGTCAGATTTTGTGAAATGTACGAATGTTACAAACTCATTTATATTCATTATTGGACTGAGATAGAACCATACTCCACAATTTGGACATATTCTTGGACATCTTCCATTAATATTTAAATCGATTTTAGGCCCCCAACTAGTATGACGATAAATTTTCGAACACATCAAGCCTCAATTCATAGATCAATTTGGTGCAATCATTTTTTATGTTGCACTCTCGTATATGGAACCACTCTCATTTTCTTACAATTGTTCTCCCATAATATTGACAAATTGTTACATTCATTTTTTTGGAATTATCAAGAAGAAAAGGAGGAAGAAGATGAACATAAAGAGGAAGAACAACAAGAAGAAAAAATATTAATGAATGAATCAGAATATGAAATGTGCAACCCTTTAAATAGAACTACAAATTAGTGCACCAAATTAATCCTATAACATAAACTCTATAGTCCTATATCCTGAACTTTATATCCTGAAGTCCTGAACCATATACCTGAATCATGAACCCTGAACCCTATAACCATATATCCTTAACCCTATTCTTTTGAATTAGACCATACACCCAGGGGCGGATCCAGGGGGGGCGAGCGGGAGCCCCCCCCCCCCCCCCCCCCCCCATGAAATCGAAAACGAAAAATTTAGTGAAGAATGAAGGTGATTTCGTTGGTTTCGAAGTAATAATTATGATAAATTTGTCTATATTACACAAAGATTAAGGTAGTGCAGTGGTAAAACATGTGTTTAGGAAGTGTGAGGTCTCGAGTTCGAAACCCTCAGGCTACGTATTCTAAATTTTTTTTTAATCTGGCCCCCCTATAAAATTCGGCCCCCCCTATATATTCGTTCTGGATCCGCCCCTGCATACACCCTATAATCCGAACCCTATAAACCTATACCTCGAATCATATAGCCCTATAAGCTGAATCCTATAACCCTATATCTCGAACTCTATTTTATTTTGAAAACTTTTTTTTTCATGAAAATTAAAAAAAAAAGTTGCCTCTTATTTGGAATATTTTCAGACCATAAATCAGCACTAAATTTGTTCCAATAAATTATAATTTGTTCTACTTCATAAGATCTACAAATTTCATCTCAATTTTTTTTTTGTAATTCTCATTCTATCATTTGCTCAAATCTATGTAGGAAAGGACAAAAAATTAAAAAGTTGAGTCTAAAGCTAATGAGAGAAAAGTTGAGCCTAAAGCTAAGGAGTGCCTGCAAGGGCGAAAAATCATGGATTTGGGTTTAAAGCCAATGATTAATCACTCTAATCGACTCAATTAATTATTAATTGTCACATTAATAAATTATATTAATATATATTAATTGACGTCTTAATTCAGTTAAATAATTAATTAAATCGTTAATTGAATCAATTCACATAGTATTAATTAATCAACCTAAATATTATCTTGCCATCTCATTTTGAGGGCTCCATATTATTTTTAACAAATTTGCAAAAGTAGTGATGGGCAAAAAATAGTGAGTCCTGCTTCGAATCAACGGTTTGAATCGAACGATGGGCTGAAAAGTTGCATAATTTCGAATGTCCACACTATCGTGGCGTGGAATCGGACCTGCCAAAGCTTCGAGAAAATGTGACTTGGCATGTAACCTGTTTCTTCGAAGCAAGCAGATTCCACAGTGCAAGATTACAAAAATTGAATTTCCTACATATTTTATTCATGTCAATTTAACGCATTTCATTCGTATTTTTCTTCGAAAAGAACAATTTTTCTGGATTCCAATTTATTCTCACATAACGCGTATATGATTCACGTGGCTTATTTACGATCGCGACCTTACTAAACAATTAAAAATGTCATAGGGACCTTCAATATTTAAATTTTGAGTTACTACAATTCCATGCACAAGGACAAGGTTAATTGTTATTATTAATTATTAATAACAGAATTATGAAGTTCATGAATTTTAGTTCATTCTTTTTAGATTTCCATATGAATCCTGGCCATGACAAAAGTTAATATTTCAATTTTATGATGTGGATTCAATTTATCCCTAGATTAGAATTTAGTAGTCTAATACTTTATAGTTTTGTGTGATTTGACCACTTTCAATTTATCTTATGAAAACTCATATATTAGATATAACAAGTTGCATGTCATAATTTACAGAAATTTAAATAAAATTAAAGTCATGTTAATTTTGTTTCTTTAGTGGTTACGAGGAAAAGGGATCTATTAAATCAATGGGCATGCTTGTGATAAATTGCCCTTCCCATATTCAGTGAATTAGATAGTAGGGGTGAGGAAAGGGGCGAGTTAGTGTCTTTGCTTATAATTAGTTGTAAATATGTGACACTATGTAACACTTTCGGTGTTTTTGTTTTATTAAAAATGTCTGGATCGAACATGTATCATGTTTGTCAATCCTTCAAATAATATTTTGTTTCTTTTATTCTAAGAAAGTTTTGTAATTGATTTAATTTTCACATATCAAAACCACCTATATCTTCTAACCGCGTACTCGCATTAACATGTATACCTCGTAACCTCGTCAACCATGTATATCGTATAACCACATATACCACTAGACACGGCCTCGGTTATTGGCCCAAGATGTCTGGATTCCGGGTCAAAGAATTTAGGAATTCAAATAAGTATAATTACAATAAAACTGTTAAAAATTATAAATTTTTTTTGGTTCATCGGTAAAATAATAATTTCTCTTGTAAAAAATCATGTGTTTAAATTTCACAAGCTAAAATTTTAGATTTTTTTACCAAAATATAATGAAAATATGAAAAAATGCACACGAAAAGATTTGGGCCTTGAATATGTTGGAAAAATCAGAACCTCAACCAATAAGCCACATAATCAATTGTGACTAAATACGTTAATTTTTCAAATAAATTAATTGTATATGGGGCTCATTTTCAAACCAGACTTCGGATACATGAAAATCTGGGACCGAGCTTGAATACCGCATTAACCACATATATCGTGTAACTGCATAACCGAGTTAATAATGTATACCGCGTAACTGAGTTAATTGCATATACCGCATAAGCACTGCAGAGAACCTCTCCATAACCACATAAACATAATATGGCGGTCCGTCTCCATCACACACATCGAGGCCACGACAGAGAACGAACGTTGAAATAATAACGACAACTAGAGTCGAAGGACATAGCCTCGGCCCATACCCTCTCCGAGCTTCACCTACCAACCCCACGCCCAACTACATCTTTAAGCTGGAACGACAGAAAAATACATATCATCGAATGATACATCATCGACAACCACAACAGCAAAAGGCCAGTGCATCAACGACCTCACCTTCAAGCTCGAACGACAACAATGGCATGCTAGATATGTTGCGATCCAGTTGCGGATTTATATCGTAGTTTCTTTATCGATGTGAGAGAAGCTAATCGACGAGCAAATGAAGCTCGCGATCGTTACGACACACCTCTATACCGGTCGAAGGGGAAAAAAGTTCTTCTGATATAGACAAAAAGGCGAGGCGACGATAAATGACACGACAACCGAAAATCCTCGATTTGTATTAGTTTTTTTTTATGGAATGTAATTGCATTTTCTTTATTTTTCGTAGTTGTAATTTTTCTTTTTCTTGTTTAATGGAAAATTTAGTAAATAAAAAAAAACAATATAATTTCTTTAATAGTAGTATTTCTAATAAATTCACATTTTTGTTCACTTGAATAAAATAAACTTGGATGATGTTAATTTTTGAGTTGAAATAATAATAATTCAAATTTAGTACCACGTGAATAATTACGCATAGCTAACAACGTCCTTCCAAAATCAATAATTCATATTAGTAGTTGAGATCTAATCTAAGTATATTTTATAACTAGACCCTAAATAGTTGAGTAATGTGGTAGAGTTGGGTTATTCTCACCATTGAATCACGTGCGAACAAAACAATCTTACTCATTGGTCAAAATTCTAGAAACTCTTGCTTCTTTTTGGAGTCGTACGTGTGGTCCAAAAATAATTCAATTTTCTCTCTCTTTTAGTCCTACACGTGGGCCGAAAATAGTACAATATTTTCTTTCCTTTTCACAAAAAGAAGATACAATATTAGAAAATTAAAATATATCATGAAAAAAAGTTCACACCAATTAGCCGCCAGTCGACTGAATCATTGTTACAAACTTTCTAGATCATAATTATTCAATAGGTTCGTAACTTGGTTGATTAGTGTGAGACACAAAAAATTATATGTTGTGAGAGATTGTGGGTTCCATTTTATCGGCATGAAAAAAAAAATTAAATATCAATAACGAAAACGATAACTTGTCGAATATCATTCAATTTTTTTTTTGAAGAACAAAAAGCATACAGTACAATTATGACAACCCCAATCAATAAAGCCTAATTAAGCTCCTTTTTTTCTTTAGGTTCTAATGTTCTATAAAACTAGTTAGCAAGTCAATATATAATCTTTTATAGCACAAAATTTTATTATTTCCATCACGCAATTTCTTTAATCGTAAAACTTGGTTTAATTAATCTAATTAGTCAATGAACCCATAGCCCAATTAGTTGAGTATAAGACACAAAATATCGTGTGAGAGATTATGGGTTTAATTTCAATTGACATCAATAGATATAAGACATATGAGTCTTCTCCATTTATTATAAACAAAATATAAAAAATCTAATTAACCCATCGAATTCAAAAATCTGTTTGATTTAACCGTTAACTTTAATTTAGTTAACCTAATTAATATATCAAATTTAAAAAATTCTATTTGAATTAGTTTTGGGACATTTCTAAAGAATAAATTACTTTTTTTTAATTTTGAAACGAAAACAACTATCTCTTCGGCGAAAATACACGATTATGTTTATAAAATACAAGAATCACTAATTATTTACACTGTTTGGCGATAGAAAATTGACGAGGATACTCAAATTGTTAAATGAGTTGCAATTTATTTTATTGGACTTAATTTGAGATTAAAGCGAGCTTTTTAAATTTTAAATAAAAGAAGATCTAAATGTCTTGTTTCAAATAGCCTTCTTTCTTTCCTTGCATGTTACCAAACATGCTGACAGCCATTGCTTCTTCCCCTTACAAAAAAATGAACCAATTGTTTGGGCCTTCATTATTTATTTCCCCCAATGTTTCTTATATATATAATTTTGAAACAATTAGAAGAGGCTCGAGAAGTCCCCTTCTAATGTATTTTGTATATATTTTAATAAGGAATTGATTTTACATATTTTTAAAAGTAGCCAAATTAAAAATATACATCATCTTTCCTATCAATAAAAACAAAAAGCTTGAGGCTGATTATTGGGCCAATGTTTGTTATATAAATACGTAGTCCTTGTGAAATGGCCCGTTAGCCTAGCCATTGTTTTGTTAATGAATATAAATTCAATGGGTAATTATACTTATGTATAAAGTTGGAAGAAATGGAGCTCATACATGAGGCCACGTCATCCCGAGCTTTTTTGTAAAAAAAATATTTTTAAAATTTACATTTTGGTTTTTTTTATTTACATTTTGGTCATTTTTATTTTAAAAATTTATATTTTGGTCCTTTTTATTTATATTTTTATCCTCTTTTATTTATACTTATGTATAAAGTTGGAATAAATGGAGCTCATACATGAGGCCACGTCATCAGGGGTCTTTTTGTAAAAAAAAAAATTTAATTTACATTTTGGTCCTTTTTAGTTTAAAAAATTACATTTTTGGTCCTTTTTATTTACATTTTGGTCCTTTTTACTTTAACAATTTACATTTTGGTCTTTTTTATTTATATTTTTATCCTCTTTTATTCACATTTCAGTCCTTTTTTACATTTTTATATTTACATTTTGGTCCTTTTTATTTATATTTTGGTCCTTTTTAATTTAAGTTTATATTTTGGTCTTTTTTATTAACATTTTGGTCATTTTTTATTTACATGACAGTCTTTTTTTACATTTTAATTTATATTTCGGTCTTTTTTATTTATATGTTGGTCCTTTTTTGTTTTAATTTACATTTTGTATATGTATAAAGTTAAGAAAATTTCTCTCATTTGGTTGCTCCATGTCATCAAATTTTAATAATTTACATATGTACATGCTTATGTATAAAGTTGGAAGAAATGGAGCTCATACACGAGGCAACGTCATCAGGGGCTTTTTTGTAAAAAAATATTTTTTAAATTTACATATTTGTCCTTTTTAGTTTAAAAAATTACATTTTGATCCTTTTTATTTACATTTTGATATTTTTTACTTTAAAAATTTACATTTTGGTCCTTCTTATTTATATTTTGATGCTCTTTTATTTACATTTCGGTTATTTTTTACATTTTTGAATTTATATTTTGGTCCTTTTTAATTTAAGTTTATATTTTGGTCCTTTTTATTAACATTTTGGTCCTTTTTTATTTACATTTCAGTCCTTTTTTACATTTTAATTTATATTTCGGTCCTTTTTATTTATATGTTGGTCCTTTTTAGTTTTAATTTACATTTTATATATGTATAAAGTTAAGAAAATTTCTCTCATATAGTTGCTCCATGTCATCAAATTTTAATAATTTACATATGTACATGTTATTTTTTAATAATGTTAATAAAGTCCTAAATTTTGGTACCATATAATAATTTTAAAAAAGTTACTATATATTTTATTTACATAATTTTAACATTTTGACCTTTGCATTTTTTCTTTGCAAAACTAACATAAAATAATAATAAAACGAACAACAATATTACAAAAACACATTCCAAATATTTGAAAAATAAAATATCACGAAACTATTAAAGAAATAAATAAAAAGAGAATGAAAATAAAAATAAAAACCAGATGTTTAAACCGATATTTTTCTATCAATATATTTTCAAGATGTTTATTTTATTATTACCCGATGTTATTTTTTCAAACATAATAAATGAAATATAAAAATTATATAAACTCAATTTGTAATTATTATATATTTTTTGTAATCACTGCATGTTAAAAATGTTTATGAATTTTCTTAAAAGTAATAAAATTAATAAAAAATAATAAAAATATATTTTTAATTATTAAATTTGGAAATTATATATTTTATTTACATAATTTTAACATTTTGACCTTTGCATTTTTTCTTTGCAAAACTAACATAAAATAATAATAAAACGAACAACAATATTACAAAAACACATTCCAAATATTAGAAAAATAAAATATCATGAAACTAGTAAAGAAATAAATAAAGAGAGAATGAAAATAAAAAAAAACCAGATGTTTAAACCGATATTTTTCTATCAATATATTTTCAAGATGTTTATTTATTATTCTTTATTTTATTATTACCCGATGTTATTTTTTCAAACATAATAAATGGAATATTAAAATTATATAAACTCAATTTGTAATTATTATATATTTTTTGTAATCACTCCATGTTAAAAATGTTTATAAATTTTCTTAAAAGTAATAAAATTAATAAAAATTAATAAAAATATATTTTTAATTATTAAATTTGAAAATAGAAGGGTATTTTTGTCCGTTTGTTTTTAAGATCATTCATAAAAGCATTAGGAAATAAAAGTTTGGTAGAGGATCAGTTTTTTTGAAATTTACAAAAAGATAGATTTTTTTTTATGTGTGTACAATCAAATAAAAAAAATGTAGAATATAATTACGTATTGAGAAAAATAAAATAATGACAGACTGAAGACCTTCGCGCAATTGCGCGGGGAGAAAGCTAGTAATATACTAATACAAGGTTCAAAAAGAGAGTGTATTGGTTTATCCGTTTATATCTTAAACTCAAAAAGGAAAAAGGAAATTTTAGGCTGAATACGATATCATTATTTTGTTTAGGAAAATTATATTTCTCCTCCCACACCCTCAATTTTACCCGAATATTTTATATACCGAAGTTAATTACATAAGTTAATTTTAATGGAATTTCTTTTATGGCCCTACTCAAAAATTACCTTAAAAGCTATGTTGCACGGATACGGATACGGGTATCGTTTCTGATACGATACGGATACGGGGATACGGCAATTTTCAAAAAATAACGGATACGGATACGGCTATATAATAATTATTTTAATATATTTATATTGTATATAATAAATAAATAAATAATAAATTAAATAATATTTTGAATTTAAATATCATGAAAATAAATAAAATCAACATAACAACACAAGTATCATAAAAATATTTTAAATTTATTCTAGAAATATCCTAGAACTAATTTAGAAGTATCCTACAAGTATCCTACAAGTATCATATATAATTTATTTAAAAATATCAATGGCCAAAATATATAATGGGCCGAAGTATCCTAAATGGAGTATCCCAGTCGTATCCTGAACGTATCCCAGCTGTATTCTGCCGTATCCTGTCGTATTCCCGCCGTATCCGAAAAAAATTAATATTTAAATAATCGGATACGCCACGTGGCGTATCCGATACGTATCCGAGCCGTATCGTATCCGTATCCGTATCGGATACCCGTATTCTCAGGATATTTTTGCGTTTTTGAAGTATCCGCGTAACATAGGTTATTTCTTATTTTAGTGTACTTATTGGTAAAAAAAATTTAATTTTTTTTGTAGGATTGGAAGTAACAATAGGGCCCAATAACTATTTTGCCGAGAGCCATGCAAAAGGTTGAGCCGGCCTTGTTCTTTTCTTTTTCAAAATATGATGAGTAAATTTTATCTTTGTATAATTAAGTTATATATTTTAGAAGAATGATTTATCGAGTAATTGTTCACCATCAAAACTTGAACCCGTAAATTAAGATATATTATATTATACACACAAAACATCCATATATTTTAAATTAAAAATCTTTTGAACATAAAAGATTATATTTTTCTTTATTTTAAAGAAATAAGTAGTCTGAAGTCCATTATTTCGACAAAAAAATTGTATATGTCTGTTGCTTTGATAAAATTCACCAGAAATTTAAATTAGAACTTCTTGGCGTCACCTTTCCTCTATTTTTTTTATAAGAAATGAATTATTTTACTTTACTTTTCAAAGAAGTATTTTACATAGAAATTCAATTTCATTAATAAATTAATTATTAATGATATACTGTTTTTAATATGACAAAATTTGAATGTTTAAAGTTTATAGTTCTAGGTAGTCTTTTCTATTAAAGTCGGGCACTTCTGATTATATGAGTAATTTTTTTTATTCATGATAGAATTTTAATTATTTATTTAGTCTAAAAATAAATATCCATTCACACAAACAGATAAAAAATTCTTTTATTGAACGAATAAACATTGCATTACATAACCCTTGACTATTACATATACCCAGGATATTATTTATTTCCGAATGTTCACCGGGCGGTAGGAGGGGATGGACGTGTGGTAGGGGGGGCTGAACGGATGGTAGGGGTTGATGGACGTGTGGCAGGAGGGGATGGACGTGTGGCAAGGGTTGATGGACGTGTGGTAGGAGGGGATGGACGTGTGGCAGGGGTTGATGGACGTGTGGCAGGAGGGGATGGACGTGTGGCAAGGGTTGATGGACGTGTGGTAGGAGGGGATGGACGTGTGGCAGGGGTTGATGGACGTGTGGCAGGAGTTGATGGACGTGTGGTAGGAGGGGATGGACGTGTGGTAGGGGTTGATGGACGTGTGGTAGGAGGGGATGGACGTGTGGCAGGGGTTGATGGACGTGTGGTAGGAGGGGATGGACGTGTGGCAGGGGTTGATGGACGTGTGGGCGATGATGCATGGGAGATATCGGGGAATCGGAAGGCGATGAGGTCTTCTTTCGTTTGTGCGAGTCCATTCTTATTTTTGTATCATTCCTGTGCCTCTTCACTGATCTGTTTCGAAACAAAAACAAATTTGTAAGAAATAATTGCACAAACCAACCTTTTTCGGTTAAAATGAAAAAAATGTTCTCTCAACTAAAACATACAGTTTTGAATTTTGGTTTACTCTCCAATTTGGATGTTTTTTGAATTCTTGTTACGGCCAACACAAAATATTTGTTTCTCTCAATTTCATTGGAGAAATAATCTTTGACAAAATATTACTTTCAGAAATAAGTTTATAGAATTGTAATGTGTAATGTGATTCTCAATTTGCAAAGATCGGTACAATCTATTAATAACTTTAATTTATATAAGAAAACTTTTCTTACCTCCGATATTCCGCCGAATCAGCTGTATCAGCTAGCTCGTGTTCAGCATGGCCGTCCGCCTTAATGCATCTTGCTTTGGACCTGAACCAGGCAATTGAAGAGAAAATCAATTAGAAAGATCAATTAGAGGAACTTATCCAATATTCAAAGTAAAACAAAATCAATTCTGGTGCGGGTAAACTTTTTGAATCCAAAACAAAAAAAAATCTCAAATTCGTAACCCATAAAACGTATTATTAAAATTTCTCGAACAGAAAATTAAATAATGCCTATCAGGCTCGCAAATTCTCAGAACAAGACAGTTTCGATTAAAATTCCTAAAACTTTCAAGCCAATCCTAAAAATAATAACTACAAAACACACAATACAAGCCAATCCTAAGAAGTCTAAGATTTTGCAATAAACTTCTTATGTCATCAGAAAACAAAATTACGAAAACAATAACGTGAATTATTGATGTATATTAGAAATTTCACGTATACATGGTAAAAATGCATGTGCAAAATCACATAAAAGCAGTTTTGAGAGAAATGCAATGAGGGCAAAACTATATTTCATTATTCAATAAAAAATCCGAAAATTTTCAGGACGATCCTAACAAGAACTACTAACGAAGGCGAAGGAGTTATTTCTTTACCTTTTAGCTTTCGACATTCTTTAGCACGAGTTCTAAACGGTGTTCGAGAGGAAAAAAGAGTCGATTTGATTCGAAAACGAAGACAGAAAATAGCTTGGAAATTAGAGAATTATGGTTGTTTATGTGACGGGAGAGAAAGCTACTTAAATACCAAAATACCGCCTCTAGTTTGTTGAATTTTTTTTCTATTTTAGATACGAAAAGGCAAAAGTAAATACCCCTAATTTTAGATAAATTGTTGAAACTTGAAAGTACAACCGCATATCCATAATTGCTAAAGAGGGAGGTGTGTATATATTTGCCCTCAAATTTAAAAAATTATATATCTATCTTTACAGAAAAAACATCATACATACTTCCTCAAAAGTTTAAAATATTATTCAAAAATTAGATTTATCTATTTTTCCTTAAGGGGCCCCGTTTGGCAAGCGGAAAAATATTAAATGTACTTTTATATTATTATTAATGTACATTACAATTAATATAATTAATATAATATTCGAAATTATATAATAATAATATAAAAAATATTAAATGTACTTTTATATTATTATAATAATATATTTTATATAATAATATATTTTACAATTAATATAATTATTTTGTTATTTTATTATTTTAATATAATTAGTATAATATTCGAAATCATATAATACTAATATTATATAATTATAAAGATATAATATTTATATTAATATACAATACTATATTAATTATATGCATTAAATAATTATTATAATATTAACAATTACATACCAATTATATTAATAAAATAATGATATTATAATTATTATATCCTTATAATTAATATAGTATTTACATTAATAAAATATACGTCAAAAATATCTGAGAAACAATATTTATTTATTACAATGAAATTTCATTGTAGTTAAAATTAAATTAATTATAAGTATTTGAATAATTGTTTGGCTTAATTGATTTTGAGTTTTTCATCTTCTTGACACTCCAAGTTTTGGTGGAATCAAATTTGTCCAAATAATAATAATAAGAAGAACCTTCATTTTGAAATTCACCTCTAATTTCACATGCCAAAATAAAAATTAAGTTTTGCCTCGTCTTGAAATTTTAATTCCACCTCTCCAAACATGCTCTAAGAAATTTTAACCAATTAATGGACTATTCAAGGCATATATGATATTTTTATTTTTCTAAAAGTAATATTCAATTTCCACCTTTAGTTTAACTTAAAATTAACCGTCAATAATTAAAATTACAATTACTATTTTAATATTTACATATTATTATTATCTTTTTTTAATCCCAAAATATCATATTTATTATTTTGATTATAAAAATATTATATTGAAATCCTTTGACAATCCTTAAAATACAAAAATATGAAACCTAGTCAAGATTCAAACTTTGGCAAGGGCTCCATTATATATGAAGGCAAATTTTACTATGCCCTTGAGATTCCCCCAACAATGATGATTGAGTCATCATCTATGTTGCACGGATACGGATACGGCGATACGGCAATTTTCAAAAAATCATGGATACGGATACGGTTATATAATTATTAATTTAATATATTTATATTATATAAGTAATAAATTAAATAATAAATTAATAATATTTTTAAATTAAATATCATGACAATAAATAATATCAATCAAACAATAATAGTATCATAAAACTATCATAAACTTGTTCTAGAAATATTTTAGAACTAATCTAGAAATATCCTAGAAGTATCCTACATAATTAATTTAAAAATATTATGGGCCAAAATATATAATGGGCCGAAGTATCCTAAATGGAGTATCCCAGCCGTATCCTGGACGTATCCTCAGCCGTATCCTGCCGTATCCCCGCCGTATCCGAAAAAAATAAATATTAAAATATTCGGATACGCCACGTGGCGTATCCGATACGTATCCGAGCCGTATCGCACCCGTATCCGTATCGGATACGCGTATCCTCAGGATACTTCTCTATTTTTGAAGTATCCGCGTAACATAGCTTAAAAGTAATTTCGGTAATACTTCGGTGATTAAGTTCTGTGAACGTAGCATTCTGGATTTTATCCTCGATGACATCATTATTCTAGTTAATCTGATCGATATTTGGTTAATTAACGGGCAATTAAGATCTGGATTAATGGATTTGAATTAATTATGATTTGAATTAATATATTTGTGCTAATTAACATTTTGCTGAATTATTTGGCCCGCTTAATTATGATTTTGATTAATGGAAGATTTTTTTTAATGATATCCGACAAACGATTGATTTCGTTAATGATGTTTAATTTTTTTGATGCCAATGAGTATTGAACCCACAATCTCTCACAACATATGATTTTTTGTGTTTCATACTCAACCAACTAGGTTATGGACACATTGGCAATTAATAGATGATTACATGATCGAGAAAAAAATTGAGGTTAATTGGTGATAAATATATGGTCTCTTGGGTTTAATGGCTTGTTTTGACATACTTATGTTTGGACCATTTTAAGATTCGGATCTAGTCGGCTTGGATTTTTGATTGATCATGTCAACTCAGTTTAAAATTATTAGATAGTTATTATTACCCCTGTTAAGCTACGATTAAATATTGTATTAATAAGTAGAATAAATACAATTAATCTGTGCACCACGCACATAAAAACACGCATTGTACCCGCACTCCTTAATTGGATAGTAATTTTCCTAATTTGATTATTTATGCATTAATTACCCATTAATAAGTTTACAATTGTACCTGTGCGTGGTGGTTGGGGGTTTATAATTGTGGGGTGCCTATCATTTCTCGAATAAATATGGCCTTATTTTATTAGGATCGAATACAATCGGACATAATGCACTTATTTTAAATATCACATTATGAATTCAACCGATCACAAGACAAATTTTAGAACATAAAAAGTCAAAATTCATGTTTTATTATAGGTACGTGTTATTATATTTGATCGAGAATCCTCCTAATTAGACTCATCTTATCATTAACTACACTATCCCATGATATTAAAAAAAAAAAAAGGCTTCTATCATACTTTCTTTTGACAAAAAAATATTTTGGGCATATATCTAATTATCATATATTGTTTGTTATTTTTCTCCATTCGTTTTGAAAAATGTTTCCTCCATTTGAAATATTATCTTTTTTTTTTTCTTCCTAACTTCTCTCTCTTCCCTATCCCTCTCTCCAGACTTTCTCACGTTCTCTCTCTTGTATCTCTCTTGTTGTCTAATATTCACTGTTTAAAGCCCAACTGAAGGCTTGTGTTTGGTTTGGTTTTAGATGTAAATAACTGTAAAACTCTAGATCTTTTCATTTTATTAATACAAACAAGGAGGTACTCTCGTTCCGCTTCGGAAAAGCACAAAATAGAGAATCTACGACGTGAATTATTACTTTTATTTCATAGTTGGCATTTTAGAAAATTATAGAAAAAATGTTATCTTTTATTTTGGTTATTGAATTATGAAATGATCATACCATGTATTTTAAATTTTATAGGTGATGGATTTCATTTTGATTGATATGACTTGTTAGGTTACCAAGATATTTCGGTTCATATATTGTTCTAAATTTTATAATGATATACATGACTCAGTATACTATACATATGCTATTATTATTTTATTTTACCTGACAAAATTATATATACACTATAATTTCAAGGATATGAATAAGTATTTTTTTCAAATAGAGTTAACTTCTTAATTCCCGTGTAAATATTTTAAAATGAAAAATATTATTTAATTTTTGCACAATAAAATAAAAATTTATGTTTTTCTCATTTACCATTTCGTGGGAGTATAAATACCTTTCTAAAATTTCGTAAACATTATACATTGAATTTATTTATAATATTACAATAAGTATTATTATTAAATTCTTAGATATTAATATTATATTAAAATATACAATCAATTTATTTATATATTAAAATAAGTATTAACGAATTTTTTTAGATATTAAAATAATATTAATATTAATATGAATTATACTATACTTATTGTTTCATTTGGCATTATTGTGACTCGTTATATGATTGTTTACAAAAAATATGGAACATTAAATCTTGACCATTGTTATCACTCGTGTAACGAATGGCTACACACATAATAAAACAAAAAATCATTTTTTTTTAATAAGTATAGTATAATAGTATAATATATATAATAGAAATTAATCATAATTATTAATGAGTTCTATTAATAATTTCTCATGTAAAAATAATAAGTTAATCATATTTATTAATGAGTTATATGAATAATTTTTCGTGTATACAAAATCAAAACTATATTGGTACATGTTGGGAGATGGTTATTAATTTTGGTTCATATTTATTAGTGAGTTGTATTGATAGTTTATCATGTGAAAATAATAACTTAAATCATAATTATTAATGAGTTATATTAATATTTTTTCATGTATACAAAATCAAAATTATATTGGTACATGTCAGGAGAAGGTTATTAATTTTGTCAAAAATCAAAATTATATTGGTACATGTTGGGAGAAGGTTATTAATTTTGTTTCATACTTACTAGTGAGTTATTAATCCAACTATTACATTTTACGAACACTTTTCTTAAATATTACTGTGCCACATCATCTTTCTTACCCAACCATATATTATCCCGGATTTTAAATAGTCGCTCAACTCTAATTAAATCTCTCTCCCATCTCTTTTGTTACGACTACTAAAGACCTACAGACTTAAAAAAAGTAAAAAGGCTCCATCTCTCACCTCTTAGCGCCTCCCAGTCCCCTCCCCTCACCGAAGAACCTCTCACCGAAGAAGGCTCCACCACTTCGCGCCTCGCACATAAGGCCTCAAACTGAAGAACGCATCCTCAGGTTCATTTGTGTAGATTCATTTTCTGGTACTTATCGGTCTTTAGTCATTTCTTCTCTTTGTCTTCTCTGTGGCGATTGGTTATTTGATTTTTTGCGATTCTTTGCTTTTTTTTCCGATTCTTCAGAGAAAAGTTCATGCTGGGCTGTTTTTTTTTTTATGATTCCTTCTCATCTGAAAAGAGGATAGTTTACTCTTTCATATGAGATCTGTGTGTGCTAATAATTTCGTTCATTGACACTTGTGGATGATTACCTCTTTTTCCAGTTCTTGCTATTTCTTCTCTTTTGTTCACAAACAAATATACTTTTTTAATCCTTTTTTTGGAGCCTCTTTGTTTAGCAATTTCGAAATTACTTAGAATCAATTACCCCTATCTCCAATACTTGAAATTTAATGTATTATTGATGAAATAATAATAATTGCAATTTAATAAGGTGTAATGGAATGTTTTCTTCAATTTCAGAAATTGGCTGTCATAACTTTAAAGGCAAAAGCTTGTGATGATAAGGTGATCGATGAAATTACTCTATGAAGTTTCTTCGTATTTCAAGATCCAAATACCAAACTCATTTCATAGGTATTAACCATATCTCATCTATTTATTTTCTATTCATGATTTAGTGTCTAATACATTATTCGCATATTTATATTTATAATCAGATTTGCACCTGCACAAGGATTGAACAACATCCAAAAATTGTAGTAAGAAAGGTAATAATTTTTAATTGTACAACTCTTTAATTTTATCTTACCTAAATAAGCAATTCAATTTCTTATTTTTTATTATTTTTCAGCATGCCCAATTTGTTGAAATTAGGATTACCACCCCGATTCAAAGGTCTTTTTAATTTATAAATTGTCTTGACAGTTTTGTTCTTTTTATGTAGTTTAATTGTGTGATATTTTGTTTTTGTAGGATTTTAAATAAATGAATGTATTACATTGTTTCAGGCAAGATTATCATAGAAAATTTTATGAGGAAAAACCTTAACGTGAGGCTGCAAAAAGTAAATATTTCCAGTTTTTAGAGGGTTAAATATGTAAATTCCCCATTTCATTTTTCATACAAGTTATACGTGATATCTTAATTTATTGGTTATGATATTTTTTTCAGTCGACATGAAATGCTTCTTTGTGATCTGAGTGTTTATCCATGATGCCGAAGCAAACGAGAAGTATTACTATTGGGTACATATAATATTTGTACTTTCTAAGGGTAAAAATGTTATTTCCATGTTTTTATTTTTAGAGGGTAAATATGAAATTACCCATTTAATGACATCGAACGTGCACAATTAGCTCCAATACCACCCCGTAATTGATATGTTGAGGAAATTTGTTTAAAGATTTCTGCAAACATTATCATCAACTATGAAACTGTTTACACCGCAAAATCTCAGAATTACAAGAGAGTTTTGACTATACTGGTCTAGGATTTAGGGTTTTCATTTAATAATACTTTCAAAATATTTGAGGTTGCATAAAAATATTGCTTAAATGTGCTGACTGGTGTAGATGATTTTGAATTTCTGGATATTACAGGGTGATAACTGATAAGTGAATGAGTAGATATGAATTTGAAATTGTACTGATTGAAGAAGTCATTTACTGATCTTACGATTTTTTGTCAGAAAGACGAACACTTAATTAGATGCAACTCTTGATTTACAACTTCAACATGACCTGCAAGGCGAAGGATATTTACCAAAAAGAAAAACTCACTGGACAAAAGTTCAACTGCACAATAAAACACGAGAACAATTCGATCAAATTTCCCGTCAGAAATTCACTGGCACCAATGCATTTTAGAGAGATTTCGGTAATTTTCATCATTTTTTAAGCTTTCAGAATTTTTCATTTTTCCTTCTCAAATTTCAGCATATTAAAAAGAATTGTAAAAAATTGTTTTTTTGGATAATTATGGCTATTTTGAACTATTTCTGGGAATTCTCAGCAAATTTTTAGAATTAATCGACTGAACTTATTTATTGATTTATTTGGGGTTTATGTTTTGTTAAATTTAGGCAGAAAGTTTTTAATTTTCACGTCATATATATACATAAATAAGAAGCAATGGATGAAGGGTATTCTTGAAATCTTTTAATGCATATAAATTAAGAAGATGATATTTTCATGTTTTGTATGGGCATATGTGATATTAGAAGAATTTACAACGGTACATATGAGAAATTCTGCTTTTTCTGTTTTTATTGAAATAATTATAGTTGAATTTTTGTTTGTATTTAATTTACATTCCACATCAGTTTGCGATAAGTTTGATCCAAGTTTGCACATGATGGAAGAATTGGTGTAAACTATATTTTTTTTGTTTGATCATAATAAGATACATGTATCTTGGGGGGTAAATATGATATTTTGGTGATTTAACAAGTTGAATATGTAAACATCTTTTCTTTCATTGCAGCATCGAGGAGAGATGAGAAACTAAAAGACAGGATTCATGTCTCGCATGTTATAGTGCATCGATACTACCGTGAAAATATATACGTTAAAATTTGATGGTTGATTTGAAGGGAAAAGATTTTTTTAACCATGCAAGTTTTTTTTTTTTGTTGAATTGACATGTAAATTGATTTCGATTTTAGATTATGTGTTATTATCAATGTTTAAAATTGCGGTGATATTGTGGATATTGCGTCCCGGGATTTAGAATCGCAATTTTGCAACGAAATATTGCGGCATATAGCGTTTTTGCGATATTGCGGAAATATCGGCGAGATATCGGTAATATTGCAGATATATCGGATGATATTGCGGATAATATTCAAATCGTTGTAATTTTCTCATCCTTCCACCAAATTACATGAAATTTATATCGAAATTGCTCGTCTCGAAGAGAGGAATGCAGTGATGGGCTTGAATTTGTGAAATTTTGTCTTTTACCCTAAATTAAACACAAAATACACGTTAAAGTAATTTTATCGAGAATTATTTAATATAAATATTATAACATAAATTTTGTGATTATTTAATATTTAGTTTCCATGTTTTATTACCAAAATATTTGATAAAATATGCACATAACGTATATAACTTCTAAAATGTGTCATTTTCATCTATAAATGTATGAATTTAGTAATTTTCATTGTATTTCATTGATGTTTAGATTTAAAATTTGAGTTATAGTGTTTTGATATTTTTAGGATGTCGACAAAAAATTCTTCAACAAAATACAATTCCAAAGATCCCGTATAATTTCTATTTTAATGAAAATTTTATGATCAACTTTTATTTACACTGAAAAAGTTCATGGACAATCAACTTTTTTATTCTTTTTAGAAGAAAATTATAAAGGAAATTTTATGATATTATTGGTGATAAAAAATATTGTGAAAAATATATTTAAACAAACTATTATTTTTACAGAATTTTTTATCGCAACGACTGTCCGCAATAAGGTTATTGCGCCGCAATTGCGTCCGCAAACGCAAACCGCTGCAAAAAAAGACCCGACCGCAATGGACCGCAATATCGCAATTTAAAACATTGGTTATTATTATTGTTATTATTGTTAGTATTATTATGACGATGAGGAGATAAATATTCCTTCCATTTATGTCATATTTGGTATTTTCTTTTCTTTTATTCTCTTGAAAAAAAGTTGGTATGTCAATTTAATAGTTGTTACATGTATTACCCGCAGCGAAGTCGCGGGTATTTTACTAGTATTGATAATTTCTCATGTCAAAATGTCAAAATACTAACTTAAATCATATTTATTAATGAGTAATATTAATATTTTTTCATGTATACAATATCAAAATTATATTGGTACATGTTGGGAGAATGTTATTAATTTTGTTTCATACTTATTAGTGAGTTATATTGATAATTTCTCATGTGAAAATAATAACTTAAATCATATTTTTTCATGTATACAATATCAAAATTATATTGGTACATGTTGGGAGAAGGTTATTAATTTTGTTAAAAACATGTTACATGAAAATCAAGAAGAAAAATTATCTACAAAACAAATTATAGGGTGCTAGGGAATCGAACCTACAATTTAGTGGAATGGATGTGCAAACCTTAACCAACTGCGCTAGTAGTAGTAATTGTTTTATCTTTGCATTGAAGTCATCTATACTGGATTGACCCGTGTAAATATTTGGTGAAGGAGCGGTGCCTTTGAAAAATGGGAAAAAAAGAGTTGCAGAGCGGATTCCAACCCGCAATCTCCTGATAATGGACCAAGGATACTGACCATCTGTGCTAAACAATCTTCGTGACAATTGTTCTCTGTAAATATATATGAACAACATTGACACGGGTCAGTCACTGGTAAGAATTCTATATTTTTAATTAGGGAAATTTACAAATAACCCCCTATCTTTTCTTGAATTTACAAAAAAATTCCTAAATTTTGAGAAACTCCAAAAAACGCCCTACATACAAAGGTTTCTTTTCAATTACCCCTAAAGGGTATTTCATGGTATTGTAATTTTTTTTGGACCAAAATACCTCTCTATTTCTCATCTTTAAATTTAATAAATATATTTTTGTATTATTATATTAATTTAAAATCACTATAAATATTTTTTTAACATATACTAATTTTAAAAAACTATATGTCATATACATAATTTTAATTATTTATTTATTATATATTTTATCATAGAAAACCAAAATTAAATAAAAATATAATATAAAAAATATTCATGTTAATATCTTGACAAATTAATATTATTCTAGTATTTAATTTTAATGTTAAATAGTTATTAATAAAAATAGTTATTAAATAGTATTTCTGACTAAATTAGCAATGCATAAGTGAACCTCAAAACTAGCATTAAAATAACATTGTCGTAGTTCTAATTTCAACAGCTAATTTTATTTCATCAGTTAATTTTGTAGTAATTATTTTTATTAATTATTAGCAAATTAGCTGATGAAATCAATAGTTGTTAATAAAAATAATTACTAAAAACTAGCTACTAAAATAAAAATCAGTGTTTTTAAAACCGGACCGGACCGGCCGGTTCGTCCGAAAAAACCGGACCCGGTTTAAAAAACGGTTCGGTTCATGTATAAGATCGGATATGTAATAAAAGTTAAAACCGGCTACTTCCGCTCGAACCGGCCGGTTTTATAACGGTGTGTCTGTATTTCTTTCTTTTTGTGTTCGATTTTTTCTTTGTGTGCGACTTTTACTCTCTTCAAGATCATTCATTTCCCTTAGTGTGTGATTCTTTCCCGCGAATTGAAATCCCCCAGATTCGTTCTCACCATGGTTTATTTGGCTGCTAAGTTGTGTATTTCGCCGTTAATTTCCCCTAACATTCAAGCTGCGAATTCAAAGCAGTTTTCCCCAATTTTCTTGTTAATTTGGGAATTTCGCTACGATTTGCTTGTACCGGTAAATTACTGTTACGGTTTCATGAATTTGTACTGTTAATTTCATGGAGTAGTTCGCTAAAAATTTCCTGGTACATGAATTTCATACTCCTACTGTTACAATGCTACGTAGACTGAATTTCACACTTAGTGTTATTATAATTACATGCTACATAGACTGAATTTATGTACTGTTACGATGCTAAAAAATAATAGTTAGATGAATTCCATACTCCTACGTATACTTAATTTCTTTGTCGTTACAATGGCCACTGTAATTTAATACATAGTCAATCATGGCCACACTTTAATTGATATAGTGAAAATATCATTTATAATTAATATAGTTTTGCTATAGTGAATTTCATATATATATCCGAGCCACAGATAATTGATATAGTTTTGTAACTTAAAATATCATATATATATTTTTTTTCTGATCACTTTAGGATGTCGTCGACCAATCCCGATGAAAATGCAACGTCACAACCTTCATCTACTAAAACTGCGATAAGAGGCAAAAAATATTCCGCTTGGGGGCATTGCATTGATAATTGATATAGTTTTTTATATACTTAATTTTTATGTTTGGTATTTGTATGTTAAGTAAGTATCGAATTGCGTATTTTTCGTAAGGTAGAATAATTGGATTGAAATATTAAAAATATTATGCATGATATTTAAAATTTTAGTTATTAAATATGATGTATTTTTTATATTTTTAAACCAGCAATTAAACCGGTTGACCCACCGGTCCGACCAATGAATCGGTGACCCGAGATCAGACCGGGTCGATGTCCGGTCCGATTTTAAAAACATTGATAAAAATAATTACTACAAAACGAGTTGCGGAAATAAAAATAGTTGTTGAAATTAAAATTATCGGCCATATTATTTTAATCCTAGTTTTAATTAAAATTAGCTGCGGAAAAATTCATTCATTCATTCGTTATTAATATTAATATAATAATACAAAAAATTTAAGATGAAAAATAAAGGGGTATTTTTGTCTAAAAAAATTGCAATACCATGAAATACCTCTTGAGGGGGGTAATTGAAAAGAAAATTTTGTATGTAGGGTTTTTTTTGGAGTTTCTCAAAAGTTAGGGATTTTTTTGTAAATTCAAGAAAAAATAGGGGGTTATTTGTAAATTTCCCTTTTAATTAATATAGCATAAGTATAATAGTATAATAGTATAATAATGCGACCAATTCGTTCTCCTTCAATTTTTTTTTTAAGAATTGATGACAGTTAACCAAACTCATATTTTTTTTTCTGTTGGTCTAATTCGAGAACTAAAAAAATATTGTTTATTACAATAGATTCAGTCCCTATTTACTTATGGTTTTGGTCTAATTCGAAGATTCAGTCCCTATTTTCTTTAATTAATAAAGGAGGCACGTGTCTATTATCAATTGTGTGATTATTAGTGTTTGTTATAGTATGAAAGATCATGCATAATTAGAAACACCTAAAATTGCTCCTGGGTATTAATGAAGAAAACGGAAAAAACTCAAATACAAGAACAAAAGGAGTGTAATTTATGAATACAAAATTACTTTTTTGCCCTTTTAAAGATGTATGATAAGGAAAGTGATTCAATCTTGATCTTTAGATTGACATCAAACTTTTCATCTTAGCCATTGAATCACAAAAGGGTGTATGATAAGATGAAAATGGTGTATGATAGAACTCCCCTATAAAAAATGGTGTATAATTCGACATTTATTTCGATGAATGAGATGAAAAAAAGATGATAATGAAACAATGATTATTTTGGACAATCATTTTGGACAAATGAGACGAAGGAGAATACCAAATATTGAACTCTAGCTAAAATATAAGAGGTTATATGACACCCCATGATTTTGTCCTTTAATATCTTGATGCGTCAATCGATGAAAGTTAGTAGGAGTTAATTGGATTGATTAGTCATCAAATCAAATTTAGTTGGATTAATTCAATTAATGAGTATTTAATCCAATTAAATCCTTTCGATTGACGCATCAAGGAATCAATTGAGGATGTGTTGGGACGTCCTATATTTTCCCAAAATATAACTACAAGTAATCTACATTTCATGAATCCTACGCCGTATACGGCTAATACACTACATCTCCAGAAACTTGATTGGCAAAAAAAAAAAAAAAATATTGTACATTTGATAAGAGAATACAGAAATACCATATACTCTGAACTAGGAACAACAAGACGGATCGGGTACAAATAAGTCTTCTTCATATCCGTACACGAATTTACGGATATTGCTAGTATCCGAAATCATAATGAGTAATTTTTATTCCCCAGTTGATATACTCGTTATCCGTTAAAATGCATGATTTAGTAAAAATAACAAAATCGCGAGGTCATTAAAATCTTTTGTTTTTTTTGAAAATATGAAAATCACATACGTGTTCGGGTACCCAACGGGCACGGGTACAAGTAAATTAGTGAAAATCAAGGACAAATTATTATTTTAAAATTCGGGTACCAAACGGGTACGGGTACCACGGGACGGTACCCCTATTCTCGTACCCGAAATCGATGCGGGTAATCTTTTACGAGTATTATCCACCCCGTTGACATTCCGATCGTGAACCCTACACCCTATGTTGATGGGACTTGATTGTTGCAAAATATTTCTTTTACATTTGATAAGATCATACTATAAAAGTTATTTGTCTCGAGTAGTTAATATATATGATATAGAAATTACAGAAGTTGAAGAATCTTCTTCGACCACTCATTCATTTTCTGATCCAAGACAAGTGCATCGTGGTGCAAACTGTTTGTATCAGACACAAATCTCCAACTCCGCAAAAGTAAAAAAATGAAAAACACCGTTATAGTGTAACAATTTTTTGTAGCCTTTTATTTTGTTTTATTTTATTTTCAATTTGAATTATGATATTTTATTTTCATTAGTTGTTTTATGATGTTCGTTAATAATAATGATTTGTATCTTAATATTATTGATTTGACACGTTATTATTATATTTTATGATTTTTTGTTATTTGGATTAAATGTGTTTGTATATTGTATGTATATGAGTTCATTAGAAGATAATAAAAAATAGATTAATATTATTTATAATCATATACATACATACACATATATACACATGCAGATACAAATGTATGTATCTGCAACGTTCCGGTTAACATCAAGAGAGTTCCGGTTTATCGTAATTCCTACCCCCAACATATCGGAGAATACGACGTACCGCGAACACGTATGGCGTACTGAGTTATGGACGTTCCGACGTTCTGCATTCCAGACTACTATAATTTGGATAATGTATGATAATTATGTTATCCCATTGATGTCTTTGTAAACTAATTTCAAGTTCATTATTAGATCGCATCTTTAATAAAATAATTTAAATTTAAATTTCCGCAACGTAGTTATATCCTAATATATACAATAACCAAATTTCCTACTAATCACTATCATTTCCTTTCAAATACTTCAACGATGAGGCCCTGCAATACACGTTGCACCAATCATAATAATATCAAAGTACGATTCAGTCATATGGTACACAAATATTCATGCTAAACGCGTTTAATTACGTATTAATCATGCTTATTTGTTTTGACTTTGACACAAGGGCATTGTAAGAGCTTCATATCACACATATTGATGCATTTTCCATGAAATCTCATAGTTCAAATCTTCTTCAAACAAAATAAACTAGAAGTAAATTTTTATAAATTACTAAAAAGTCAACTCTTCATCTTCGACAGCAAGGCTGTTTGTGAATAAATATTTCATATTTGTGAATATCACTAATTAACGATTGATCGCATCCAGGCCTGGTCCATATGTAAGTCTTATGAAGTCCGAGATTCGGGTCCAAAATTTTAAGGGATCAAATTTTTTCGAAAAATATGATTTATTCAGTTAAAAATAAGTATATATAATAAAATTACAAAATATCACAAAAATTCTCTTGGTTAATTGGTAGAATAATTATCTACTTAATAAGAGGTAATGAGTTCGAATCTCTACAAACAACAATTTTAATTTTTTTTGTTCTAAATACAAGAAAACTATGAGAAACAATTGATGTGACGAAATTTGAATCTTGAATTTATTTCAAAAAATAAAGAAGTTTAACAAAAAAAATCACACAATCACATATAAAATCTTAATCTTAATCTTCTTTAATATGGTTGGGCTGGTCCTGCTCCCATCAACAGGAAGGAGACATTCGGATCCAGTTAACCTCCATAGATTGCTCGAGGCATCATTAACATTCTGACTTCTTTAAATTAAAATAATTAAAATAATTTTCTATATTTATTTTTGCAGTCCAGATTATTATAATGTAACCAATGTTTACTTATACCATTGAGAAACTTCCATGTACTTCCTCACAAGCTATCTATTTAAGAATAACTAGAAGTTATATTCTTGTCAAACCAACCAACAGACATGATGACCAAAATATTTTCTTGTTTCTTGTACCTGATATTTAGTTTTCTTATAGCTTCGAGAGGAATGGGAGATACACTCAGAATCGGTGGTATCGTTGATCCATACTCGCGAGTTGGGAGAGAGCAAAAAGTGGCGATTGAACTTGCGGTACAGCATTACAACTCAGATCCAAGTCTCCACCTTGATTCTAGGAACCTCAATAGCTCCGATTCGGTCCGAGCCATTTCTTATGGTATGTAACCTTTGTTATGTACCTCTACAACTCTATACATATCCTTCATAATGACAGCTCTCCAAAATGACTAGGGCGGTACCGGTACCGACATGAACTTGCACTTATGCATAAATTGGTGGATATCATAGAGAAAATACAATGATACAAGTTATAGTCATTGTGTAATATTAATTACGATTTACAAAACAACTGTCCATTTCCACATCTTAGTAATCTTGTAAGCTTCTAACATGCATTAGAAAGCTAGTTGAAAAGTTTATTACAAAGAACAAAAAAAAGATGAATACACATAAGAGGCATATATACAACAAGGTACCTACCAATCTACCATATTATAAGGGCTGAGGTCCAATAATAAATCTAAAATATTTAAGCAAAATTGTAAGGGAAAATATCAATGATTTAAATTGCGGCGCAATAGTGCTGCAATAGCGCAAATCGCAATAAATATTTATAAAACGCAATACCGCAACGTACTAAATAACACCGCAATATCGTCGCAATATCTCACAATATCGGTGATCATATGTAAATTAGAGTCCAAACGCAATGGACCGCTATATCGCAATTTAAAACATTGAAAAATATACTTGCCCCCCCAATCTCAAAAAAAGAGCCTTGACGAGCTGGCAAAAGTGAGTTAAGTGGATTGATTAGTCTTTCTAATTGATTCGATTAAATATTAATTGACGCGTAAATAATTTATAATATGTTAATATTAGTACATGTTAATTAACGTGTCAATTCAATTAAACGATCAATTAAATTGTTAATCGAGTCAATTAATAGTACTAATCAATCCATTTAATATACTTTTGCCACCTCGTCAAGGCTCTTTTTTTATAGAGTGGTGATACACATCCCCCTTAGAATCCCCTAGCACAATTGATGTGTTGGCAAGAACATTAAATTTGACTCAATGGATCGATTTCACCATTTACCACATGTTAAACGTGTGAAATTTAATTAAAATATAATAAAATAAATAAGTTAGGTTTACCACCTGGTAAACCTAAGATGTAAAATTTGCTATTATTAAACGTATTAAATACATCTTTGCCAACACATCAAGCTTTCTGGGGGATTTTAGAGGGGACAAGTATAATTTTTCTTTTTTATATTGGAGGGCTGAATATATAACCCCTAATATAGTAGTCGGCCAATTAGCTAAATCCTCTCTCTATTCAATTGTTTGAGTGCAACATAATTTAGCTAGATATTTTACATGTAGGGAATATTTAACTATATCGAATTAATATTTAGAAACTATTAATTATATGTATCTTGTTAATTACCATGTTAATTAAGTGGATTAATTATGAAATTGAGAATATTCTTTTGAAATATGTTACTGCATAAGTATGCATCGCTGAGTTCAAATGAAACTCCGGACATATTTCTTAAGTTCGCCGCTTTCCTTTTCTTACAGCCCAAGAACTTGTCGGGCTAGGAGCGCAGGCAATTGTAATTTCAGGAAGCTCTCCGCAAGTACTTAGCACCGCAGAAATCGGCAGGAATTCAAAAATCCCAATCATCTCTCTTGCCCCTTCCATATTAATCTCCGAATCCTTTTTAGTTCATATGTCACATTCGAGCATTTCTCTCATTAATTGCTTCGCAAATATAATCAAGTCCTATAGTTGGAGAAAGGTGATTGCGTTATATGAGGATGACGCTTATAGAACTATGTCAGACACCCTACTGTTATTTTCCAGTGCTCTCAAGTCAATAGGGTCCGAGCTCGAGTACTCTGCTAGAATTCAACCATCAAGCTCCGTTTCTAACACAAAGGCTTCGATCCAAGCCGAGTTAATACAAATGAAGCAAAAAAAGTCAACCATATATGTAATCCTTAGAAGTTCCGAAAATCTCACGAGTTTGCTCTTCCAAGAGGCATTTTCACTTGGAATGATGGAAAAAGGTTATGTGTGGATCTGCGGGGATGACATCACCACCCTCTTAGATTCGACTCTCGCCTCTTCTTATATTTCACGTTACATGCAAGGTGTTATAGCTATATCCTCTCATATAGACGAGTCCACCTCATACTACAAAACATTCCACACCGAGTTTAGCCAAATGTTTAAAAACGAGTATGAAAAGGACGGCGAGAGATTCTTTGACCCCGGAATATATGCTTTGCATGCATATGATGCCGTGCATGCTATTGCTCTGGCTCGGAGTGAGTCTCGGAGGAACAACAAGACCCTAATGGATAATTTGGTAAAAACTAATTTCTTGGGGCTAAGTGGGATTGTGAGACCACTAACAGATCTTAGTATAAATGATGCTAACGGCATAAATTCAACATTTCGAGTTGTTAATGTGGTTGGAAAGAGTTATAAAGAGATCGGATTTTGGATGGACGAGATTGGGTTTTATGTTGAGGAAGCACAAGTAATGGAAAGGCTAATTGTCTTACTTTGGCCCGGAGGGACAACCCAAATCCCCGGAGGAGTGAGAAGATTAAGAGTTGGAATACCGGCCAATGCATTATGGGAAAACTTTGTGAAGGTGGAGTATATTGACAATACGACATTAATAAGCGGATTTTGTATAGATGCATTCGAGACGACACTTAGCAGGTTAAACTATACACTCGAGAAGGATTATATTCCATATACGATACAGGTCAATGCCAGTTATCACCTCGACTATAATGATTTCGCGAATTTGGTTCAATCACAGGTATATATTTCTCATTATGGAGTACTGTTAATTTTACTTAGTATGTCTCATAAAAAGATTAATAAAACTTTATATGCTCACAGGTTGTCGACATAGTGGTCGGAGACGTGACAATCATATCATATCGTTCTGAGAATGTATCATTTACTCAGCCATTTCTTAATTCGGGACTTGCCAAGCTGGTCCCGTTGAAGCGAGATAAATTAGGATGGATGCTCACAAAACCATTCGCACCGCTCTTGTGGTTGTCCATTTTCGGCTTATTAATTTTTATTATTTTGGTTGTTTGGTACATGGAGAAACAAGAACGACGCGCGACACATGATTTCAACGGCCCTTGGCACAAGCAATTTGGTGCCACACTTTGGATAATTGGCAAAACTATTTTCCTCAATGATGAAGGTAAGGTTTTAGAATATTAAGTTTTAGGAATTTCTAATTTGACTCCTAATTTTCATCTCACTAAAATTCATTTTGCAGGAGTTCGAAATAACTACACCAAGATAGTGATCATTTGTTGGCTTCTAGTTGTGTTGATCATTAGCTCAAGCTATACAGCTAGTCTCAGCTCAATTTTAGTCACAGAAAAAATGAAGGCAATTGTTAACTACTCCAAAGTCGGATGCGACGGAGATACGTTTGTTCTGAATTACTTGCAATCGGTTCTTCAAATCAAAAGGAATGATATAGTGACAATCACGAATCGTGATGATTATCCTATGGCATTCAAAAATGGAACTATAACCGTAGCATATCTCGAGATACCCTATCTTCGAGTTTTCCTCTCTCAATATGACGGCTACACCGTTTTTGGAAAGACGACATGTCGAATAGCCATTAAATAATTTCGATGATTTCCACAATTTACTTGTTTCAATCGTAGGTTCTTCCGAAAGGGTCTCTAATGACCGACGACATGTCGAAAGCAATCTTAGGGTTACAAGAAGATGGAACTCTAAAGCAACTCGAGACAAAGTGGTTTAATAGCTCTTTGTCTAATATCTACACTCCAATTGATAATATGAATAGGGATAGCTTGGGAGTCGATAGCTTCTGGACTCTTATTGTTTTCACTTTGGGAGCCTCTTTAGTTGCAGTATTGGCTTTTGAGTTCCATAAGTATTATAATCGCAAAAAGTTGGAGAGAGAGAATTCTTCAAGTGTAACTCCAGTTTCTCAAGACGAGGAGATGATGTCAACTCCATTTGAAGAAAATATTGTCATAGATAATTTGAAGATAGAGTACCTCAATTAGAAAAAAATAATAATATAGTTACCTACTTCCCTAATGAAAATATTGTACTAATTACCTACTTCTCTAATGAAAATATTGTACTAATTACCTACTTGCCTAATGAAGGACCGTGAATAATCATATTACTCATTATAGATATAGTCAGTCATTTGTGATATGAAAATAGTATGGTGCGACATACTTCCGTGCAATAATTTGTACTCGCACATTTTCAATTCTGTAAAAAGGTCGGACACAAAAGATATGACCAACAAATATTCATATTTGGATATGTTTTGTGTATAATATGACCCTTTTCAAATATGTGGCAAGAAAAAATCGGTCAAAATATGAACATAACTCATATTTCTATTTACTCAATTGAACAAATTAATCAAGACAACAACCCTAAAAGAAGTTCAAGTATCTTAAATATATATATTTTTTGTAATATTTATACCTTTAATCAAGTACCCTAGTTTGGAATCGTCTAATTCAAATTTTTCGGTCAACGTTGTTAATTTTCCTTGATATCGAGCTTTCAAAATATTTAGAAATTTCATCTAATATTCAGATTTTCCTTACTGAAAAAGAAATATATTTTAATCTATACAATTGAAATGAGTTCACAACGTTCAGTCTTTTAACTATTTTTGGAAAATAGATGTATTATGCTCGTATAATACATTTCTTTAACAACTATTTTCCTGAGTTGAACGAGAAATTATAAAGAGGAACGTCTAAAGAAACACAACCTTCGATATGATCCTTCAGATTTCCAGAATTTTGCATTTTTTTTTACCGAATCTTGGATGACAATTAGTCATTTCCTTTTTATAGATGATATATGATAGGGAGGTCATCTTGATGAGTCATTTACTAAACCTAGAAAATTTCCTATTATTTTTTTCTAATAATAATTACTCCGAACTCTAAAGATTTAGCTTTTATTTAGGAATTAACTTGAAGATATAGTCAAAATTTTCATAACAGAGCCGGTGAATCAATACGAATTGTTAAACCAGAGTTAAAAGAGAGGAAAGCTCATTACCGATTAGATGAAGAAAGAGGGGCGAAATCAACGAGAAGCAGAGCTCGAGGAGAAACCAGAGCTCGTCATCGAGTAGCAAAGCAAGAATAGAGCTTACGTGGCCGAGGCGGAACCACCGGCGAGGAGGATCTTGGGCAGGTGGTGATGCAGGCCATCTCTTTGGAGTCGATGCGACGAACTCGTACTGATCCTTTTGCATCGGGAGCCACTACAATACGACTTTCGACTTTGAATGCTCGTGGTTCACGGAGTACCTATTTTGATTCCGACTCGCTGCATTATATTCTTTGGACTTCGAATAAAATAAAACTGATTTGAGTTTTGTGTGGAAGCCCATGGACGGACTTTTAATATTTCTAAGGAGGATTTCTTCATTTAACCCCTGCTAGAATCAAAATTTAAAAAATAATCCTCTTTTCGAAAATATTTCAAAAATAACCTCTTTTTTTATAATATTCCAAAAATAACCCCTAACGACATTTTAAATCCCACCCGGTATTTGAGTTGTAAATTTTTAATTGAAAATATGATATATTTTCCCAAATTTCACCATAACATTATCTATGATTTAATTAATATATTTAATTAAAATAATAATTAATACATGTTGGTTGTTAACTTAATGCATAATTAATATTTATTCGAATTCATAAATTTGAATAAATTTTAATGAATATTTAATTATATTTTTTAAGTATCACGTTAATTAAATGTAATTGTTATATAATGGAGAATTCGGCGGGTACATTTTGGAAGGGTGTAATTATTTTTAAAATATAAGTTACTGTTGATTCACGTGTTTGAGAAAAAAAAAATATTAAATTTTATTGCACTCCAAAATGTACCCGCCGAATTCTTCATTATAGAACAATTATATTTAATTAACGTGATAATTAAAACATATAATTAAATATTCATTAAAATTTATTCAAATTTACGAATTCGAATAATTATTAATTATGTATTAAATTAACAGCTAACGTATACTAATTATTATTTTAATTAAATATACTAATTAGAACATAGATGATGATATGGTAAAATTTAGATAATCTCGGTTAGTACACGGATTAGCAGTTAATTAAGAAGCGCCCGACTTTTGAAAAGTCGATGGGTTTAGCACACGGATTAGCAGTTAATTAAGACAAAAAAGTGCTCGACTTTTGAAAGGTCGAGTGATTTAGAAAACTCTCGACTTTTGAGGTCGAGAGTGTTATTTCTCAAATTTTGAAACTAGTTGGTCTATTTTTTATAATACCAAACTTATTTGGTCTAAATACCAACATTTTTCTTTTTTAGAATCTAACGAAATATATATTTGGTAATTTGTTTTACAATATATAAAATTACGAACAAATAAAAATATAAAAAAAAAATGAAAAGCAAAAAATAAAAAAAAAGTTTATGAAAAAGGAATAATGCATAAAAGATTAATAAGTTCGAATAAATTTCAAAGAGCTCATAAAAACCTTTACAAAATTTTAAAAAATAACAATTTAAAAATATGAGAACAAAGCTTAAAAAAAAACAATATCACAAATATTTGAGAAAATGCAAATGACATACTTTATTTATTTTTGGAGAGACTGATAATCAACAATTACAAAGTTGTTAAGATCAACATTATTTACCATGTGCAAAAAAACATTATTTACCATGCCTGTCAAATTAAATTTCAAACTTAAAATTTCTATTAAAATTTGTATTAAATAAAATGTATTAAACCTGATTGCAAAAAAAAAAAAAAAACATTATTTACCATGTGCAATATATAATAAAAAAATACATAAATAAAATATATTTGAAATTTCTAAACTATCAAATCATATTTCAAATTTCTAAACTTAATTTGGTGATTCAATAAATATATATTTATTTTGAAATTGCAGGAATAAAAATTTAATAAGATAACATTTCCGTTGTAAATAATAATTATGTCTATGTCAGCCTTCGTCCCCCGACATTCAATTCTGAGGTTATATATAATAATTATTTACCTCAAAGTCAAAGCCATAATTTGTAATTAAATCATACTCCCATAATTTGTAATTTGTTGCCCAAGATTTCAATTCTGAGGTTATATATAATCGGAGATTTCAATTCTTAGTATAATCGGAGATTTCAATTGACAGAGGATGAACAGTGGCGGGAAGATAGTGTGCGTGACTGGCGCCTCAGGCTACATCGCTTCATGGCTCGTCAAGCTTCTGCTCCGGCGAGGCTACACCGTAAACGCCACAGTTCGCGATCCCTGTTCGTACCTCTCTCTCTCTCTGATTTTTCAGTCGCTAGATTATCCTAATTAGGAGAATTTATGATCAGCTGATCCGAAGAAGACGGCACACTTGAACGCACTGGACGAATCCAGTGAGAGATTGCACTTATTCAAAGCAGATTTATTGGAAGAAGGTTCCTTTGACACTGCTGTTGAGAATTGTCATGGTGTCTTCCACATGGCTTCTGCCGTCCAAAGCACCGCCATTAATCCCCAGGTTTTTCTTCATTTCCTTTGTTACTAAATCAAGCACATATGAATAAAATAGAAAATTAATGATAAGTATCTTTATATTTTCTTTTAGGATGAATTAATTGATCCAGCAGTTAAGGGAACCCTAAACGTTCTCAAATCCTGTGCAAAATTCCCTTGTATCAGAAGAGTAGTGCTGACATCATCGATTAATGCGGTTACGCACAATGGAGAACCACTAAACCCTAATTCATTAATCGATGAAACATGGTTCTCTTCTCCTGATTTTTGCCAGCAATCAAAGGTAAACTATCAATTATCCTTAAATCTTATGGATTCACCTAATCTTTTCCTAATTTTAAAAAAAGTTATGGTACCACTTGTCAAAAACCCTAGCCGAGAAAGCCGCGTGGAAATTCACAGAGGAAAATCGAATCGATATGGTTGTAATAAATCCTGGATTTGTAATCGGTCCCCTATTACAACCCGCTCTCAATGCTACTTCTGAGATAATTTTAAACTTGATTAACGGTAAACAATAAACATCAATACAAATAAATCATGAATTTAATAATTTATATTGGTTCATTGTTAATTAGGATCGAGCACATTTCCAAATGCACTTTTAAGGGCTGTCAATGTAAAAGACGTGGCGATGGCACATATATTAGCGTATGAAATTCCTTCTGCAAGTGGGAGATATTTACTAGTTGAGAGTGTCAATCATTTTTCATACGTAATCGAGATAATTCGTAAACTTTATCCTTCTATGCATCTCCCTATAAAGTAAGTTTCATTATTATATCATTAATTATGTTGTTTGATTTTACAATAAGTCTATTAATTGGTAGGTGCGAAGATGATAAGCCATTTGTGGAGAAATATCATGTTTCGAAAGAAAAGGCGAGAAGTTTGGGGATTGAATTCGTTCCGTTTGAGATTGGCATCAAGGAGATTATAGAGAGCCTTGAAGAGAAAGGTTTTGTTACTTTCTGAAAATTGGTATTTATTCAGGGGTTTATCTGCAAATATGAAGTTTTGCTTGTAATTTGATGCATTTCTTCTGTTTGCAAAGACTTAACGGATTGAAGGCGAGGACGTATTGAATATGTTTTTGGTGTAATATATTTTTGTGATTAATAATATTGTCACGAGACAAAATGCTTATTGTAAATGCAAATGCTTTAGGGACCTTTCTGCATATTTGGAACCTGTGCATAATTGGAAACATACACACACATGCGCGCGTACAAACATAGGCTGGCATATGATTTTTTATTTCAAATTTTTCAACTCAAAAATGTATTTTTTTATTGAAAAATATCTTTCGAATGTAAAAAGAATTTCATAAAAAACTAAAAAACTCTACATCTATAAAATTAATAGTTATGTCACTATAAAAGGTGGAAATTGTCGGTGCAAATACCACAATTTTTGAAACAAAATTAGTTCTATCTCTTATCCAATCGTACGTTATCGAGATCAAACCGATTCTCCATAAGGCTAGAATGAAGACTCTCACAACTACAAGGAAGTTTGTGCAATTATCCTCTTCCACTGCGATGAAAGCGTCTTTTATTTCAAAACAATAGTTTTATTTGAAAACAATAGTTATAAAACATTTATCTTCGTGCGTAAATATGTGCAAAGTTTCTTGGATACTCCTAGAGGTTTTCCGATCATTCATATCGACATAGTTCGGTACAAACAGATAAGTAGTAATTATGTATTATTACAAATCTATCTATATATTGTTGTCATTTGGTTATCCACCAATTTCTAACTCCGGCAAGTATCGTGAATTTGTTTTCGTCTCGGAGTTCGGCTAGTTCGTATAGATCTCATTATTGTATTTTTCTGGTAAAATAGTTCATGTGATTGTGAACCATTAGTTATGCAGCTCAAATAACTAATCGATCATATTATTTGTACCAACAATTTCAACATCTTTTAACTTTCTCATACGATTTGTGTGAAAAAATAACCTTTTTTTATTTATTTTAACCACCTTGTCTTCTAATGTAAATCCAAAGAGATAATTAAATAAATATTGTTAGTTAAATGCTACCAAAGACCCTGCATAATCGTGTGAATCCTGTCGAATTTATTGGAAAAAATCGTGATATGTTTTTGTCAAAATATTTATGTAACTGTATATATTGTAATTTATAAGAATCGTGTACTAAAATATGGTAAAATTATTCATAACATTTAAAAAATACCAAATAAGTTAAACAATTTTGCCATTAAAATTCTAAAATATATGTAACAAAAACCAACTGATACTTTGATAATAAAAAGATAATAATAGCTTCACAAAAAAAGTGACTGGTTAATGATTAATAAGTATTATTTGTTTGTAGAGTTTACTACCATGCACCATGCAAATAGGAAGAGCATCAAAATTTTATTTGTTTGTATTGCTTGGTAAATGATTCAATAAGTCTTATATAATTCCAAACAACATAACTTGTGAAGTTTAAAATATACGATTGCACGAGCCGCTTTAAACTTTGCAAATATAAGAGATTAGTCTCGTCTTGTTTAATTAGAAGATAATAGTTACTAAAATAAAATCATATGTTATTAAAAATTATGAGTTTAATCTTCGTCGATATCAATAAATGGAAGATATTAAGTCTTTTTCATTTATTATAAAAAATAATAATTTACTACTAGTACTATCAAGATTGAGTATTTTCTGAGAGATTTAAGCATTTTCGGACCAAAGTCTAGACGTGTCCGTGTGGTATTAAGCCACTAGGTTTATTGGGTTGAAAGAGAATACCTATGTGTAATGGAAAAGAGTCCGTTGGTATCGACGACGTAAAAAATCTCATTCAAATAGACATCCTCTTTAAGACAAACTCTACAAAATCATAACATAAAATTAATGAACCGGTGAGAAATGAAAATCTCGAATGTATATAAAATAATTGTTAGTCAGGAAAAAACTTTTACAACTTCCTTTTCACAATAGATTTTATATTACTCTATACTGAATGATCGTAAAACAATATTTATTTGTTGTCGCAATGGCCATGAATTTGTCTGAATTTTTTAGAATCCGTGAAAAAAAAACACCCGGAGACAAGAAAAGAACAATATGCACGTGAACAAAAAAAAATTGCTTCGTCAACATGAAAAAGAACATATTCGTCGTGAATAAGAAAGAGTCCGTGAATACTATCGTATGACGCAGGAGTGCACACAAATGCACATTAGGATGACATTAGATCCATATGTTAGTTTGAACGAGGACGTCATAAATTTAAATGTTAAGAAAAATGTAATCTTGAAATGAAATTGTGAAGGTGAGATTATTCTCACATCAATTAACTAAAAGTTAAAAGAATAATAGTTATTTTAGATTGATGTTGCAAATAGCATGTCGCGGTAAGAAACATTGAGTATTTTTTTCGTAGCGCACAACATATAGCGGACGATATAACGCAACTACACTTTTATTGTAGATAATGACAATTTTTTTTTCTGTATACATCATAATATAATATACTACCATATAAAATGACAAATACTATTATTCAAAAAAATGACAAATACTAACAATATAATTCACAATACAAACATAATGTGCATGTCCAATAAAAAAACATAGTGATGACGAATAACTACATCATTCACTACAATATTTTAATCTTCTTCTTTGATATTACGAAAAGGTAATGGAGATATAATCGTTAAAGAGAATAATGCATATTTGAGGAAGCTTTTTGAGATAAAATACATATATCTCATCTCCAATTTTTAATTTTTGAGGAGATGACTATGGATTTTTCATAAATATTGATATTTTTTGAGTTTCTCATAAATATGGATCTTACATGTTTTTTTTCATAAATTAAAAATATTTCAAAATAATTTTACAGTCTTAAAATACAACAATGTTGCGAAAACAGGCAAAAGCGCAACGCACAATTCATGCTATATCGGTCCTAAAATGAATATATCGTCTAGACAAGACGACGGCTTCTCCAGTCTTTAATATAAACAGTCATTAGGCAGTTGTAAAATGGATGCCTCAGGTTCATTTATTCTATTTTGTACTATAAATATTCTATTTTGTACTATAATTATGTGAATGTAATCAAGAAATATAATTATTAATCATCCTTCTTATTCTTAACAAAGTATTACTAATTTAACACAGTTGTGTATTGCTGCTAGTTTTAGTATAAAGTTCCAAAAGGAAACAAACAAAACAAAAAAATCGCCAAGCTGGACTTGGTGAAGAGGGAAGAAAAGAACAAAAAGAAGCCGTACGCTTTGTTTGCCAGTGTGCATCCGTCTTGTCCAATTTAGCAAGCAATCATCAACACGATAACATCTGATTGCAATTTGCAACTTTTCTTAAGATCTCACCACTTCAATTCGAGGGTATATTTAGCAAGTTCTCTTGAGATTTTGCTCCAAAAGAGTCAATTTTGTTCGTAAGAGTTTAATTATGACTTCGCCCGTTGGGAAGTCTTCATTGATGTGTGTTTATTTGATTTGGTCTCTGAAATACCAATCAATTATGTTAATTAGTTATTGTTTATTTGGGTTTTTGATGAGTTGCTGCTACATTGGAGTTCTAAATCATCCAAATTCCAATTATTACTTGCTGAAATGCTTCTAATTATCGCGTGCTAAACGAATTTCCCTAATTACAGGCGTACAGGTAATCAATTCATCTAAATTTCACCAATGTCTTCAAAAGCAATAAAAAGGAGGCATTTTAAAGCTGAAATCGATGATATAAGAGAAGAGACTAAAGAGGAGGAGGCACCTCTTTTGCTCGACTCGTCCCATGAAAATGAACCAAAGGTTAAAATTTATATTTAATGCTATTTATTTTTGTAATTCATGAGTTCGATTAATTACCAGATAATACTATTTAACAGGGACATGATCCAAAAAAGAAATCGAGCTTTTGGGATGAAATTAGGAGATATCTTTGCCAATCAGCTCAATATATATGTAAACTATGCTATTTTATATCTTTCATTTATAGTACAATATTTTGTACTCGCGTAACGTATATAAAATTAATGATTTCTCTTTTTATTTTAGCGAATTTTATTACCAGATTTCGATCAATTGTGGAAAAATTCTTCTCATTTTCTTCACACAATCAACGAAACAATGCGAAAGTGCCATTGCATCTCAGTCCCTTACAAGTACAATCCAAAATTTCAAACCCTAATTATTTTATTTCATCTCATAATAGAACAAAAAGTCAAAACAATTAAACTCAAAACCAATTATTACTTGAATTTTGTAGGAAGAAAGATTAATGCATCTAAAATCGAGATTAGACACCCCTTTTGACAGCTCATTACTTGTTCATCAGGTCTGATAAAATGAATTCTCAATTTAGACAATTCATTTTAATTTCGTAAATATAATGATATTATTGTTCTTATATAAAAGGACGGATTGAAACAATTATGGAGATTATCATATCCAAATCGAGAAATTCCACCTCTTAAATCAGAATTATGGAAGGAAATGGGATGGCAAGGTTCTGACCCTTCAACAGATTTTCGGTACAATTTCATAATTTCTTTTTGCTTCATTTATTATATTAAATAATTAATAAATTTAACATTGTATTTCTGTGCAATTTTTTTTTATTTCAGGGGTGGCGGGTTCGTGTCATTGGAGAATCTAATCTACTTTGCTAAAACCTACCCTGTAATCATTCCCTAATTTTATTATTCAAATGTAAAAAAATGTTTTATTTTTAATTTTTTTAAATTTTAGGTTGCATTTAAGAGATTATTGCATAAAAAAGACGGGAATAGGGCAGAATGGGAATACCCATTTTGTACCGCTGGAATTAATGTATCGTGCATGCTAATACAAATGTTAGATCTCCACTCAGGTTCAGGTAAATAATAACATTTAATATTTAGATATTTTGTAGGGGTATATATGAAATTATGCCTTCTTATTTTTTTTGTAGGTAAATTAATTTCTAAAACGGGGGCTCGGTTTATCGAGTTACTCGAAAGAGACGAGATGGCTTTTGATGAGCTTTATTGCGCGGCTTTTCAAATGCTTGATTTGGAATGGCTCGCTAAAGAGGCTACCTATATGCAATTCAATGTAAATTCCATTTCTACCCTCCAAAATATAATAAATATCATATATATTATTGATGTTAATTTTTGATATTGTCTGTTTAGGAGGTATTGAAGTCGACGAGAGCTAAATTAGAGAAAGAACTTGCAATGGAGAGGATATTTCGCGTACAAGACATTCCATCATATAAACTTCTAACTAAATAGGTAGTTTCTACTTTATATTATTAAAATTTGAATAATCCTATAAACTTGGGAAAATTATATGCGTAGCATAATTAATTTTTTTTTGATGATGTTATCAAATTAAAATGACGAATAATCCTTAAAACATCCAAAACTGTATGAAACTTCCACTATCGAGAAATCATTTAAACTAAATAAAAAAATGTTCATACAAAAATCATAAGGGATTCAAGTAAAAAAAATATTTAAATGCTAAATACTATAAAATATTAATTTTTGCCTATATTTATATCTTACATTGATAGTGTTATGAAAGATATTAAGAACGTGCTATGAGGTACAAAGATATGGGCGAAATAGAATCTCCTTGTCTAGGGCTTTTTTGATGAAAGAAAATCGGTCCTTCGATATTGTTCATCTTTGGGAAAACAATATTATGGAAACTATAGTTTTTCTTACAAACTTGGAGAATTATATTCAGAGCAACCATATAATTGGAAAATAGAATTTCAACTTAATTATTAGCCTTTTTCACCCATTCTTTAAAATACAAAAAATAAATAATAATAAAAGTTACCTCGCTCTCTATTCCAAGCTTCTTCCTCACAGACTTCCAACTAAAACCTAATTAAAAATTAAAAATTAAAAATAAATAAATAAAACCCTTGCCAAAACCCAAAAAAAAAAAAAAAAATCCAAACCCACCCACACACCAAAAAAAAATATAGTATGCCAAATTTAAACATTCTACGAGCAAATACTAATCGGAGCACGACACGAGACATTCTTAATCTCCCCTCCTTCCAATCCTGTCTTCTCGTCCATCCTTTTCGCCACGTCAGCATTCATCTCCCCGTTCTCATTGAACAAACATTCGATATTGTCCTCGAATTCCACCTCCCTCAACAAATAGCTCCAATTCGCATCCATATCCAATTCCTCTTCCTTATAATGATGCGTCCACGTGTTGATCTCTGCATTGATATCCTCCTCGTTAAATATCGTCTCCACCGGTTCGATCTCAATCGGGTTCGGTTCGGGTTCGTCAATTTTGTTCGGTTCAGGCTGTTCTTGGTCCGGTTCGGTCGATTGGTTCTTTAAATACAAATTGATGTCGAAATTCGTGACCGCATTTTGGCCTCGGTATTCGATTGCGGCCAAATCATACGCTTGTGCCGCCTCCTCTTGGGTACCTGTTAAAAATTTAAAAAATAAATAATAATCCCTAATTTGAGTTCTAACTGGTGGTTGCAATTGAAGTGAAAAACATACAACGTGGATCCACATCAGGGCTTTTATCCACAAAAACCCATTTGTTTTCTTATGGATATATATGATATTATATATTATCAGGTTGAAAACAAAAAAATAGAAGATTAGTAAAATCTTTGTTTCCACGTGAAAGCATCACCCTTTCTTGAGTAAACACCCACACACGTGCAAGTCACGAGGGTTGTGGGTATTCGTATTTCGTTGATCTTATATAACTTGATTGTATATTGTATTATACATGTATGTAATATATATGTATATATATATATTTTTTTTTTAAGGGTTCGAAAAGAACATACTGAATGTTCCTAAATAAAGATATTTGTTGCCGAATACTCGGCCAATTCTCGCCTCCCATCGTCCATTATGATGATGCCTGTAAAATTTCAAAATTTAATTTTAACGTAAATAATTCGAATAATTTGAATTTGTGATCACGTTCATAATTTTCTTGAACGAATAGGCCACACAAAAAGATATACAAGTTCTCGAATCAGAAAATTATTCACGAGCTATCCACATGACTTGTTCAATTAATTGTTTTCGTCAAATAGATTGAACAAGAGGACCCCTTGCAACCTAAATATTTCTTTTTTTTTTTTCATGGAAAAGTAGTGAAATAGGTATTAGATTCATTTATTAATGGCTATTTTTATTTCGTGTAAATAGAATGTACACTTGTCTATCAACACATGAATTTATTTTTATACCACAAAAAAAATTATACAATGAAAACAATTAATAAGCAAGACCATAACATACTTTATTTTCCTAATTTACCAACATATTATTTTTATTGCCTTTTGTAAAAAGTCCACATTCTTGATTTATTTAATAAGTAGGTTGGGAAGCTAGATTCATCAATATCATTAATTAAATAATTAATAAGATAATAAATAAGCAGTACCTGGCCACTCCTCTATATTTGGAGACCCCTCTTGAGAACCCACTACTTCGACGCCTAAGTGACGCCAAGTATTCATCTCTCGGCACCCCCTTCATTTCTTCCATCTCATTTTCATACCTCTCCAACTAAACAACACATAATATAATATTTCATGTCATAATAGAATAATGGATGTGAAAACAGTATATTATTATTATTATTATTATTATTATTATTATTATTATTATTTACTAACGGGAAAATTGAGCATGGTTTCGGGTCCCCAATACTTGAGCGCCGCAAGATCGTACGCTCGTGCCGCAGCCTCTTCGGTATCATAAGCTCCTGTTATAAATTAAAAAAAATATTTATTTGTCAAATGTACTACTTGCAAGCCCTATGAGCTAAGAAATAATTGTTGATTACTAAATTCAATACATTAAAATTGCATTAATGAAATTTACTAGTACCTACTCCACCTAAGTATGAACAATTTGTCTTAATTTGGAGTGTAACATTAATTAAGTGACGTCTAGTACAACAATAGAAAATGAACTAAAGTCACATCAATAAGTTTGTTAACCTAGATCAAACAACCCTATGGATTTTAATGCATACAAAAAATTGTTTAAAATTTAAATTTCTCAACTAACCAAACCCGTATATACCAATATTGTACTCAACCAAGTAAAACATTCACTATAACCAACTACTTATTATTAATTATTATTATTATTATTATTATTATTATTCTATAACATAATTATGTTGGATACATCTATAAAAGAAAACAAATAAAGATAAAAGGAATATTTATTTAAAGGTGAAGAAACAAGAAAGGCATTGTACTTTTTTACGGATCTGAATCATAAAAACAACACCTAAAAGGGCGGTGAAACTCACTCACACATTGTAGTAGGTTTTGTTCAATAAATTTTATTTATTTATTTATTTTTTACAAAAAGAGATTTTGAGGACTAACCCAAATAAACTAATTGGAGTCACGCAGTCCGCATCAACACCACACGCAAATCCCGAGGCAAAATCCCACCAATTACAAAACAAAAAGATGAAAAAAAAATAAAGACAAGAATGTCAGTTATTTATTAATTTCACACCAAAATACCAAGATTTGGACAAAATAAGTAATTAGGCATTCCTTCATTACCTCAATTTAGTTCAATTATGCATATTTATTTACTTATTTTTATGTTTTTGAGTTTACCTTGCTTTCCTTTCTTGCTCTGAAGAGGATTCCAGCACTCCTTGTCCCATAGATGAGCTTCGTATCGCCCTGTCCATCTATGCCTGATTTCGACGAATCTTAGTTTTCAATTCGAGAAATTCGTAGATGAGATTTCGAAATTACCTCGTCACGCCTCGATAGATGGAGCTCCTCTTCGTATTGCCATTGGAACTGATGGTTTTGAGCGGGTTCTGAGCTCTTTTCGCGCGCTTCGACTTGGACTTGGGCTTGATTTCCTTCTCCGATGCATTGTCAGAGGAATTGGAGGAGGAGGAAGAAGGAGATAATGGCGGTTGAGTCGGAGATGAGGATGGAGAAGCTCTCTTCATTGCTTCTGCTAGTAACGGAACAATGGCGAATGAATTTTGTGTTTTTTGTTTTGTCCTTTTAGGTGGGTTTTAGTTGTGAATTTGTTGGCTAATGAAGAATGGAGAGAGGGGTTAATAAAAGGCCAAGGGTTTTATAGGTGAAGAAGAAGAGCAAGAGGAGTACTTGCTTGGATTTTCTGTGGCAATGGAGAAATTATAACCTCAATTGATAGTGTATGTATTTTGAAATTCATAAATTTGAAGACTGTTTTATCCTATCCTAAAAGTTAGTGTTGTGGTCATTAATAAACAAAAGTTGAATTCAAATTGGACATACAAATATTTGTCCATATTATATTTGTATTAAAGTTGAAAACACATAAATCAACAATATAATAAAAGAAAAGAAAATAAAGAATGAGAAAAGAAAATGGCAATAGAATATCCAGAAGGGATTTTGGCATTTGGAGGCAGTTATGGAAAGGCTGGCCAGTGTCAGGATGGGGCCAAATGGCATCCTTTCACAATGTGTCAACTGCCTTTGACACTTGGCCAATTCTTCCCTTTCTCTCATTACTCCATTCACCTTACTTTCATTTAATTTCATTTAATTTCATTTAATTTACCATTTTTTATATACTTTTTTTAGTATATTAAATGATTTATTGAAAAAATAAATGATTTTTTTGTGGAATATCGGTGATGATATCGGTGGTGATATGTAAATTACAGTCCAAACGTAATGGACCGATATATCGAAATTTAAAACATTGATATTAATTATTTATATATATAAATAAATTTGAAATATGTGTAGTATACAAATCTTGGTTAGTTGTTGTCGAAAATTTTACCGTTATAATTAGAATTGAAATCTGACCCGATCTTCAGTAACTTGTTCGAGTTTCGACTTGTCCAAATTCAATTTTGATCCGTCCCGGAATATTGAAAAGTTTATAATCTGATAACTTATCTAAAAATTGGAATAACGATATGAATGAAAATGAATGATTCGACCCGACAAAATTTCGACAAAATTTGATGAAATGAGTTATGATATCATATTTTACGATTTTGTTTGACGAAATTTATTTGAAATATTGATGCGAGTGACTTGAAATCAGAAACCCCGTAAATCCGTGACTCGAACCCGATCGACTCGTTTTTTAATAGAAAACACCCGATTGACTCCAAACACAAACGAAAACACCCGATTGACTCCAAACACAAACGACATGTAATCAAAATGATGAATGATACAAATTGACGCGAATTTTATTGCACTTCTTTTACTCGTCTGTTAAGTAAGCATTACAACCGTAAAATAAAAATGCTTATATTGATCATGAATTCCTGCAGGATTTGAATATAACAGCACTATTATGTGCACGGGCAATTCGATTTCTTGGCTGGATTTGAAAACTTAAAACTACTTAATCTAGTATTGTGACATGCCTTTTCATGACGTTTTCATCAAAACAATAAAGAAATATTCAATTAATAAACAAACAAGAACAAAAAAAGAGAGGGCAAAAAAAAATACTAAAAGATGGAGATGCGGGGGATCGAACCCCGTGCCTCTCGCATGCAAAGCGAGCGCTCTACCATTTGAGCTACATCCCCTTTTGATCTTATAAATTAATCATAGTTTTATTACTCTAATAAATATCCTATAATGTAATGTATTTATCCTGCACAACTCAAATTATTGCTTACAAAATTAGGTTTGATCGTAGGGAAACAAGGCCCATGCATAATATATTTATTTATAATAAAGCCCATTAATTAGTTTAGCATGAGACCTTCTCTAAAATGAGTTTGTTTTGCTCTTTATTTGCATTTTCTAACCCTTCTGCTAATTATAATGTGAGATACAATAATTAGTGAAAAAATTACTTAATTTATTAGTCAGGAGAATATTAAGTGCTTGTGACTGGGAGTCTGTGAGTAGACATTTCATTATATAATTTGGCCACATTATAATGACTTGTAAAGAAATTGTTTTTTCTTTACCATTAAGGAGGGTTGAATGAATGACTGCGTATCAATACATTAAAAGATATTTAGAAAATGTTTAACAGACTAGAGATCAATTTATACTTATGCATAATTTTAAGAAAATTACCTTAACATGGTAAAGCCACGTCACCCTTCTACTCTCATCCGTCCGATCAAGCAGTAAAATTGAGTTCATCATCCTGATCATCCGTTTCTAAATGAACTCGGCATTTCTACACCCAAGTTATTTCCGTCTATGTTCCATGGTGGACCAAGTCCACATTGATATGCCATGTATAAATGTCTTCGCTCTTTCTCTCGCCTCATTTTTTTGCTCCGCTCGACACAATCTCGCGACAGCGATAGACATGGCGATTTCAAGGGGTTCGCCAGTTCTCGAGTGTGAGGAAGAAGATAGAACAAAGATCCCTCAGTGGCGACGGGTCGCTCAACACTATCTTCAACCTTCCCTGGGACGGGTTGAGGGGGCTCTGCATTTGTCCGGTCGCGTTGACGAAAACCCTAGGACGAGTCGTACACTGATGGTTTTGACGCTTTCCACGAATGTACAAGATCTCACTACCAGTACCATCAATATCCCTAGGTTACAGTTGAATTTTTTTTGGGCCAATTAGTCGTAATTGGGGTTCTGGGTACACAATAATTTATTTTTTGTTCTATGCAGTGCACGTTGCAGCGTACTGATTTCTCTGCAATTTCACGAGATATGCATACCGATACTGGTATGGGTTGCTATTGTTCTTCTTCTTCTTCTTCATTTGCATCATATCGATTAGGTTTAGATTTGATTATGCATTCTTTTTTTTAATCAATCACTTAATTCTACTGAAAACCAACTTTTTGTGTTTTATTTTCGAAACCATTATTTTGGTTCCTTAAATCGTGTTTACTTTGTGCATGTGTTTCATTGGCTAATCTTTTTGGCAACAAAGCTTTATGCACATAGTGCAGTGATGATGTGGGAAAGTTCTTGCGATTTGTTTGCCTCGATTTGACGGTACAGAACCATTCAGAAGATCTCCGATGTTGCGAAACAATTTTTTGTTGCCAAATTTGCAAGCACTCACAACATCTCTCATGGTAAGGAATGGTTTCTCATTCACATATTTGCGAAATTGTCCCTATGATAATGCATGGACTTTTTTGAAAATTCCGCCTCTTTTATTGTAGGATGCGGCACAACTTTCTGTCTCTATGAAGTTCATAGTAGTCGAATTTCCTTATCTTGCATCCAATGAAGAGATTGTGAAGAGAAGTTGAAGCACTTTGACCTGTGGTGTTTTTGTTCGATTATAAGCCAGATTCAGTAATCAAATTACATTTGTTGTAATTTGTGATTTCTCGGTTCCGCGTCTTATATGGAGTATGCGGGGCAAATCTGAGGCTTTTTCTTATTTTGTATGCTGATCCTCTCTGGTTCGCGTGTTCTGCGTTGAGTACGCGTGAAAAGTATGAGACTCTTTCTTACTTATGTGCCGGTTTTCTCTGGTTCCGTGTCTTATGTCGAGTACGCGGGGCAAGTGTGAGACTCTCTCTTACTTATGTGTCATTTTTCTCTGGTTCTCGCGTCCTATGTGGAGTACGCGGGGTAATTTGGGGGTAAGTCTGAGACATGTTCTATGTGGAGTGCGCGGGGCAAGTCTGAGATTCTTTCTTACTTATGTGGTTCTCTCTGGCTCCCGTGTCCTATATCGAGTACGCAGGGTAATTAAGGGGAAAGCCTGAGACTCTTTCTTACTTATGTATCGGTTCTCTCTGGTTCCCGTGTCGTATGTGGAGTACGCGGGGTAATTTCTTTAAATTTATAACTTCTCTAAAATTATACACAACTATAAATGTGCGGGTCTTCACCGGTTCATTCGTTCTGCCTTGAGTAAGCGTGGTGTATTTGGTGTCTTTTCTTATTTATCTATCGATCGCCTATGGTTCCCGTGTTCTCTCTTGAGTATGCAAGGTAGATTGTGAAATATGGTTCCACTTATTTCGCTCTAATATATTTTTCTTCTTTCTCTTATTTTTCTCACTCTGATCTATTTGTTTTTCTCTCATTTGTTTCGCATTTTTCTGATTCTTCCTTCTCGAATATGTGTTGCCTTGATCAATGATGAATTTCCCAAAAAAAAGAACATATATGACTAATAGGGTAATCTGAGATCAATCGAAAACTGCTAAACAAATCGTCATCATGATTCTTTTTTTTATCATCATAGTATAATCATGTCATTACCATCATCATTAACATGTCATCATCACATAATCATCATATCATATCATCATATCATAATCATCACATCATCATCACATCATCAAAATTATCATAAGCATTATCGTCATAGTAATCAATGTTATTACAGAAAATTTACACAACTACGAAAACATAACAAAAAGAACAATTTGAACGATCAAGCACTATAATATACTTTTGAGCGAACCAAATATGAAAAACGAAACACAAATACGAGTAAGAATAAAAAAAACGAATTGGAATACAAGACACGAATACAATTACGAGCTCAAATAGAAAAAATAAAAAAAAAATTGATTAGCAAAACCAAAAGAAGAACGAAAGAAAAAAAGTGATGAAGCTAACTTGCTGAACCAGGCTGTAGGAGCCTGCTTAAGGCCGTACACGGTTTTGTTGAGGTTGCAAACATGGTGCGGAAGATTCGAGTGGACAAAACCCGGTGGTTGTTGCATGAACACTTCTTCCTCAAGATCACCATGCACGAAAATATTGTTCACTTCAAGTTGGTTGATCTTCCGGTTTTGTGAGAGAGCTAGAGATAAGATTAGTCGAATTGTGTTTGATTTGATGACTGGACTGAAGTTTTCATAGAAATCCACTCCCTCTTCTTGAGTAAAACCTCTAGCCACTAATCTAGCTTTCAACCTTTCAACGGTACCATTAGCTTGCTTCTTTATTTTGTAGATCCACTTACAAGACACGATGTTCTTGTTGGGTGGAAGAGGAACCAGATCCCGGGGTTTATTGAGAAGGAGAGCTTCTATTTCCATGGACATATTATCTCTCCATTGAGGGTGTTGATTTGCAGTCTTGAAATTGAGAGGTGCCAGATCAGTGTTATAGGTGATATAGTCTGAAAAAATTGGAGTTCTTCTGGAGATGGTGTGAGATCTGGTTGTCATGGTATGTTGTCTGAGAGGTGGTGCAGAGGTGGTGCAGGATCAGTAGGTGGATTAGAGAGAGGTGCTGTAGTGATTGCAGAAGAGTCAACTTCTTGATCATTCCTTGCTTGAGCTGGAATATCTTGTGAATTGGATAAAATAGTGAGTGGAACAGATATATGAGAAACTGGTTGTGGATTATTTATTTGTGTAGAATGGGTGAGAAAAGGAAAAATTTGCTCATTAAACACTACATGTTTGTTGATTTGTATTTTGTTCGTTATTGGATGTAAACATCTATAAGCTTTGTGTGTTGTGCTGTATCCTATAAAAACACAAGCAATACTTATAAATTGTAATTTGTGAGAATTGAGTGGTCTAAGATGTGGAAAACATTGACAACCAAGTATTTTAAAAAAGTTGTAATTAGGTGTTTTACAGAAATATTTTCGTAAGGAGAAGTAAAGGGAGGATGTGAAGGAGGCATCTTGTCAATCACAAGGACCACTGAGTTGAATATCTTAGGCCAGTAGGCCATATGGTTCCAATTTTGGAGATGATTGCTAAGCTTAATTTCACCACATGAACGTGCTTTCGTTCAGTCACACCATTTTGCTCAGGGCTATAGGAAGAAGTTCGTTGATAAAGAATGTGAGGAAATTCTCTCGAGATGAAGTTATATTCCAATCCTCCATCTAATTGAACCCTTTTTTTTTATTTGTACCTGCAAAAGATTCTCCACCAAGAGTTTAAATTTTGAGAAAGCAATGCAAGTTCCATTTTTTGTTTTGAGAAAAATAGTATCTATAACCATCAATTGAATCAATGGGAGAAGGACCCCAAAGATCTGATGAAGAAAATACAATTTATGACCAAAACAAATAAAATATACATATAAGAAAAAACAAACATACATGTTTGTTGGAAAGAATAAGTATACGATGAGATTTTACACAAGTAGCAAACAAAAGGTCTTCCGTTCAAACGGAAAGTTTATCCGTTCGAACAGAATATAGTCTGTCTGAGATTATACACATAATTCAAACATAACTTGCTCCGTTCGAACGGAACGTATTATCCATGGGAACGGAGGGACTCGTTGTGTAGTAAGATTATAGATCAGTCCGTTCGAACGGAAGTATTTCTAGATTATGTGTAGATTGGTTGGTCCATCCTTATCATATATATTATATATGATATTTCTCTCTCATCATAGTAATCCAATCATTCTCAACTGTTGAGAGACACTTTTACAAGTGTGAATATGAAAGAGATAAAGAGAGACGAAGGAGAAACATTGCTAAGTTCCCATACTTGAAAATCGTATCGTTGTGACATGCCTTTCATGCCATTTTCAACAAAACAATATTGAAATATTCAATTAATAAACAAAGCACGCGTATGTGATGAATAACAAAAAGAAAATGCAACAAAGTACTAAAGATTGAGATGCGGGGGATCAAACCCCGTGCCTCTCGCATGCAAAGCGAGCGCTCTACCATTTGAGCTACATCCCCATTGTTGTATTATTTATTGAAGTCGCGTATTTAATACGTGGTTACTATAGTATATTTGCTTTGCATAACTCAAATTGCTTTCATTGCATGAAAACAAGGCCGTTAATTAGTTCAGTATTAGACAGTTCATCGCCATAAACATATAAAAATGCTGTCAACAAATCTATTTTCCAAAATGAGTTTGCTCTGTTTACATTTTCTAACCCCTCTGCTAATATTATCTTTCATATAAGTACAATAAAATAACTATATATGTGACATACTCAAAATTATAAGATTTTAATAAAATTTCAATCATTTTTTTTAATATTTGATGACATAAGATAAAATTACATGACTTATCAATTTTCACGAAAAAATTTGAATAATTAATATGATTTTTTTGGACATTGATGTTTTTTTGTAATTTTAAAAAGTTCAAAGAATTATCGAATGATTGTAAAAGGCTTTGGACAGAATCTTGTCCAAAGCCATTTGCGCAAGACCCGCTCCTGATCGCATTTTAGTGTTAAAAACAATACATTATTAATCGACAGGTATATCATGCAATATATATGCTCCGTCACAAGTAAATCATCTCTTTCCAGAAAAGATAGCATGTCCTCTAATTAGCTATATATGAATATATATGAATAGGCATTCAATCAAGTTTTATTGTGCTACTACTGAAATTAGTCAAACCATATTGACTTACAGTCGAATAAGAAAATAAATTTATTAAGATATCGGAAGAAGTCAAAATATTTTACTCAGAATTAGATATAAAAAATGAGTAAATGGAGAAGACTCAGTGGTCCTCCATCCATTGGTGACACTTGGACTCGAACCCACAATCTCTCACGACATATGTTTTCTTGTGTCTCATACTCAATCACTCGGCAAGAAGCTCATTGGCGAATTAATTAACAGCCTTTTACATATATAGTTGTCGGGTGATTCTATGGTAGATCTTTTCGAAAGGGTATTTTAGGAATTAATAATTATGTTGAAAATGTAGCAATTAAATTAGTTTCTTTTTCAAGCATTGCATTAATTATTATTTAAACTAAAAAATTGAAAAATGACCAAAATACCCTTGTTAATTTGTATAAGAATTGAAAAAAAAGGTCCTACCATAGAATTGCCCATAGTTGTCAATTTATTAGTCCGGAGAATATTACGTTCTTGTGACTGTGACATTGAGGCATCTCATCGTATAATTTGGCCATGTTAAGTGTTTGTGCTTGTAATTGTAAGTGGACATGTCATTGAAAAAAAAAGTATTATACAGCGTATATGATGCGTGTTCTTTAAAAAAATTGAAAAACACGCAAATTATTGAATATGTCAGGTGCAGAAATGACAATACGTATATTATTCGTAATAGATAATTGTTTGTGAATTATAGGCGTATTGTTCAACAAACTCAAGAACTATGATTATTTGGTTTTTTCACTCAATACCACATAATTAGTTGTTCGTGATACGTCAGTAATATGGTACGTAATACGTTAGTGTATAATTCGAATCAAACGATTTTCAAGTCGGTCAAATATTCGATTAAATAAAATGAAATACGTTAATAATTCGTCAATCCGACTATTCATCTATAGTTAAGTTTATTTTACATAATACAGATATAATAATTCGGTAGGTAACAATATATAAATATAAACTTTCTTATTCATAAATAATTGAGAAATATAATTATTTTATTAAAAAAAAATTAATTTAGTACAAAATCATAAATATATAAATTATTATTGATATTTGTATCATCTTAATCATTGTTCAAAATTTAATTTTTTGTTATTTTCTTAAAAATATATTTTTTTTTCTAAAAAATGTAGTGTACGACGTGTTTTTTTAAAACAATTATAGAATATGCGAATAATTGATTAGGTTGAATACGGGAACGTCAATTCATATATCGTAATATTAAAAGAAGCGAATAACTCAGTGGAAATCATATACTAATATCTTTATTTATTCATCACAAACATTCCTCGAGAACAAGCAAGCAACACAAATAGGGATTTAACAAACTCTAAATTAGCAAGGATAAGTACAACGACAAACATATCCACGACTAACATCTGCAACACACTTTGCCGTGGCGTTACTGAAGTTATGATCGCAAAAATAATTGCATCGGTTCCCAGTACATATGCTAGATAACTGTGTATAAATTGAGCAATCCTTGGCATTTGCTTGTGGCATCATAATCGCAGCTGTTATGAGTAAATTTGACAAAAAAGTGTTACATATTTGTGAATTAAGATGTGTTGATGTAAGAATCATGTAATTTTATTTTATTTCACTAAACAAATCAAGAGGATTAATGAAATTGATAGTTTTTTAAAGGTATATTTATATACTAAAAAAAAATGTTGATTATCCTTTTTGCTAATCAACTTTCTACTAGAGGTAAATTTATTTGCAACTTCGAAATACATATGCCATTATATAGAAAAAAAATTCAAATAATGACCTGATGCGAAGACAAAGAGGATGAAGAAAAAGCAAACAGACTTGGCCATGTTGATAATGAAGAGGGAGGATTGTAATTCTTATTTGTTTAGGTTTTAATTTGCAATACTTTCATTGTGTAATGCCTTATTTTATAGGTAAACTATACCTATTGAGTATGCTTAATATTAATTAAAAATTAAATGTCTTTGATTTCTAAAAAAATGCTATAATGATAGATTTTATTTTTTTAATTCAGATTTTCTAGACATTCAATGTATATTTTTTATGTAAAAAGTTCAATTCATATTAATAAGGGTGATTCTAAGGTACATCTATTTTTTACAAATCATATTCAATTCAGAAAGGGTAATTAGGAAATGTTTTCAATTATGAATTAATAAGGGAGATTTACATATTTACCCTCCGTTAACTTTAAAATTACGTATTTACCCATCTTAAAATTGAAATATCATATTTACCCTTTGTTAAATGTAAAATATCACATTTACCCAAAAATCGAAAACCATCAAATTTTTCCGTTAAAACTAACGGCCAACTTTTAAAATTACTATTCTATCCTTTTACATATTTTAGAAGGGTAAAAAAAATCAAGTTTTGAAATTCTTTTATTTCATTAGAAAATTAATTACATGTGCATATTTGTCGTAATTAGAAAATTATTAATAAAACATATCAGTATAGTATTGTATTTATAATTACGTAATATGATTGTATCTGAAAAATCTTAATCTGGAGTCAAGGTATAATTCTTAATCTGAAGTAAAATATTCTTAATTCTTAATCTTACGTACTAGAATCAAAAGTCCAATTCTTAATATTTGATTGATACATATATTCTTAATTCTTAAAAGGGTAAATAGGATATTTTAGATTTTTAGAAGGGTAAATATGTAAAAGAGTAAAATAATAATTTTAAAATTTTACCGTTAGTTTTAACGGAAAAATTGGATGGTATTTGATTTTTGGGTAAATGTGATATTTTAGATTTAACAAAGGGTAAATATGCGGTCCCAATCTACCTAATGCAAACGACCAAATTGCCTAAGTGGGTAACGGACCGAATAGAAAAAATGATGCGCACCTTTCTTTGGAATGGACAAATTCAATATAAGGCGGGAAGGAATCTTATCAATTGGGACACCGTTTGCCTACCTAAAAGAAATGGAGGACTCAGAATACTCCACACCCGAACCATGAACGATGCGTTACTACTCAAATTCCTATGGAAAATAGACAACGAACCAGATAATCTATGGACTAGATATATCAGACTACTATATGGCATTGAGCACCCCAATGATCTACAAGATCACGCGATACTCTCGCTTTCACCGCTCTTGAAGGAACTTAAAAGACTACTCCCGTTATACAAAACATGCACCACAACGGGCACTTCACAAGAAACCATTTGGAGATGGACCGGCTCGAAAACCTTCTCCACCAAGTCAGCCTATATATTCCAACGAGACCCGGGTATCCAAGTTCAATGGCAAAAGAACCTTTGGAACACGCAAGCACCGCTTAAGGCCCGCTTCTTTCTATGGCTGGCCTTCCATAACAAGTTGAACACGGCTGAAATTCTAGCCATCAAGGGCTGGCCACACACACCAACATGTGTGCTTTGCAATCAACTGGCTGAGACGATCGATCACATCTTACACCATTGCACCTTCACTCAAGCAACATGGAGAATCATCGAACGAAACCTACAAACGGCCTGGACCTTCCAAGGAGCGGACACATTCCTGGCGGCATGGACAAATCTCACCAAACTGGGATCAAAAGAAGAAAGGAAGAAATGGAAGTGCTTCGCATTGGCAGTCTCATGGAACCTATGGAAAGAGCGAAATCGTAGAATCTTCCGCCAAAGCAGTCGAACACCGGAGCTACTAGCGGCAGCATGCTTAGAAGAAGCCGCCACTTGGCGACACTTTAGAAACTAGGAACACACATCATAACTAGGTTAGTGCACATTTACAGATTTCACTATTCGGTACCTCTCTCTCACTGTAAATATCCCTGTTTTTAATACATATGCTTTTTGGCATGGCGAATAGCCATCCCTTCAAAAAAAAACAAAGGGTAAATATGATATTTTAATTTTAAGAAGGGTAAATACGTAATTTTAAAGTTAACAAAGGGTAAATATGTAAATCCCCCAATTAATAATATGTTTAAATAGAAAATAAATCATCATTCACATAATTTAGAAAGATCTAATTAATTAAAAGATCCCTTTAAAAAGAGTTGTACCAGATAATTGGCCAATAAATAAATCAACAACACTACATACACCGAATCAAATTACCGAATGAACCCCGAAATACCATTCATGGTAAAAATATATGTGGATCCATGTGGGACCCAGGTGCATTTGATATACATTTTAATTGTTCGGAAGTGAATTTGTAGTTTACTTCTGTGACTCAAGTGTTTTTGATAAATAAATAGATTTTTGACATATTCGATGTACATTTTTTAGGTAAAAAGTACAATGTACATCTAGGGCATGGTTTGATTTGTGGGATTTTGGATATATTAAATATGGCATAAACTCAAAATCATTTGTTTGATTTGATGTACTTTAGGAAAATCATGAATTTGAGGACGAATTTGAAATACGGAAAAAATTGTATAGATTATATATTGATGTATTTCATTATAAAATTATTTCTCCAAATTATAAACATAAATAATTATTATATTACATTATACAATAATAATATAATATTATGTACTATCATATAATGTAATGTAATTTAATATAATAAAAACAAATATTCTTATAAAAAACACCTAAACTCAATACAAAATAAAGTATATGGAATTTTAAAAATTCATGTTATTATTGGGAAATATTTTATTATATTTTTGAATTTAAGAAAAATAAAAGCTTATTTTGCAAAACAAAGGACATGAAATTAACACAAAAACAAATAATTAAGAATTCAGGCTTGCTAAGGAGAATCCAAAAAAAAAATTCAAAAAGAATCCACGCGTGCAAAATATACTGATGAAACTAGCAAAATATACTATTCAAATTAGCAAAAATATACTATTGATCCAATATGTCATAGTTAAAATTGAGAATAAAATAATATATTTTCAATAGTATATTTTGATAAAAACGAGAATATATTTTGTTAATTTCAATAGTATATTTTGGTTTTTGGATTCTTTTTATGGTTTCTTGTTAGCATTTCTAATTAAGAATTTACCCAATAATGATATGAATTTGTATTGTTTCATATACTTTAATATTGTTTTTTTAATATTGTTTTTTGGTGCTTAAATTCTATTTTTAGGTACATAAAAATATTCTTATCAAATCCGTCCATAATTAAACACATCATCGTCCTCGATGAAAAAGATAAAAAAAAAAAGTGTGAATTTAAGCTCAAACAAAATACGTGTTCAATTTGGTTTTGTATAATAAAATATTATCTCCACAAAATAAAAAGATTATTAGTTTGACCACTTTCTTTCAATGAAGTTGTTTTCTTCGATGTAAATAGTTCGAGTCTAGTCTAGCCAAGTCGAGTTCAATTTGGGTCAGTCACCGAACCTGTAGAAAGCTTTGGGATCGTTTGGTATCGGTTGAAAAAACGTGTTGGCTCGCTTTTGTAGGAATTTTGCCCAGGTGAGACAGAGCCTTGCGGTTGTTCTCTTTGCGTATTGAATCTTTTTTCTGTATCAGAAGTACCAAATGAAAAAAGTATCAGTGAAATTATATTAATACACCTTTATAGCCCTGATAACTTTATGTACATCATAAGAAAAATAAGAAGAAAATAACGAAATATTTCTATTTAGGGTATACCTAGATCATTTGGGGAGGAAAGCACAGCAGCACTATGCTGGCCTAGCAAATGACTTAACATACGCATAAAAGCATCGATTCCGAATTCCCGAGTGCAAAATAACGCAATCCATGAAGCTGAAGAGAAATGTGTGTCGAATAAAAAAAATAGGACAAATAGGAAACAAATCAAATATTCAGTCTTACATAGATAATGCTGGATAATGTCTTGCAAATTGAGCATCACGTTCTTTCAAAGCCGAGATAATTTTGAAATAGCACAACGGATGCTCATAATGAAATTTTAGAATGTCTTGTGGAAATTAGCCCAAAATCCACGCAGTACCTACACGAAACAAATGTCTTGTGGAAATTAGCCCAAAATCCACGCAGTACCTACACGAAACAAAACAAATAAATACAAATCAAACTTTCAGTCTTACATAGACAAAGTCGGATAATACCTTGTAAATTCACTGTCGTATTTGTCGAAAAGCTAAAATAATTCTGAAATAGCAGAACAATTACCTGTAATGAAAATTTACAATGTCTAGCAAAAATTTGCCCTAAATCTACGCATTGTGTCATCTCGAAATTTCCAAGCGATCTCGAAATTGGAAGATAACTCCCTATCATCTTCCTTCAGAAGCTTACATTGTTTCAAAATAAGTGAAAAAATCCCTATAATGAAGTTTGACAGTTTCTGGCACAAATTATTGCTTAATCTACAAAGGGACATAATAATTCCCAAATGTTTAGCAAGCATTGAGAAGATAAGAGGTAATACAAAGATCAAAAAGAAGAAAACAGGAAAATATACAGATAGAAAAAGCAAAGAAAAATTGTAAGAGAAGAGTAGACTCATAATGCGCAATATTCAAATTTTTATCGTAACAAGCTGCAAGGAGACAAATTGCACAATGCCCATAGGCTAGTTTGCCAAGATTATGCAAGGAGCACTCCCATGAACAATGATTAAGAAGCCGCACACAGCTCGATCGACCAAAACTCGCACGAAATGAAATAGTTTATTCGTCACAGGCTATAAAGGAGAGGAAGAAGAAAACAGTAAAAACATATTCTAAGAAATAGGAACAAAACATGAACAAAAGAACGAAAACACGAATCACACGTAGTTATAGAAAACATGCATCCTAATGACAGTAGTCGAGAAGAAATCCAGAACAAGAAAACAACTAATACAAACAATTAAACCCATTAAAGAATTAGCAATCAATCAGTCCAAGCATGAAGGGGAAGTAAATCCATGCATTCAAAGCTGGATCGAAGAGTAATGATAGCACGAACGAACCAAATAGCCAACTCAAACAGGCCGGTCCAACCAGAATCAACCAATTAGATTAATCCGAAGAGTAATGTCAGCATCCAATAGCCAAAGAAAACCCATATTGAGTCCAAATGAGACGAGTACAGCATAAATTAATCCGACAAACAACAGGAACAACCAGTAAAACCTGCAATCATCAAATTAGCCTAACCCAAAGGATCATGTGAGCCTCAAATTACCCAACAAAACACACATTGGATCATGGTTCTGAATATTGGACTTGGAATCGGACTCGGTTGGCTCTGGAGACTCGGGACTCGGTCGACTCGGACAAGACTGGGCCGAGTAAAAAAATAAAATCGGACTGTGAGTAAAAAAATCGAAAAAAAAAAAAAAGCCCGGAAGCATGCATTGGATACCATTAAAGCAATAAATTAGTGGGACAAACAACACGAACAGGCCATAGAAGCTACAATCATCCAATTGGCCCAACCAAAACGACAATGCCAGCTTCAAATTACCGAATATATGACGAATTAGATCGAAATAAGGCAATAAATCTTTGAACAAACAACAGAAACAGGCAAAGAAGCCCGGAATCATCGAAATAGCCTAACCCAAAGAAACACCTCAGCCCCAAATTAGCAAACAATAGAAATATTGGATGTAAATAAGACAATAAATCGTCTAATACAACCAAAAAGAAGAAGAAACCATGACACCCAAAATACTGAAGACAAAGAATTACGTACCAGAAAGAGCAATAGAGCCCAAAAGAGTAAACATAGACAACCGAAGCAAGATAAATAAACAAACCATAGAAAAAACGAAAAAAAAACCCGAAGCCTGCCTCGAAGAAGCAAGCACGACGTGGCGATTACGTGTTGAGCAAAAAGAGTCCAATCAATTTCCCACTCGCATAGTTAGAACCAACGGCTCAGATAGCAGAAGCAAGGAACATATCCAAATAACATATTTTTTACTACATAAATTTTCATCAAATTTTACAAACAATAAGAAAATTTGTTTTTCGATTCATAATATTTTTTTAACGCTTTTAGAAGTCCAAATAACGTGTTTTTGAGATTTTTTGAGTCGAATCTTTTACTAAGTAAATTTTCACCAAATTGCACAAACACTAAGAAAGATCTTTTTATGTTTTTGACAAATTCAAATAACGTGTTTTTAAATCATTTGCTTAATATTAATTAAAAATTAAATGTATTTGATTTCTAAGAAAATGCATAGATTTTCTAAATATTCTTGCTTTTTAATTCAGATTCTCTAGATATTCAAATGTACATTTTTTAGGTTAAAAGTTCAATGCATATTAACAAGGCTGATTCTCCGGTACATCTATTTTTTACAAATGACCAAATTCCATATGTATCCTTACAAAGCCCAACAATGTCACGTATATCCCTATATCCCTACGTTAAATATCATGAATACCCCTAAACAATTATTATAATTTCATGGATACACTTTTTGTTAAATTTCTGTTAACTATTCGTTAAAATTACCGTTAAAATTTTGCTTTTTCTATTGTACCCCTATGTAAATCGGGAATAAAATTTATTTCAGAAAAAGCACAAATAAACGGTAATCTTAAGTAATAGTTAAATGAAATATAGCAAAAAGGGCATCTGTGAAATTTTAGTAATTTTGTAAGGATATGCATGGTATTTCACGTTTTGCAGGGATATACGTGAAATCGTGGGGTTTTGTAGGAATACATATGTAATTTGGCCTAAAAATCATATTAAATTTGAAAAGAATAATTAGGAAATGTTTTCAATTAAAAATTAATAATACGTTTAAATATAAACTAAATTATCATTCACATAATATGGAAAGATCAAATTAATTTCAAAAATATATTTTTAAAACGAGTTGTACCAGATAATTGCCCAACAAACAAATAGATCTTCCAAATGTTCAATGAATATTTTTAAGTAAAAAGTTCAGTGTAAATTTTATTCAATGTATATCAATACACTTTTAAAAAAATGTAATAATAAATATTTCTAAAAATATGTACTAATAAATATTTTATGAAATGTGCATTAATGATTAATTTGTATAAAAAAAAAGTTCTTATTTAATCGAATGAAATTTTCTAATTATATACATATTTTATATTTTTAATTACAAAGCTGCTTTTTTTTAAATAAATCCCGGGAAACAAGTCATAATTTTTTTTTTTGAAGGAAAAAATGAGGGGTTACTCGTACCCCTTTCATTTTTCATTGCTTAAAAACCAGTCTTTTTACAACCATTTCACTAGTATCCTATTCTTTAATTCCCTCCTGACCTAATGAGTTCAAATTAATCTAATTTACATATGTATTACTTAGTTACCTATTTCCTATTTTTTCTAAGTTATGCTCCTATTTTTGTGTGTCTCCTTTCCCTTTCCCTTTCCCTTTCAAGTCATAATTGAAATGCCGATTTTTAATTACAAAAGGGCTTCTTTTAATTATTATGCCTTATGAGCTGGCCTTTTCTAGAAAATGTGTGTGTCCGCGCGGGCGTGCGTGTGTGGGACATGGGTGGATGGGTGTGATAGTCAACACTTTTTAATTATTAAATTACATAACATCTTCAATATTATACCCTCAATCTAGGATCAAATGAACGTACCCAAAACTATCAAAACAAACAAATAACTCAATAACTCAACAAAAACGATATTATTTTAATTATTAATTCATAAAAACCAACCATCTTGAGTAATAATATGAACACATAAACTGATTACATATTTGACACAAATACATAACTTTGTATATTTGACTATAGCACACATTTATTTATTTGCGTTAAATTTGTGATCAGTTTATGTGAAAATATCAATACTCCAATCCTTATAAAATATTAGTAAACCCTAATTCAACAAGGGTACCTACATTGACAAACTACTATATTATGAGGATCTTTTATACAGTTTCCGACACCTCCGGTATATTGTTTCAGGCATACATTCTGGCATTCGTTATCATCATGACATCCTCCGATTATAAAAACTTCGCATTCATTCGCATTTGCTTGAGGCATCATATTCATAGCTGTAATATAAATAATTTGACAACAATTAGAAATCAATATTTTATTTAATTTACCGGTTTATATTTTTGAATTTAGACTTGCTAATATAAGAACAGTAGAAGATAATTTCATGAAGAAACATAAGAGAATTAAATAGCCTAACGTACAGTAATTTTCAACCTCGAAATACATATATTAAAAACGAAATTGAAAATGTTCGAATAATTACCCGAGACAAGAACAAACATGATGAAGAAAACACAACAAGAGGACTTGGCCATGCTGATATTGATATTGAAAAAGGAGATTATATCAATTTAGATTTTAATATGCAATTCTTCTGTAATGTCTCACTTTATAGATGAACTATGTCTTATGAGTATATTTCACATTAATTAAAGGTTCAATGTATAATTTTTTAAGAAAAAGTTCAGCGTATATTAATAATGAGAAAAAATTCAGCACTTCGTGTGCAGGTCGAAATTGATATATTTTCTTAAGAATGAGTATAATTAACATTAATTAAAGGTTCAATGTATATACTTTTTTAAGAAAAATTTCAATTTCAATGTATATTAATAATGAGGATAAATTCTGCACTTCAAGAGCACGTTGAGTTTAACAGCAGACGGAGTCAATATTAATATATTTTTTAGATATATCATATATTTTAGATGTACGTTATACAACTTTTACGTGTACATTTCAAATATGTGTTACAGATTTTAAATATATGTTAAATCATTTCACTTATATGACGTATCTCTACGTGTGATATATTTTTTGATATAGTTTATAAATTTTAGATGTATGGTACACATATTTTAAATATAATACATGTTATAAATGTTTACATGAATGAATTGAATATATAACAGAATTATTTGATTAATTCATTGAATCGCAAAAATATAAATTATTGATATTTTTGTTATTTTAATCATTTTTCAAAGTTTAAAATTTTGTTATTTACTTAAAAATGTACATAATTTTCTGAAAAAAAATATAGTATAGGACAATACGTGCGTGTTTTGTAAAACAATCATAAAATACGCGAATAATTGATCGGGTTGAATACGGAAACGTCAATTTGTATATCGTAATATAAAAATAAGTAAATAACACAGTGGAAATAATATATTATTTTCTTTATTTATTCATCACAAACATTCCTCGAGAACAAGCAAGTAACACAAATAGGGAATTAACAAAGGGTGATTCTATAGTAGAATCTTTTCAAAAAGGTATTTTGGATATTTGATATTTTTTTATTTTGTCAATGAAAACAGTTTCCTATTAGAGCATTGCATTAATTATAAATTAAATTAGAGGTTTGAAAAATGTCCAAAATATCATTGTTAATTTGTGTAAGAATTGAAAATGAGGTTCTACCATAGAATCACCCACAAACAAACTGTATTTAGCATGGATAAGTACAACGACAAACGTATCCTCGACTAATATCTAAAACGCACTTTGCCGTGGCGTTACTGAAGTTATGATCGCAAAAGTAATTGCATCTGTTCCCAGTACATATGCTAGATAACTGTGTATAAATTGAGCAATCCTTAGCATTTGCTTGTGGCATCATAATCGCAGCTGTGAAGTGTAATATCACAAAAAAAAGTTATATATAGGTTATTTAAGATGTGTTCTTGTAAGAATCATGTAATTTGATTTCAGTAATCAAATCAAGAGAATTAATGAAATTGATAATTTTGAAAGTGCCCTTCGAATATAAAATGAGAATCCAACTAAGTACACTATTTTAATTTGAATTATTCAGTAAACATGCTTACATTGCAAATATATATATTCAGAGGTATATTTATATACTAAAAAGAATGTTGATTATCCTTTAAATTATGGGTACTGAATTTGGGCTAATCAACTTTCTACTAGAGGTAAACTTATTTTATTTACAACTTCGAAATAGATATGCTAATATAAATAAATAAATTCGAATAATTACCTGAGGCGAAGACAAAGAGGACGAAGAAAAAGCATACAGATTTGGCCATGTTGATAATGAAGAGGGAAGATTGTAATTCTTCTTTAGATTTTAATTTGCAATACTTTCATTGCGTAATGTCTTATTTTATAGGTAAATTATACCTATTGAGTATGCTTACTATTAATTACAAATTAAATGCATTTGATTTCTAAAAAAATGCTTAATAATGATAGATTTTCAAGATTTATTTTTTCTCTAATTAAGATTTTCTAGATATTCAATGTATATTTTTTATGTACAAATTTAGTGCATATTAATAAGGGTGATTCTACGGTATATTTATTTTTTACAAATCATGTTCAATTTATAAGGGTAATTAGGAAATGTTTTCAATTACAAATTAATACTAGTTTTAAATAGAAAATAAATAATAATTTACATAATACAGAGAGATCTATAATTTCAAAAATATCTTTATAAAATGAGTTGTACTGGGTAATTGCCCAATAAATAAATAGATTTTCCACATATTCAATGTACATTTTTTAAGTAAAAAGTTCCATGTTCATTTTTTCAATGTATATTAATACAACATTTTAAAATCATATTTATATTTAATTCTTAATATATGCATAAATAAATTCTGTATAAAATATGTGTTAGTAAATAATTTGTAAAATATATATTTAGTTAATTAATAGAATGAAATTTTCTATTGATGTACATATTTTTTTATGTTTTGTTACAAAGGACATAGTTTATTCAAACAAATCCCCAGGAGCGAGTGATAACTGAAATGCCGATTTCAAAATAAGGCCCGTCGTATTTGGACTAGAAAACCGTTCATCGAGCAATATATACGAAATGCCAATATTTCAGAGAGTTTTTTGGATGTTGAGACCATGTTTTAGAAAAAAAAGATGATTATGGCTATTTTACCACTGGTCTTTAATAACAAATATCTTCAAAAATTTACCGTAAATTGTTTCCCAAAAAAAAAAAAGAATTGCCATCTTTTCCATGTGATGTAATTGTATGCATATTTCCAATACAGAATTTTTCAAACTTACGTTTAAAAGTTCAATACTATCTGGTCTCTGACTTGAATATGCATGATTCAAAAGTTTTTGTAAAATGAAACTAATATTAATTGTATAAATAAGTTCATAAAATTAAATATTTAAATATAATATTTAAATTTTTTTATATAAAAATATAATATAATGAAATTTCACAATCCAATATTAAAAATAACAAAACAGAAGAAATAAGAATACCAATCCTAAATAACATAAATCTAATTCATTCGCCACGTTAACAACAAAATAACTATTACCACCACATATTAGGGACATGCATTTAAATCAACATAAGGAATCATGTTCGAATCATCTATTACACTAGGAGAATACTCGCGCTACGCGGCGAGGATGTTAAATATGTTTTTCATTACAATATAAAGTACTTATAAATATGATGATATTAATAATATCATTTCGTAATATAATTATTTGAACTAATTTATTTATGATTATGTATAAGTTTTTCAATTATTTTACATTATGATGACACAAGATTTCATTTTCTTAATCAAGTAATAACACTCATAATAATGTGATTGTACAATAATAATATATGGGGTATAATATGATTTTACAAAAAAAAACATAACAACAAATATTATATCAGTGTTTTTCACAATATTTCATACAATATCAAATGTAAAAACAATAAATCATACAACATACCTCGTAACATATAATTAATTTTCAAGTACTGATAATTTGTTATTGATTCAAAATGCAATGGAAATTATAAATTATAAATAATAAATCATACAACATACGTAGTAACGTATAATTAATTATCAAGTACTAATAATTTGTTATTGATTCAAAATGCAATGAAACTATAAATAATATCAAACTTAGTAGTGAAAGTAATTTAATAAATAATATAAAAAATTAATTTAGCATAACATGAATATAAATTATTTTAAATCATATTAGTTTTGTTAATTTTATATTTTAAAAAATAACATTACTATTTTGTAAGTGTTAATAAATTTAATTTTTTTTCGATGGATAAACTATTTTTATTTCTATTATTTTTCAAAGAAAATAATATTAAATTTGTTTGATTAAAAACACAAACATAATCAATTTAGTTTTATATGATATTAGTATAGTTGTAATTTCTAAAAATAAATATTAATATTTAAAATTATATGTAAATAAAATAATTAAAATTATTCTTTGTAAAAATACATTTTTTGCATTGCATTTTTTATATAATATTTTTACAAATTCAAATTATGGAAAATTGTATGTATGAACTATGCTAATATGGATGTCAAAATAAATAAAAAATTAAAACCAATATATTTGATGAATTTTCAAAATTAAATTCTAAAAATAATACTACTATATGTTGTATGTTTATAATATTATATATTAAGTTATTAGTATTTCATATGTTAACTTTTCATCTTCCATTGTATTCACATTTTGTCATGTAAACTCATGTGAAATGATAAACGATTGAATAAACTTAGTATAACATGAAACTAACCAATAAAAGTAGTCCACATCATTAATATATGATGATGTGGCTTTCTAAAAATCCTTAAAACATAGTGTAAAATAAGGGACACTTAAATAGCTATAAAGAAAAATTGTTTATAAAAAATCAATGATTAATCAATGGTTTAAATTTTGCCACATTTTATAATCAATGGTTAAAAAGAAAAGTGATGATGTTAAAAAGAAAGTGATGATGTGGCACAAGGAAATTGCACAAAGTTGGGTCCAAAATAAGGGTGTGGGTAAATTAGGATTGGGTGCTTCAAAATTCGAAGAGACTTCACCATACAAATTGTGAGAATCTAATTCAGAATGTCATCATAATCATTGAACTTCATGCTAATTAATTCCATTTTTCGTTCGCTTATACTTTCATGTTTTTTGGATCAGTATAATACTGCTGACCAAAAAAAACGAGCAAGAAATTCATTAAATTTAACTATAAATTAAATTATATTTTGTTAATAAAGCATAACAAGAAAGACAAAATATTAGGCATCACAATAATAAGAAATAAAATTTACCTTGTACAACATAAAAAGACAAAAATATTAGGCATCACAATAAGAAATAAACTTTACCTTGTAGAGTATAAAATTACAAAATTAAAGTTGGTATAGTTGATTTTCTCAAGGTATTTGTAAAGTTTTAGAGGAGAAATATTTGAAAAAAGAGTAATATCAAAGGTCAAAGAGAAAAAGAAATGTTTGGAAACACTACAAAAGGTAACATTCATAGATAAATAGTTGTATACGTTTAAATAATAGGGGTGAAATGATCAAAATTTTATATTTTCCTCAATGTTTTAAGTAGTGCAGCGTTTTGACAATTAAATTAGTGGTTAGCGTAACGCAACAATATAACGTCGTTTCACCATCACAACTGAAATTGATCAAACTTATTCATTTTATAATACTGCAATATGCCTACAAATATAATTTAGCAGTCAAATATGATTTAAAATGAAATAATACTAAATGCACCATAATATAATGCTTACATATTTCATTATTGGGTGCACAAATGACAAATATTCTTCGTATTATTAATAAAATTAGATTTAATGTTTCTTTGTACTAACCTCAAAATTAGCATAAATAAAAAATCATCTTAGGGGAAATACATTATTATTATTATTATTATTATTATTATTATTATTATTACTACTACTATTACTATTATTATATTGTTATTATAATAATACTCGTAATAATAATTGTTATTATTATTATTATTATTATTATTATTATTATTATTATTATTATTATGTTGTTGTTGTTGTTGTTGTTGTTGTTTTTGTTGTTGTTATAAATTCCACTCAATATTTTTGTATAAACATATATAATAAATCATTTTACTTTTGTAATCACGCTATTGAAAGAAATACAGTTTTGGATCATCGCTAAAATGGTACGTAGGACAAACGAACGTACGCGTTCGTGGGCATACGAAACAGATTAGTAAAACTGGTATAACTTTCAGTAGGAAACTCCGATTTGAATGGTTCAAATTGGGTTAGTTAGATAATGAGATTATCTAGAACTTTCATGTTGTAATATATTTCATTTGAGCGAAGTATCAGTATCGTTCTAATGAAATACCGAAAGGGTGCGACAGTTTGACATACAGTCAGTAAAACGGCCGTAACTTTCGGGTCCGAACTCCAATTGGGCTGGGCCAAATTGGGTTGGAAATATAATTAGATTATCTACAACTTTCGTAAATGTTCAAAGTCGGTTGGAACGATTTAATATTTTCGTTCTGACAGATTACTGAAAGGGTGTATGCAGTTTTCTGTTTGAAAAAGTGTATAGAAGATATACATACCTTTTGGCCCATCCTTATCCTATGGAGTATATATAGGATGTTTCTCTCTCTCTCATCAGTCCAACCAGTTGAATAATTAGATTAGTTCAACCAGAAATTAAGAGACTCTAATCACTTGATGAAAGAGTGCGAAGAGATTGAGAGAGAAGGAGAAAAGAGTTTTCTCCGTCTAGAGAATCGAAACGCAATCATGCAAGTTCGCCGGTGCATCGTCTAGGCAGGTGCATTCGCGACCGAGGTGCTACGACTCACGGTGGATACGGGTAGAGGAGCGACACATGTGGCTCTTCGTTGTGATCAAACCGGAGAAGTAATCGAGTAACGGGCTGTGGAATCATGCGGGCATGGAACGCACGAAGACAACCCGAGGCGTGTCGAAACGGTGGGAGACGTGCGGTATGGGACGTACGGGCTAGTCACCAACGTGACATCGAAGGAAATAGAAGGCGGCGATCAACCCTTCGCGTGCCATCAATTTGGCACTGGTATGAATCTGTCCTTCTATTCGCATCGTACCCTCGAAGTCGTGGCGTGATCTCGGGAATCGGGGAATCGAACCGGGCCTACATATCCGCTGCGCGGGCCCGGGGTCGAGGATATTCCCAACAGTGGTATCAGAGTGATCGCCATCGATTCGAGGGTCGAATCATAGTCGTATATTAGATATACGCACGGGTTATCAAAGTTCGTACCCGTTTGCATGATGTTACATATAGAGAAAGTCAAATTCCGTTAAAATCACAAGTGCAATTCGCTAGAGATCGATCAAAAGTTGATTGAGAGTATCTAGGAATGATCATGAAAAAGTTTCATGATTTATCGTTTTGGAAACGAGCGAAAACGGACGAAACGGCAAAATCTGCAGAAAGTTAGAATACGAAACAGTGAGTAAAACTAAGATAATTTTCAGTGGAAAACTCCAAATTGATTGGATCAAATTGGCGTAGTTAGATAATGAGATTATCTATGACTTTGATACATAAAGTTTTTCCATTTGAACGAATTATCAGTGTCGTTTTTATGGAATACTGAAAGGGTGCGACTGTTTGACATACAGAGACTAAAACGTCCGTATATGTCGTATCGAAACTCCAATTGAGTCCAATCCAATTGGGTTAATTAGATAATAAGATTATCTAGAACTTTAGTTCACGTTCAAAGTCGGTTGGAATAATTTAATATTTTTGTTTCAACAGAATACTGAAAAGGTGTCTGTAGTTTTCTGGTTGAAAAGGTGTATATTGGATATACTTACCTTTTCGTTTGTTCGTATTTTACTACAACTGGTATAACTTTCAGTAGAAAATTCCGATTTGAATGGTTCAAATTGTTTTAGTTAGATAATTAGATTATCTAGAACTTTCATGTTGTAATATAGTTTATTTGAGCGAACTATTAGTGTCGTTCTAATGAAATAACGAAAGGGTACAGAAAAATAGTTTTTCTGCCGCCCCGGGGGCAGTTTTTGGCGCCCCGGACGCGTCCCGGACGAGGTTTTCTCGCGCCCCACGGCCCTTGCGTTATAACGGACCCTTCTCTGGATGCTGTTTTTGTTTTCGCGATAACTTTTGCTACGAAGCTCGGAATTTTGAGTTCTTTATATCGATTTGATCGGCATCAAACATTCTACAATATTTGATAATTAATTATTTAGAATAATTAGTCTCCCTAAATAAATCATATGCATTACGAAAATCTTGTGATAGTGATATAATATGATTATGTCACGAATTAGAAACATGCAATGGCATGATCCCTCATAATATTTAAGTCTTGGAAATGCCTTCCATATCCACAACTACCGAGTTCGGTGTTACGTTTCACGTGGGTTCAGGCTAAAGTCGGGCACGTGATATTGAAACAATCGAAAGGGTGGCAAGCGTTAAATCAGGACTTGTGAGGCACAGGCTAAAGTCGACTCACTAGTAGTTTATTTGAACGATACGTTGGATATGGTTGTGACTTAACTGTCCAGGCCAATCAGATTGGAGTTCGGGGCATAGATAGGATGCACACACGGAACTGGGATTGTATGGGATACGATCCATCACCGAAATCCCATAAAGGTTCAAGAGTCGTATTGGATACGATTGGATATAATCCTACCTAAATAACGGGATCCCACCCGATAGGCTAAAGTCACTTGTGGGAGGAACGGAAATATGGGTCTTGAGTGTTATGGACTTGGAGTCCCGTATCGGTATGAGGGTTATCGATCCGATAAAATAACACTATCATATAATCATCATATAAGCATATAGATTAAGTACTCACGGTTAGGAGTTAATCTTCATCATCCGTTTAGAATTATATTTTCAAGCAACACCAAAAATATCGATGAGATCGATATGATAGATAGCTTTTGGGCCGGAATTACCGTTATTAACCTTGATAGTCAAAGAATAGTTCTTAGACTTAAAGGAACGTGTTGGACACGGAAATGGTAGATTCGGGGCTCGAGGCATTGGCTTTAGAGAAAGCCGGGTTCGATAAACTTTAAGAAGGAATCGAACGATATTACGTGCCTTGTGGTGGCATGTATAGACGCATATTTCTCAAAATTGTTTTGAGAATTCGGGTGTATATGAAAGTAAAACACAACGCTCATGAAATAGTTTCAAGAGCTAGAACGCGTTGAATGGTTCGATGCGGCTCAAAGAGTAGGTTAATTTTGAGACGCCTTATGGGTCTTTGATTAACACTCGTGTGTTGATGGTACGAGATTTGATCTTCGTGACCGAATATCATATGCATTCGATAGATAAGTCGATCCCGAAATTGCATATGATGCGATGTAAATTTGAATAGGAGATGCTTGGTGTGTCCGGGGAATCCAAAGCATAGAGATGCATGGATGTCCTTGTAATTCAAAAGCGGGATCGATAGAAATGTATGTCTAAGGGTATTTTGGGAAAATGTTTTCCAAAACAGAAAGTTCGGACAAGTAGTTGTTCAAACTAGTGACTCAAAGAATGGTGAAATCCGAGGAGGATTAAACCAAGAGGTTGATTGCTTCTTTTGGCATTGCCGTCTTGGCCATATAAACGAGATTCGCGTATCTAGATTTCATATGATGGATTGCTAGAATCATTCGAATTAGATTCGATTGATTAATGCGATAATTATTTATTAGGCAAGACGACAAAGGGCATCATTCTCCAAAGGTTGGAGAAAGATCCAACGAATTATTGGAACTTACATTCACATGTAGATGATCCGATAAGTTCCGAGGCAAGAGGAGGCTATCGGTATTTTGTTACGTTTATGGACGGTTAAAGTAGATATGAAAATATCTATTTAATGCGTACCGAAATGGAGACTTTTGAAAGGTTCAAAGAGTTTCAAAAACGAAATACGAAATCAACTAAGCAAGAAAATCAAAGCTTTTCGATAGGATCGAGAAGACGAGTATTTGAGCTAAACCTTTCGATAGGATCGAAGAGGCGATATTTGAGTTATTAATATTGATGATCATTTATGATTGTGGAATCGTTTCACGATTGCCTTTATTCGGAACATTGAGATGTGTCTGAAAAGAGGAAATGAACGCATGTTGGACATGGTTCGATAAATGATAAGTCCAACGGATATCCCAAAAAAAATGTTTTGGGGATACGCCCTTGAGACAGTGGTACTAATTAATGGTTGCATATAAGATATGGACCATAAACCTTCTAATCGGAACAAAAGACGCCATATGAGATATGGATCGGAATGGTTCCGAAGTTGTCACTTGTACATATTTGAGGATGTGAGTGCATTTCGAAATTTGTTTCGGTTAAACTCACTCCCAAATCTAGAAATTGTTCGTGTATCCTTAAGGTAACTAAAGGATATTAGTTCTAACGTCCCGACGAAAATTAGATTTTCGTGGCTCGAAGAGATGCCTTCTTGGAGGAGGACTAGATGCGCACAAGTTTGGAACTTGGTGTCATTTATCTCTATGCGGGCTAGTGGGAGTAGAATACATCTCGAAAGAGTTCGTGATTTGAAAATGAACATTGTACCGATGAAAGTTGACATGGCTTCATCAAGAGTTGATGAACGCAAGTCGAACACACAAAGGAATTTTTCGTAGATCAAGTAGGCTATATCATAAGCCGGTAAATACGGATTTATCGAGGCTAATGATGATAGATCGAAATCATATGATGATTCGATATCCTACAAGGATGCTATGAAAAGTTGATTCCACATGACATGGTGTCATGAAATCTGAGATTCGATCCATGTAAATTATCAAGTTCAGAACTTGATTTCATTACTTTCTGGGTTAGACCCGTGAAATGTGAGTGGGTTTTTCAAGATGACGAACCGACATGGATAGGAATAAGCATATATGTAAAGCGAGGCTTTTTGCGAAGAGTTTCATGCAATTCATAGTCGGACTATGAAGAAACGTTTTCGCATGTTGCCATGCTTTCACATTCTCGAAATTCTGCTTGCCATGGTCGCATATTATGACTATGTGATGTGGCAAAATGGATGTCAAAACCGAATTTCTTGACAGAAATTTTATGAAAGGATGTGTACTTGACACAACCTTACGGTTTTGTCGATTCATAAGAATCGGGGATAAGATATGCACGCTTTAACGATCCATATGATGGATTAGAGAAATCTTCTCGGAATTGGAATATTCGTTTTGACAAAATTATAAACTGTTATAAAATTGTCGAAACGAATGGAAACTTTGTGTACACATGAAGGTTAGTGGGAGCTGTGTTATATTTCTTGTAACGACAAAGGATTTAGACGAGACTGCTTATGAATTAAGCGTGAAGATCTATATGATAGATCTAAGAAGTTCCTCGTTCTATGTTATAGCACATATATCGACATATTGTTGAAAATGGTTTTCAACATGTAAACTCCTTGGAGGAGATAAATCGAAATGTCGAATGGCAGAAATTTTCAACGGCTCGATGTGAGACATCAAGCAGCGCGAAAAGTAATAATATGATGCCTTACATTTGATGTTAGGATCTATGATATCTGTCATGATATGTATGTGGCTATCTGTCATACAAATAAAGCGTCTAGTTCACCGTCAATAAAATTCATGGGAATCACATGAGTTTGAATGTAATTCGATTACATGAGACTAACTCTTGTGATTGTATAATTGTTATACAAATATATACATAATGGTTATGTATATTTAAAACCCATCGGGATTTGTATTGATAGAGGTGAAGTTTATCCTTGAATACTTTGCGAAAGAATTCATGATTTATTATCTATAATGGTGTGGAGGACGTGTTGGTTATAAAGAGTTATAACAAACAACAGTTTCCAAAGATGAAGCACGTCCAAATATGTAGCACGACTTTCGATCACAAAGTGTGTACATGTTTTGCTTAAATGAAAACACGGTTATGTGAAAAGGTTCCACAAGACCAATAGTTTATGATTCTATTTACGGTGGCGAGTATATTGCGGTTATTAATCGCAAAAGGAAGTGGTATGGATCAAGGATACATGACCAAACTCTAGTAGTCACGAGTTATCGGATTTATGGTTGTTTATTGCGTGAGACGCAATAGTACAAGCCAAAAATGCTGAGGTCACAACCACTTCTAGCCAATACTCAGAAAATTTCATTTGATCCATGAAATTTTATGAAAAGATGTGATCGTAGGTATTGGAAATGTTCCAATCCTGATGATGATTAACACTAGCGGGAACGTGCGGACCCGTTTACAAGACCGCTCTCTCTAGTCGCGCGTGACTGTCATGCGATGACTATGGGTATGGAGATACCTAGAGGAGGAAGAAGAGAGTAGAGTGTAGTTATCTAATACGATAGTCCTCGCAGGTTATGGGTATGGAGATACCCATAGGTAAACGTTGTATCACCCAAATACTTAGTCCATATGAATGCATTCCTTTTAAAATTTTTGTTTACTTAAATTAAATATGCATTCACCTTATATGAAAACAGTGTGCGGGTTGTGTAATATGATTGTTACATGAACCTTGATTTGAACTTGTGTGGACGTCGACATGGTTGAGGACCATGTGCAGCGAAACCGTCACACTTAAAGTGTCATTTCTAAACATCCCTAGTCGCGGATCAGTTTGCTTAAGAGAGAAGCATTTCTATTATTGGATAGACTGAACGCATACACTAGTACGTTTGCCGAGGAGATGATTATGTTTTGCTAATCATGGGACAAGGTGCTTGTCGAATCGGGAACGTAGATATATGTTAGGTTACATGTATTGGATATGACCAAAACCACGAGTCCATGACATGGTTTAGTCATTATAGATGGACTTGTGACGGATGGGGTTTTAGATTCTTCATACTTGAGGGGATCATTGATTGCGTTACGTGCGTAACACAATGCTTTGATATGATCTTACGCTCACCGTAACAGGGAGTTAAAAGGGTCATCATTGGGTATTGTCCGAAACACGGAATTCAATGTGAGTCTCCAAGATAGGAATTGTTTATTCCGAAAGGAAGATATATCTCTTAGGCGCCGCTCGATGAGTCGATTAACGAAATCTCTGGCCAGAGTCAATGATATTAATGGTTAATATCGATTGAAATTTGTTAAATCAACTCGGAATCGGGGAATAAGTATAGTTAATCAAATTATAAGGATGACTATTACCATGCCTTTTGATTAACGGATATCGCAAACAAGAGAACTAGTAACCGCTATTCGAGATAGACACAATGATCACAATCATTTTTCGTTTTAACATGGGTAGCCATGATGGAGTGACTAGATCCCGCTAATGGGCTTGTAGTGCCATGGAAACGGCCTACTGCCATCGTTAAACGAACCTACACGGTCACACAACGAGTCGTACTATGTCGGGCTTGATTGCAAGTTTTTGCACATTGGATGTGCATGGCTTTAGCGTATTTGATACGCGGGCCAGATTCTCTGATATAGTGTATATGTGATATACATGAGTACCTTTTAGGTAAATCTGAAACTGAGTGGGAGACTGAAAGAAATACAGTTTTGGATCATCGCTAAAATGGTACGTAGGACAAACGAACGTACGCGTTCGTGGGCATACAAAACAGATTAGTAAAACTGGTATAACTTTCAGTAGGAAACTCCGATTTGAATGGTTCAAATTGGGTTAGTTAGATAATGAGATTATCTAGAACTTTCATGTTGTAATATATTTCATTTGTGCGAAGTATCAGTATCGTTCTAATGAAATACCGAAAGGGTGCGACAGTTTGACATACAGTCAGTAAAACGGCCGTAACTTTCGGGTCCGAACTCCAATTGGTCTGGGCCAAATTGGGTTGGAAATATAATTAGATTATCTACAACTTTCGTAAATGTTCAAAGTCGGTTGGAACGATTTAATATTTTCGTTCTGACAGATTACTGAAAGGGTGTATGCAGTTTTCTGTTTGAAAATGTGTATAGAAGATATACATACCTTTTGGCCCATCCTTATCCTATGGAGTATATATAGGATGTTTCTCTCTCTCTCATCAGTCCAACCAGTTGAATAATTAGATTAGTTCAACCAGAAATTAAGAGACTCTAATCACTTGATGAAAGAGTGCGAAGAGATTGAGAGAGAAGGAGAAAAGAGTTTTCTCCGTCTAGAGAATCGAAACGCAATCATGCAAGTTCGCCGGTGCATCGTCTAGGCAGGTGCATCCGCGACCGAGGTGCTACGACTCACGGTGGATACGGGTAGAGGAGCGACACATGTGGCTCTTCGTTGTGATCAAACCGGAGAAGTAATCGAGTAACGGGCTGTGGAATCATGCGGGCATGGAACGCACGAAGACAACCCGAGGCGTGTCGAAACGGTGGGAGACGTGCGGTATGGGACGTACGGGCTAGTCACCAACGTGACATCGAAGGAAATAGAAGGCGGCGATCAACCCTTCGCGTGCCATCAATTTGGCACTGGTATGAATCTGTCCTTCTATTCGCATCGTACCCTCGAAGTCGTGGCGTGATCTCGGGAATCGGGGAATCGAACCGGGCCTACATATCCGCTGCGCGGGCCCGGGGTCGAGGATATTCCCAACAGCTATAGCACCGCTACAACTGCTATATTTGTACGCTTCATGCTATAGCAGCATGCTATATCGTTGTAGCGGAACAAAATGCTACAAAACTAAAATCCGTAGCCATGCAACGTTAATCTCCGAAAACCTGCTATAGTGCGTTATAGCGCCGCTATTAACATTGATTTTCATACATTGCGCTCAATCCCCAAAATAAGCCCTCAAAATATCACACCCCAAATGTAAATTAGGATTTCTAGGAAAAGATTATTTTAATTGTTATGCCTTATGAACAGGCCTTTTCTGAAAAACATGTGGGTGAGTGTGCGTGCGCGTGTGCGTACGCGTAATGCTCAAAAAATGTATGTATACCTGAAAGTGCCCTCACTCCCCTTCGGCGTATTTTATGTATCTCATATTATTTTAGAAAATGATTTATTTGTTATGTTCTTTTATATGTGATTTATGCGTATGTATTGTTTATATTTTAAATATATATTATTTTAGATGTAAGATACATCAAATATCTGACAAGTAAAATTAGCAGGATTTTACAACTAAATTTTATAAAACCTATAAAATTTATTTATTTCAATTCACTATTTATTTTGACATACATATTAAGTTGCAACATAACTTTTTATCAAGCTTGATTTATTGAGATATTATGTAAGGAAATACGATGAAAATAATCCATATTTATATAATTGAATTTGAATATTATCATTAGTATTTGTGAACCTATTTTTTTTAAATCCTGAATAATACCTTGTAGATTATAGTTGTGATTCTGTTCAAAATTTTGAAAAATAAATTAAAATGAAAGATAATAGTTTGCCTGAAAACACAACTAATAATTCAAATTTGAAAAGACCATAAATTAAAAAGTAACATATGATTTTAAATAATTCATTATTATGTTTTTTCTTATTTAATTTATGCCATTAATTTTAAATTATATGTTCGATTAAATGTCCGTGATATAATTTATAGTTTTTGAAAATTAAAAATAGAGTACCTAAATCACCCCCATTTCCCATTTATGTAATAAGATTATTAATCAAGATTAAATTTATAATTTTTTAGTACACATAAAGAAATAATAAAATTATATAACATTTTAGTTATTTTTAGTATGTACTATTTTATTTTATAAATCAACGTAAAATATACATTATGTTTTTTTTACATTATACGATGTATTTTTTATTCCATCCCGGATATTTTTGAAAGGTAACACTTGACTTTATTTAATAGGGCCATAAGAAATTATCTTTTTAGTAAAACTTTTTCAATGCTCAGATATTGTTATGAAATATTAAATGGATATACGATATATGTTATTAAATAAACTATATCATTTATTAATTGTTTTATTGTGTACTATCTCAAGTTTGGTACTTCATATGGCTCATTGTATTATATGTTGCAGAAATTTGTTTGTATATTCTTATTTAGTAATTTTGAATTTTTGATATTCTACCCACATTAGAACTTTCAATCAACATATAAGTATACAATATGAAAGTATGTCTAACAAATTTTCGTGTTGTCTTTGTACAATTAAATCACAAAAAAAACTATTAAAATATAACACACGATGGACCAAAAACTAATATGTAATACTCAAGATTTGTTAATTATTAGAACGAACACAAAATTACGAAAACAAGCAAACAACTCAACAAATAAGATATTATTTTAATTATTAATTCATGGGAAGCTATCCTATGTAACAAAGGAGGTATAACAAATAGATAATTTGTGAACCCTAATTCAAGCAATCCTAATTCCTATAGAACTGAGGAATATAAGAAATGGAGAGTTAGTGCACCCTAATTCAACAAGGGTAGGTACATTGACAGACTATTATATCATGAGGAATATCATCAATACAATTTCCGACACCTCCGGTATATTGTTTCTGGCATACATTCTGGCATTCGTTAACATCATGACATCCTCCGATTATAAAAACTTGGCAATCATTCGCATTTGCTCGAGGTATTATATTCAGAGCTGTAATATAAATTAGATATCAATATTTTATGTAATAGCATTACTTTTTAATTATCACTTTTATTAATTTGATCTATAACTATCCTATAACATCATTCTTTGAGGAAAACTTATTGGCAACTTCGAAATAGATAGGCTAATATATATATAAATTAATTCAAATAATTACCTGAGGAGAAGACAAAGAGAACGAAGAAAAAGCAAAGAGACTTGGACATGTTGATATAATGAAGAGAGAAGATAGTAATTCGTATTTAGATTTTATTCTCCAATATTTTCATTGCGTAATGTCCCATTTTATAGGTGAATTATACCTGTTGAATATGCTTAATATCAATTAAAAATTAAGTGTCTTTGATTTCTAAGAAAATGCATAATAATGATAGATTTTCTAGATATTCTTTTTTTTTTTAATTAAGATTTTCTGGATATTCAATATACATTTTTTAGGTAAAAAGTTCAATGCATATTAATAAGGCTGATTCTCCGGTACATTTATTTTTTACAAAAGGCCAAATTTCATATGTAATTTGAAAAGAATAATTAGGAAATATTTTCAATTAATAATTAATAATACGTTTAAATAGAAACTAAATTATCATTCACATGATATAGAAAGATCCACTTAATTAAAAAAAAAACATATTTTCAAAACGAGTTGTACATGTACCAGATAATTGCCCAACAAACAAATAGATCTTCCAAATGTTCAATGTATATTTTTAAGTAAAAAGTTCAGTGTAAATTTATTCCATTAATATCAATACAATTTTTTAAAATGTAATAATAAATAATTCTAAATATATGTACTAATGAATATTTTATAAAATGTGTATTAATGATTAATTTGTATAAAAAAAAAGTTCTTATTTAATCGACTGAAATTTTCTAATTATATTCATATTTTATATTTTTAATTACAAAGCTGCTTTTTTTTTTTTTAAATAAATCCCGGGAAACAAGTCATAATTGAAATGCCGATATTTAATTACAAAGGGCTTCTTTTAATTATTATGCCTATAGAAGAATTTTTTTGTAATATCCAGACTATTTAGGAGGTTTTTTGGAAATTTCCCAAAAACGAATACAATCCATACAATCATTATTATTATTATTATTTCTCTCTCTTAATTAGTCCGAAGAGGTGCGAGTAGTTAGGAAGATTTGATGGCGACTTGAAGGTGCCAAAGTTCATCGGCGATAATTCAGTGACAGTGACAGTTACCGACAATGACAGTTCGACAGTGACAGTGAGATTACTCTTCTCGATCCTCTTTCGAATTATCTTCTCGATCAGATTTTCTTCTAGCGATAATTCAGTGACTTGGGCAATAGTTCTTGGCAGCGATTAGTTATTGGCAATTCTCTTTCCAATTCTCTACAGCGAAGATAGTTCTTGACAGTTCTAGCGATTTGGGATAATCTCACTGGGCCATTCTCTTCTCGATCACAACGACGATAGTTCTTGGTAGAACAATTTGGGAGTAATCTCACTGGGCGATTTGCTTCTAGCGACAATTCATGACAGGGCGATCACAGCGATTAGCATCTGATTATCACAGCAATTAGCATCTGATTTGAAGTTGCGATTTGCTTATAGCTATTTGCTTCTAGCGACAATTCATGACAGGGCGATCACAGCGATCAGCATCTGATTATCACAGCGATTAGCATCTGATTTGAAGTTGTGATTTGCTTCTAGCGACAATTCATGACAGGGCGATCACAGCGATCAGCATCTGATTATCACAACGATTAGCATCTGACACAGCGATTAGCATCTGATTTGAAGTTGCGATTTTCTTCTAGCCATTTGCTTCTATCGACAATTCATGATAGGGCGTTCACAGCGACCAGCATCTGATTATCACAGCGATTAGCATCTGACACATCGATTAGCATCTTATTTGAAGTTGTGATTTGCTTCTAGCAATTTGCTTCTAGCGACAATTCATGACAGGACGATCACAGCGATGAGCATCTGATTATCACAGCGATTAGCATCTGATTTGAAGTTGTGATTTGCTTCTAGCCATTTGCTTCTAGCGACAATTCATGACACGGTGATCACAGCGATCAGCATCTGATTATCACGGCGATCAGCATCTGACACGGCGATTAGCATCTGATTTGAAGTTCCGATTTGCTTCTAGCGATTTGCTTCTAGCGACAATTCATGACAGGGCGATCACAGCGATCAGCATCTGATTATCACCGCGATTAGAATCTGACACAGCGATTAGCATCTGATTTGAAGTTGCGATTTGCTTCTAGCCATTTGCTTCTAGCGACAATTCATGACGGGGCGATCACAGCGATCAGCATATGATTATCACAGCGATTAGCATCTGATTTGAAGTTGCGATTTGCTTCTAGCGACAATTCATGACAGGGCGATCACAGCGATTAGCATTTGATTTAAAGTTGTGATTTTAAGAAAAACCAGCTTTTCAGAAAATTACTCTTCAAATTCTTCAGATTTCAGATTGGATTACAAGTTATGATTTTCTTCTACCAATTTTTCAGAAAATCAAGATAAGAAAAACCAGGAATTTAAGTCTATACTCTACCCAAATTTTAGAAAAAGGATGCTCAAATCCTAGACCTCTAACACCAATTCTTCCTATTGAATCGCTCACACAATTTTTTTGATACACTTTGACTCTATGGTACTTGAATCTTATTCCGACGAGGCCAACACGTGATGGACATTCTCTCTTTGAATTGTTGCGGAAGTGGAGGTCGCGCAACAATGTCCATACTTCGTACCTCCATATCACTTGTTCATCTCTACCTTTTATCTCAAAAACTCGTTGTAATATCGTCAAGGCAAAAAAATAGGATTAGAGATTTTACTGTCTTGAATTAGGAAATAGTCTTTTGTATTGGCTCTTCGGGGGAGCTTTGGCTATTATGGAAACATGATGTACAAGTGCAAATTATAGAGCAATCTTATTATTATATCTTTGCTTATGTGTTCGATGCAAAAACCAATTGTAAATGGAAGCTTCTTTGTGTTTAAGATGATCAACATCGAGTTAATACTCCCGCAATTTGGGAGATGATTGAGAACCAACTTCTATCAAATGAGCCCGCGTGTATTATTGAAGATCTCAATGCGATTACTTCTATGAGGAAAAAAGAGGGAGGGTCATCTTCCTTTAATGTGAATAATAAGAAATTTGTCAACTTTATAAATAGGAATGGCCTCATTGATCTCGGATGTAACGGGCCGGCATACACTTGGGAAAATAAGAGATTTCGAGGACAATACATTAGGCAATGGTTAGATCGTTGTCTCGTCAACGTTGCCATGAATGAATTATATCCCAATGCAAATGTTTTTCATCTCCCCCGGTTTCATAGTGTTCACCATCATATTCTTTTGCGTACCAACGTACCAACTAAAAGATTCAAAAAAATCGTTCCGTATTGAGCATTGGTGGCTACTGAAGGAAATACAGTTTTGGATCAACTAGAAGAAGGTACAAATAAGGATGATGAAATGGTTGAGTTCACAATGAGATTGTGTAAACTCAGGAACCAGGAGATGGTTCGTTCGAACAGACAAAGATGGTTCGTTCGAACGCACTATCGTACATTCGATTGAATGTGTTATTTAGTTCGAACGCATCTATGTAGAACTGGAACACAGTAACAGTGGCAACTTCGTTCGAACGAACCGTAAGGTGCGTTCGAACGAACTATGTTCCGAATTTTGCGTTGGCAGTTTTTATCTCCAATTAATTATCCTGTAATTAACGATATGATCTGGGATTAATGGTATTAATCCTCAGATCTGGAGAAAAGAGAGAGAGAGACAGGGATTTGTGTGTTTTTCTTCTTCTTCTTCTTCTTCCTCAAGAATCCATTAGAGAAAAGAGAGAATTTGGAGAAAACTTCTCAAATTCAGATTCAAGCAAGTTTACGCGTGAGTACACTAGGAGGATTCACGTGTGACCGGAAGCCGAGAACTCGAGGTGGATACGGGTAGAGAGATCTTTCATTGTGATCTAGGGAGAGCAAGAATGGGCAAGGTCGGAGCTTAGTCGGAACGATTCCGGTTGTATATGACTAGGCAAAGCTTCGTCGACGGTGTCGAATCGTGCGGACGTGGGACGCACGTGTTGCCGAAGAACGGAGCGAGAATAGCAACTACAAGCGCTTGCCAACCCTTCTCCATGATCAATTTCACGTGGTAGGTCACTATATATATATAATAGTTATATATTAGTAGTTGCATGTTGGATTATGATTCATATCGTGAAATCGATGGCGTGGTCCTCGGGATCGGATTAGATCGGTCTCTTCAATCCGCTGCGCAGAGGTCGGTAGTGACGCCCATATCCAACAGCTACATGAATCCGACTTCAAAAGTGTGGTACTTGATCACCTTGGATCCGCACACAACTTGGGAGATCGCTTACTCGCGCATGAAAACCGGTCTCACTCTTTGGAAGAATTCGTAAATTTTCCCTCTTGATCGACTCAAATCTATCAAGGACGAAATGCTCAATACGCAAACCCAACTACCCTCTCATGATAATCTTTTAATGCAAAAAGTGCTCCATAACCTACACGAAAAAACTCTTGACCAAATCGAAGTTTATTGACACCAAAGATCTCGCGCCAATTGTGTACTCGGTAGTGATCGCAATACCCGATATTTCCACCAACCTCTATTCGCCGTAGCCAAAACACCATCCATTCGCTTCAACTCAACGATGGTACATGGCTTGGCGATGAGACATCCATACGACGTGCGTTTGTGCGCCATTACAAATCCATCTCTTCATTTCAAGAGGTATCTTTGCTATCGCATGTTTATTCGTCGACCTTTCTCGATTCGTTACCCAAAGTATCTGAAGCCGATCGATCGCTTATGGATGGTGCAGTCTCAAATGACGAAATTTTGGCGGAAATAAAGGATCTCGGATCCGACAAAAAGCCCGTGCCCGGATGGTGAGACGGGTCGATTTATTAAGACCTTTCTCTCCGATCTCTTCCTACATATATCCACCACGATACATATATATATTTTCGAACCAGAATACTCCACAAAGATCTTGGAGACGCACACGTGGTTATCATCCCTAAACTAAGCGAGCCTCAATCTATTAATGATTATAGACCGATTAGCGTCCTTAATATGATTTATAAAATTATTGCTAAAATTCTTGTATCTCAAATTCGTCCGAGCCTCATGACCATTATTGCCGAGGAGAAAAATGCCTTCCTACCACAAGGTCTTTTTTCCGACAATATAATTGTGCTAAAGGAAGTACTACACTCGTTTAGTCAACGTAATTTTGGCACTCCTTCTTTTGCACTTAAAGTGGATCTATCAAAAGATTTTGACCGTATGAGTTGGGATTTTAGCAATGCGATTCTTCTCCAACACAATTTCTCTTCACAAATCTCAATATTAATTGATGCGTGTATTCGTAGTGCTAAATTTTTGATCCTTCTGAATGATCACGGTGATGAATTCTTCAAACCATACCGGGGTTTACGTCAAGGGTGCCCTTTGTCTCCGTACCTATTTATTTTAGGTATGGATTTATTATCGCGGTCCCTAAAGTTTGCTATGAACTCTAATTATATCGATGGGGTCAAACTAGCCTTTTCCGCACCCAAAATCAATCACTCCTTATATGTTGACGACCTCACCATCTTTGCCGCCGCTAACTCCCAAGAAGCTAAACGGGTTCGCGCGGTCCTACACTCTTTTGGTCTCGTGTCGGGTCAACAAATTAATCCGAGCAAATCCAAATGGTTTAGTAAAAATGTATCACTAATGAGACAAGAGGAGGTACTCGCTATCTTAGGCGGTATTAGGACGGACGAAGTGGAAAGATACCTTGGGGTTTATATCCGTAAAAATGGTATGCTAAATACGCATAATCTCAGCCAACAAGTGCAAAATAAACTCTCTCGTTGGAAAATTCAAACGCTTTCGCATGCCGGTCGCGTAGTGCTCATAAAATCCGTTCTTCAAACTATACCGATTTACCCGATTTTCACGGAAATTTTACCAAAAAATACCCTATTGAAAATTACTAGAATGACCCGTCGCTTTTGGTGGGGTAAACAAGAGGGTCGATTTCTTGCGCTTTGCAAATGGGAGAAATTGGCGAGATCGAAATTGGACGGCAGTTTGGGTATTCGCAACTTATTGGGTTTCAATCAAGCTCTTATTCAAAAAAGCCTTTGATACTTAATCTCAAATATCAATAAACCATGGGTTAACATTATCAAGGCTAAATACTTCTCCCACAATACCATTTGGCACACGAAACGCCGAGGTATCGTAACGAAATTTTGGAGAAGCCTAATTGATCAAAGAATCAACTTCAAAGACAATATCAAATGGAAATTTGGGAATGGTGAATCTTGTTCGGCGATCGGATCGCCTTGGTACCGGAATTGGGAGAATGATGCCCCCCAAAATCTCCGACACCGCAACATGTTTGTCTCTGATTTCATTGATTATGAGACGGTTTGTTGGAATGTACCGCTTCTTCTTGAAATTTTTGGGGCGTCTAGAACGCTTGACATCCCGAAAATACACCTATCTCGACATCCTCTCTTCTCCAACGAGATAAATTGGTGTGGACTCTTGAAACTAATGGGGCATTCTCGGTCAAAAACGCGTACCATCATATACACCCGATCCCCCAAACAATCCAACCAGAATCCGAAAAAATATGTGCCATTATTTGACGCAATAAAATAATCTCGCCTCGGGTGGTCATTTTTCTTTGGCGGATTTGCTTAAATGCCGTACCAACTAACGTGAATCTTCATCGACGAATTAGCTATATTCCCACGACTTGTAAGCGTTGTTTAAATGAAGATGAAGACATCTTACATATGGCTTTTTTATGTCCACAATCGAAGTTAGTTTGGTTCATATCTCTCCCTTAGCTTGCGAGTCGACAATATTAGTGGTGAGCCCAAAGAGGTAATCTTCCATCTAGATAAAAGCCTCAATGAAACGCAATCTGGCATTTTTACCAATACCTTATGGGCCATTTGGAAAGATCGATGCGAATTTATTTTCCAAAATATTCGATACACCCCTTCGACAATAACTCGCATAGCCCTTGGGATCACCAAAGCAAATAACCTATTTCAAGATATAAGCATCATCGCTCCCACGAACGGTTTCACTGGAGATGAGGAATTTACAAGTCATGTCGACGGTTCATGGACTGAAGATGGTACGAGTTTGGGCGTTGTAGTTACACGGGGCACATAGGTCACGTTTTATGCGAGTATATATACTCAAGCTATTTTTCCTCTTCATTCGGAATTAAAGGCGTGTATAACGGCGTTACATCATCTCAAATCGTCAAAAATTAAGTCTTGCGCAATTTTGTGTGATAATATCTCAATCATCCAAGCCATTAAAAATATCACTCATGACTTGGATTGGAGATTATATTTCGAACTTCAAGATGTCCGAGCTATGATTAAGGATGAAGATGGTTGGCATTTCTATCATATATCGAGAAGGGACAACACGAAGTCGGACGCGCTAGCTCACAAAGCAAGAATTCATAAAGTTTCACGGTTGTGATTTTCCTCCGTAAAGGCTCAACGTAAGTTTAGAAGCCGATTTTTATAGTCATCTATTTATGCGTAATTCAACTTTATGTAATGTGACATTGTTTGCTTTAATATAGCCTAAGGGTCTTTGTGTCCGCTTGCGCGTGCGTGTGTGGGACCTGGGTGGATGGTGTAATAGTCAAGACTTTTTAATTATTAATTACATAACGTCTTGAATATTATACCCACAATCTAGGATCAAAAGAATGTACCCAACATTACCAAAACAAACAAATAACTCCATAACTCAACAAAAAGGATATTATTTTAATTATTAACTCATCAAAAGCAACCATCTTGAGTAATAATATGAACACATAAACTGATTACATATTTGACACAAATACATAACTTTGTATATTTGATTATAGTACAAATTTATTTATTTGTGTTAAATTTGTGATCAGTTTATATGAAAATACCATTACTCCAATCCTTATAAAATACTAGTAAACCCTAATTCAACAAGGGTACCTACATTGACAAACTACTATATTATGAGGATCTTTTATACAGTTTCCGACACCTCCGGTATATTGCTTCTGGCATACATTCTGGCATTCGTTATCATCATGACATCCTCCGATTATAAAAACTTCGCATTCATTCGCATTTGCTTGAGGCATCATATTCATAGCTGTAATATAAATAATTTGACAACAATTTGATATCAATATTTTATGTAATAGCATTACTTTTTAATTATCACTTTTATTATTGTGCTCTATAAATATGCTATAACATCATATTATTTAATTTACCGGTTTATATTTTTGAATTTAGACTTGTTGATGTAAGAACAGTAGAAGATAATTTCATGAAGAAACATAAGAGAATTAAATAGCATAACACAGTAATTTTCAACCGAGCTATGATAATATAAAATTAACATCGAATGAATGATGTATCTTTCGGATATTTATTTTTTTATTTAATGAAGAATGTTTTTTTTGTTTCATTCATTGTTGATGTCAAAAAAAATCGAACTCATGACGTTTGATTTATTGTACTATGCACTCGATCATTTGAACTATGTATCTTTCCGGCTAAATTCTACAGAATAAATTTCTGCTAGAGGTAAAAATTTCAACCTCGAAATACATATATTAAAAACAAAATTGAAATTTTTTGAATAATTACCCGAGACAAGAACAAACATGATGAAGAAAACACAACAAGAAGACTTGGCCATGCTGATATTGATATTGAAAAAGGAGATTATATCAATTTAGATTTTAATATGCAATTCTTCTGTAATGTCTCACTTTATAGATGAACTATGTCTTATGAGTATAATTCACATTAATTAAAGATTCAATGCATATAATTTTTTAAGAAAAAGTTCAGTGTATATTAATAATGAGAAAAAATTCAGCACTTCGTGTGCAGGTCGAAATTGATATATTTTCTTAAGAATGAGTATAATTAACATTAATTAAAGGTTCAATGTATATACTTTTTAAGAAAAATTTCAATGTATATTAATAATGAGGACAAATTATGCACTTCATGAGCACGTTGAATTTAACAGGACACGGAGTGAATATTAATTTTTTTTTTGGATGTATAATATATTTTAGATGTATGTTATACCACTTTTACATGTACATTTAAAATATATGTCACAAATTTTAAATGTATGTTAAATCATTTCACTTATAAGACGTATCTTTACCTGTGATACATTTTTTGATATAGTTTATAAATTTTAGATGTACGGTACACATATTTTAAATAGAATACATGTTATAAATGTTTACATGAATGAATTGAATATATAACAAAATTATTTGATTAATTCATTGAATCGCAAAAATATAAATTATTGATATTTTTGTTGTTTTAATCATTTTTCAAAATTTTAAATTTTGTTATTAACTTAAAAATATATATAATTTTCTGAAAAAATATAGTATAGGACAATACGTGTGTTTTTTTTTTAAAAAACAATCATAAAATACGCGAATAATTGATCAGGTTGAATACGGAAACGTCAATTTGTATATCGTAATATAAAAAGAAGTAATTAACAGTGGAAATAATATATTATTTTCTTTATTTATTCATCACAAACATTCCTCGAGAACAAGCAAATAACACAAATAGGGAATTAACAAACTGTATTTAGCATGGATAAGTACAACGACAAACGTATCCTCGACTAGTATCAAAAACGCACTTTGCAGTGGCGCCACTGAAGTTATGATCGCAAAAATAATTGCATCTGTTCCCAGTACACATGCTAGATAACTGTGTATAAATTGAGCAATCCTTCGCATTTGCTCGTGGCATCATAATCGCAGCTGTGAAGTGTAATATCACAAAAAAAATTATATATAGGTTATTTATGATGTGCTCATGTAAGAATCATGTAATTTAATTTCAATAATCAAATCAAGAGAATTAATGAAATTGATAATTTTAAAAGTGCCCTTTGAATATAAAATGAGAATCCAATTAAGTACACTATTTTAATTTGAATTATTCAGCAAACATGCTTACATTGCAAATATATATATTCAGATGTATATTTATATACTAAAAAAAATGTTGATTATCCTTTAAATTATGGGTACTGAATTTGGGCTAATCAACTTTCTACTAGAGGTAAACTTATTTTATTTGCAACTTCGAAATGGATATGCTAATATTTAACTAAATAAATTCGAGTAATTAATTACCTGAGGCGAAGACAAAGAGGACGAAGAAAAAGCAAACAGATTTGGCCATGTTGATAATGAAGAGGGAAGATTGTAATTCTTCTTTAGATTTTAATTTGCAATACTTTCATTGTGTAATGTCTTATTTTATAGGTAAATTATACCTATTGAGTATGCTTACTATTAATTACAAATTAAATGTATTTGATTTCTAAAAAAATGCTTAATAATGATAGATTTTCAAGATTTAATTTTTCTCTAATTAAAATTTTCTAGATATTCAATGTACATTTTTATGTAAAAAGTCTAATGCACATTAATAAGGGTGATTCTACGGTACATTTATTTTTTACAAATCATATTCAATTTAAAAAGGGAAATTAGGAAATGTTTTCAATTACAAATTAATACTAGTTTTAAATAGAAAATAAATAACAATTTACATAATACAGAGAGATCTATAATTTCGAAAGTATCTTTATAAAATGAGTTGTACTGGATAATTGCCGAATAAATAAATAGATTTTCCACATATTCAATGTACATTTTTTAAGTAAAAAGTTCCATGTTCATTTTTTCAATGTATATTAATACAACATTTTAAAAACATATTTATATTTAATTCTTAAATTATGTATAAATAAATTCTGTATAAAATATGTATTAGTAAATAATTTGTAAAATATATATTTAGTTAATTAATAGAACGAAATTTTTTATTGATGTACATATTTTGTATGTTTTGTTACAAATGACATAGTTTATTCAAACAAATCCCCAGGAACGAGTGATAACTGAAATGCCGATTTCAAAATAAGGCGTCGTATTTGGACTAGAACACCATTCATCGAGCAATATATATGAAATGCCGATATTTTCAGAGAGTTTTTTGGATTTTTTTTTTTTTTTTTTTGAAAGAATACCAAATTGGTATTCGGTCTAATATAAAAACGAAAAGTATATTTACATGAGTAGTAATTAGATTACTTGCACTAGATATCTAATTCTTTGCTCTATGAAGCCCTTTCTATGTTATTGTCCTCCATAGCTCTAGCTCCTCCATCGTTTTGTTGGCGGTGTTCATCGCCGAGTTGTTCTTGTTTCGAAATATCCGTGCGTTTCTTTCCTTCCATGTTGTCCAAGCAATTGCCGCCCAAATCTCGTCCCATTCCTTCTTTTTGTCTTTGTCTCTAGATTTTCGGTTGGTAGTCCATGTTGTTTTTAAGTCTCGCGATGCAACGAAAGTTGGTTGAATATTCATTTGTGTTTCTACCACCCTCCAAACTTCTTTTGTGTAAGCGCATTCGGTTATGATGTGTTCGGTGGTTTCATCATGTGCGTTACATAGGTGACATAAATGTTGGTTTGGCCAACCTTTTTTTTGTAGTATATCTGCCGTGTTCAATCTTTTCAATATTGCAAGCCATAAGAAGGTCTTTATTTTCGGGGGTATTTTCATCTTCCATAAATATTCACTCCATTCGACTCTCATTCCGGGATCTCTTAAGAATGTGTACATTGCCTTTAATGTGTATGTTCCTTTTTTATCCCACTTGAATCTCGCCTCGTCATTTTCTTGGTTAATTTCTACCGCGGCCGTGTAGGTGGGTAGGTATTTGACTAGTTCCTTTAAGAACATGGAACTTTTGGAAATTGGTATTTCTTTTATATCTATTGCTCGGTTTATTCCATATAATTCTTTAAGAGTTGTAGCCTATGTACTTTCTTTTTCTTTATCTATTTTCCATAGGCATTTCATTAATAGCGTGTCATTTTTAATTTTCATGTTGGGAAGCCCTAGCCCCCCGTTCCTTTTTGGTAGTGTTAATGTGTCCCAATTAACCAAGCAATTACCCGGGTTGCATTTTCCCGCTCCTTTCCAAAGAAATCCTCTAATTATCTTTTCTATTTCTTTATTAGTCCCTTTTGGTATTTGCATTACTTGCATGTGATGGGTTGGGATTGAGGCAAGAGTCGCTTGTGCCAATGTTAGACGTCCCCCATTGAGAGCAACTTCTCCTTCCATGAAGCCACTTTGTCTTGTATTTTCTTTATTAACGGAAGGAATAACACTTTCCTCGTTTTTTTTGGAGGTTAAAGGTAGTCCAAGATACTTGAAGGGAAGGTCTTTCTTTTGACATTTTACTATGTCGGAAATCGTTTGAGATAGATGATCCGGGATGTTAATCATTGAATAACTCGTCTTATTCCAATTTATTTCTAGTCCCGTTATTTCGGTGAATAGTTCCAACGCTTTTGCTATTATCTTGAGATTTTTTGGATCCGTCTCAGCCATTAACAATGTATCATCCGCGTATTGTAGTAATTTTGTTTTTATTCTTGAGGAAGCTTGTAACATTGGCTTTATTTTTTCTATAATATCTTGAAGAAGGTTTATTGCCAAATCAAATAGTAGAGGAGATAATGGGTCTCCTTGTCTTAGCCCTTTTTGGTGGAAGAAATATGGTGAGACTTGTCCGTTTAATTTTATTGCCGATGATGAAGAGATTAGCAAGTTTTTTATCCAAAGGTTCCACTTATTCGGGAATCCTTTGGCTTCCAATAGCTTTATCATGAATTCCCTAAAAGAAATACAGTTTCGGATCAACCGTAAAAGTGTACACAAGGATAAACGAATGTAGGCTTACATTCGTGGCCATAACGTTCAGTGGGAAAATCCGATTTGAATGGTTCAAATTGGGTTAGATAGATAATAAGATTATCTACAACCTTCATGAAGAAATATATTTCATATGAACGAAGAATAAGTGTCGTTTATGTGAAATACCGAAAGGGTGCAACAGTATGACATACAGTTAGTAAAACAGTCATAACTTTTGCATACGAACTCCAATTGGGCTGTGCCAAATTGGGTTGTGTAGATAATGAGATTATCTACAACTTTCATGTTGGTTGCTTTTCTGTCAGAGAAATTTATCAATTTCGTCTGGACAGAATACTGACCAGGTTCATGCAGTTTTCTGTGTGAAAGTGTGTATATTGGATATACATGCCTTTTGGCTAATCCTGATCCTATTAGGTATAAATAGGATACTTTCTCTCTCATCATAATGCGATTTAATACAGAATTAATCTGCCAAAGACACTAAGAAAAGAGCAAATTCAGATTTGATCTTTCGTGAGTGAAAATGTGCAAAGAGAGAGAAATAGAGAATCAATTCGATTCGAGCAAGTTCACCGGTGCATCGTCTAGGCAGGTGCATCCGTGACCGACGTCTTGCGACTCAAGGTGGATACACGTAGAGGAGCAACATCTGAGGCTCTTTCAGTTGTGATCGATTCGGACGCGTGAATTCAGTCGGAGACGAAATCAAGCGAATCGGCGATATCAACAAACGGTGAAAGACGCGTGGTGTGGGACGCGCGGATTGTCACCAACGTGACAGGAGATAGAAGGCAGCGATCAACCCTTCGAGTGCAATCAATTTTGCACCGGTATGAATCTGTCCTTCTATTGCATCATACCCTCGAAGTCGTGGCGTGATCTCGGGAATCGGGGAATCGGACCGGGCCTTCATTCCGCTGCGCGGGCCCGGGGTCGAGGATATTTCCCATCAGTGGTATCAGAGCGATTGCCATCGATTCGAGGGTCGAATCATAGTCGTATATTAGATATACGCACGGGTTATCAAAGTTCGTACCTGTTTGCATGATGTTACAAATATAGAATGTCAAATTCCATTAAAATCACAAGTGAAATTCGCTAGAGATCGATCAATAGTTGATTGAGAGTATCTAGGAATGATCATGAAAAGGTTTCATGATTGATCGTTTTGGAAACGAGCGAAAACAGGCTGAACAGCGCAAAAATCGCATAGTCCGTTGTAACGGACTGGTTAGTCCGTTGCAACGGACACTGTATTAGATACAGGAAATTAAGGATTTCTGCGAAATACACATATTCCGTTATAACGGACTTGGAAGTCCGTTGTAACGGACCCTGTATAGAATGCGGGGGTGTGAGGAGGACTGTGAAAAATGCATATTCCGTTGCAACGGACTTGGAGTCCGTTGTAACGGACCTTGTATCTGATACGAGGTTGCGGGGATGCCAAGGGTGTCTATTGGAGTCCGTTGTAACGGACTGGGTCCGTTGTAGAGGAGTTCTACGCAGTTGGTCCGTTGTAACGGACTGTATGTTGCGTTGTAACGGACTGGTCTCTGGAAATTTGGACAAAGGTTTGCAGAAAATAGCGTTGTAACGGACCTAGGTTGCGTTGTAACGGACATGTTTCTGGCAAATTTTGGCCAAACTCAGGAATAAATAGCGTTGTAACGGACTGGACTTCCGTTGTAACGGAATGCCAAGTATACTGGAGGTCCGTTGTAACGGACTATGTTGCGTTACAACGGACTGGTTTCTGGTTGCTGATTTTGTTTTCGTGATAACTTTGGCTACACAACTTGGAATTTTGAGTTATTTATATCGATTTGATCGGCATCAATCATACTAGCATATAATTAGATAATTATTTAGAATAATTAGACTCCCAAATAAATACATATGCATTTATGAAATCTTGTGATAGTGATATAATTGGATTATGTTACGAATTTAGAAACATGCAATGGTATGATCCCTCATAATATTTAAGTCATGGAAATGCCTTCCTTATCCACAACCATCGAGATTGATATGACATAGTGCGTGGTTTCAGGCCATAGTCGGGCACGTACTATTGTATATATTGGTGCGGGTGGTAAGCGTTAATTGGGGACTCACGTGGTTTCAGGCCATAGTCGGGCACGTGAGTAGTTCAATTGAACGATACGATGGATATGGTTGTGACTTAAACGTCCAAGCCAATCCGATTGGAGTTCGGGGCATAGATAGAATGCACACACGGAACATGGATTGTATTGGATACGATTCGTCACCGAAATTCTATAAAGGAACGAGAGTCGTATTGGATACGATTGGATTTAATCATACCTAAAATATCGAGATCTCATTTGTCGGCCATAGTCACTTATGGGAGGATCATAAAATATGGGTCTTGAGTGTTATGGACTTGGAGTCCCGTGTCGATATGAGGGTTATCGATTCGATAAAATAGCACTATCATATAATCATCATATAAGCCCTATAAGATAAGTACGCAACGTTAGTAATCAATCTTTTACTTCATTTGTAGATCATGTCTTCTAGTAACACCAACACCTTATCGATTAGATTGGTATTAGAAAAGGAAAAGCTAGTGGGTCGGAACTACTTGGACTGGCACCGAAACCTGAGAATAGTTCTCAGGCAAGAGGGCAAGAGTCACGTATTGGATACGGAACGAGTAGAACCGGGCCCCGATGCTACGGCCGAAGAAATGGCCGCGTTTGAGAAACTTAAGAAGGACTCGAATGATGTTACGTGCCTCATGTTGGCATGTATGGACGCTAGTCTTCAAAAGCAGTTTGAGGACTCGGATGCGCACATAATAGACGTTGTGCTCAAGGAAATGTTCCAAGAGCAGGAGCGTATTGAACGGTTCAGTACGCTCAAGGAGTTAGTAAACTGCAAGATGCCTTCGGGGTCTTCGGTGAGTACTCACGTTTTGAAGGTGCAAGCTCTCATATACCGTCTTGAGAAGCTAGGAGAGAAATTGTCGAAGATTATGCAACAAGATTTGATCTTGTGTGCACTTCCTCCAATGTTTTCTTCGTTCGTGACTAACTATCACATGCATTCGATGGATAAGACGATCCCTGAGCTTCACGGAATGCTCAAGAATTATGAATCGGAGACGTTGAAGTCGTCCGGAGAGAACAGGGCAAGAGTTGCCGGAAATGTTCTCACAATTCAGAATAAGGATCGTAAGAGATCAAGGTCCAAGGGCGGTTCGGCTAAGAAACGTTCGAAGCCGGATAAAAAGGGAAAGGAGAAATCCAAGGATGAGACGTGCTTTCATTGTCACAAGGCTGGACATTGGAAGCGCGATTGCAAGTCTTACCTCGAGGAGGTGAAGAAGGGCAAGGCGGTTTCAGCGACCGGCCTCTCAGGTATTAACGTTATTGAAGTTAATATTTCAACTATGACTAATTGGGTATTGGATACCGGTTGTGGGACTCATATTTGTCGAAATATGCAGGTTCTTCAAAATAGTCGAAGGTTGGAAAAGGGCGAAGTCGATCTATGATAACACGTAAAATAGGTCGTTTAAAAGTGTAAATTCAATCTTACGAGTTAATCAAAACAATTTATAACAAATACTAATCAAAGTGATAAGTATAGGTTCGATCCAAGGAAATTTTGCGTATAATCGAAATTGCAATTCAAGAACTATTTCTATTGGTCCAGAGGCTATAATATTTTGTCACAATCAATGTTTAGGCTTCACAAATCTCTGGTCAAAATATCACTTTCACACACACAAGTTTCGAATTTATAAAGATGATTGATCACAAGGGTATTTTAGGCATTAATCAAATTCCAGAAAAATATAGATCGCAAAACAAGATCTCAAATTTGTCAAAAAGATTCACAATTTAATAATAAGAGAGAGAACAGAAGAATTTCACAGGTTTGATATTTCAGTAAAAAGTAATGATTGAATTACAAGCAGGTCCCTGGCAAATTACAGAATAGTCCAGACAATTTTGAGGTTGAGTAACAGTTTTCAGAAATTCATATCAAATCGAAAATTATATCAAACAAACTCAATCAAAATCCTAATTCAAGAGTGATATCAGATCTAAAGTTTCTAATGAAATTAGGAATTTAAACGGTTCTACAATTGATCCAAACAGCACAGACAATGAGGTCCAGAATTAAGATCTTTCATCAATTTACAGTTTAGTCCTTAACAGGCTGATTTTGTAAAATCAATAACAAATAGAAAATTGCAGGAAATTGATTTATTCAAAAAACTATATTAAACTACAGATCTAGATATAAACAGTGATATTGAGAAAGACTTATTTTTGAGTAATTTTCTATTTTAAATGGAATTAGCAAAACAGCACAAAACAATCGAGTATTTCACAAAGGAAAAATAGGAAAATTACGAAATAAAATCCACAAAAATTCTACAAATTCTATTTTATCAAATATAACAGATCTACAATCAGAGTTTATTCAAATCTAATATTTTCCTAATTAAAACGCAACAATTGTAAAAGAGAGTACCGAAAAAGGAGAGAATTGAGTCCAAGAATGGATCTTGGAGAGGTCCTCGAGCCTTCACGCCTTGAGAGGAGGTGAGAGGACGAGGAGAACAACTTCCTTGAGCTTGAGAAAGGGAGGAAAAGATCCTCGGAGCGGCCTCGAAAACCGTGCGGAGACACGATCTTCTCGGCAAAATGGCTCGACGACGAGCGAGAGGAGCTTGAGAGCTTCTTAACAATGGAGGGGGAAGAGGAAGAGACCTTACCTTCCCCCTAAAATGGTGGTTTGACCAATGAGGACCAAAGGTGAGTTGAGAGAGGGATCTTGGAGTTTATTTATAGGAGAAAAGAGGGGGAAATTCGAAAATTCCAGATCTGAGGTTACAACTTGCATGATTAGGTAGATCAAGTTGCAACGAATCCAACGCTTCAAACCGCATCCAATTTGGACATCGTACGGCCGAGAAAACTTGAAAATACAATCACAAAGCTTCTCCACGGATCCAGATTAATTCTTTTTAATTCATCACAAATTCGCAGAATTCTGTGGACTCAGCCTCCATTTAGACAGCATTGGAGAGGAGAAGTTACTGGGCTGTGTTTAATTTTCTTCTTTGGGCCAGGAAATGGAGGTGTCAATTGGACAATAAATGGAGAAGGGGTTTGGGCTGCATGGCTCCAAAATGGGAAGTTTGAACTGCCTGGCTCGGTTTTCTGTGGCGCTGGCTGTGTGGCCGATCGTGTAGCACACGGATAGAGAGGTTAGATAACATAGCAGCGTGGACCACACGGTTTGGGATTCACCAAAGATCAAGTGCTCTATTCAGTTGACCGGTCAGCTTCTGAATCTGGTGCGCAGAGAATTATGTAGTCTTCCGTGTAACGAGTCACGCCTTTTGACCCGTTTGGAATAAAAGCTCGATTTCTCTCTCATGCTTCCGTCAAATATCAACATATGATATATCAAATCGATCGGCACGACGAGACGAATCCATCTACAGCCCTGGTTTTGCGAGATTCTGCACTTTTCACCTGAAATAACACAAAAACACATCTTAAAGTATTTTATCTCAATAAATTGGAATTATGAATATTTCTTATACTTTAATCGTATTTAAGCATTTTAATTCTATATTTTGTGTATGTAAAAGGTGATGAAAAATCTCCTTATCAATCTACGCGTCGGGAATGGAGCAAGAGTTGCTGCGTTTGCCGTAGGAGTAGTTAATTTGACTTTGCCTAGTGGACTTATATTAGTACTAAATAATTGTTATTATGTACCGACATTATGTAAGAACATAATAAGTGTGTCGAAACTGGCCAATGATGGCTATGAATTCGTTATTAGGAATAATGAGTTTTCGATATGTAAGGATTCTATTGTCTATGGAAATGTTCTGTTAGAAAATGGTCTTTATGTGTTGGATTTCGATCACGGAAATAATAAGTCCATATATAACGTTAATGCAAAAAGGATTAAATCAAAAGTTGATAATCGGACTTTCTTTTGGCATTGTCGTCTTGGTCATGTGAATGAGAAACGTATTGCTAGACTCCATAAAGATGGAATGCTAGACTCATTTGAATTGGATTCATTTGGGAATTGCGAATCTTGTTTGCTTGGCAAGATGACTAATGCGCCGTTCTCCAAGGTCGGAGATCGGTCCAACGATCTATTGGAACTCATACATTCCGATGTATGTGGACCAATGAGAATCGAGGCAAGAGGAGGCTATCGATACTTTGTTACGTTTACGGACGATCATAGTAGATATGGATATATATATTTGATGCGTACTAAAGCGGAGACCTTTGAAAAGTTCAAAGAGTTTCAAAACGAAGTTGAAAATCAGCTTGGCAAGAAAATTAAAGCCATTCGATCGGATCGAGGTGGCGAATATTTGAGCTATGAGTTTGAAGATCATCTAAAAGATTGTGGAATAGTTCCACAATGGACTCCGGCAGGAACGCCACAATGGAATGGCGTGTCCGAGAGGAGGAATCGGACCTTGTTGGACATGGTTCGATCTATGATGAGTCAAACTTCCCTTCCAAAATCGTTTTGGGGATATGCCCTTGAGACAGCGGCTTTCTTATTGAACCGCATACCTTCTAAATCGGTACAAAAGACTGTTGGTTCAAATTTCCTATTGTTTGATTATCTCAAATACAATGTCGATACTACTAACGAAATCTAGCAAGATAAATGTGTAGGAGATAGGTACAAAATGAAAGGATCAATCAAGAATAACAACAATCAAAGACGTCAAAGAATCACGGATAAAATCAAGACGCACATGAATCAAGACATTGAAGAATTGCGAAGAAGATCAAGACATAGAAGATTCCGCAAGTTGGGATATCTACCTAATCATCAATACAATATATAGGTATCTCTAAACTTGTTTAAAAGATTAAACTCAATGAAAAAGTACTTGAATTCAACTAAAAGGGCTGAAATCAGTATGTCCGTTGCAACGGAATTCCAGTCCGTTGTAACGGAACTACTCGATTTATTCAACATGGGAAAAACCAGTATAGTCCGTTGCAACGTAATCACCAATACGTTGTAACGGAAATGTACGTTGTAACGGAACTCTATCTCCGTTGCAACGGTATTTTATTTCCAATGAGGAAGCCTGTCACAGAAGAATGTGCGTTGTAACGGACATTAATGTCCGTTGTAACGGACATCAAGGCTTCACTTCAGTATAAACTTCCACATAAGTCCGTTACAACGGAATAACCAATCCGTTGTAACGGAACCCCTCACCACGTTGTAACGGAAAACTCTCCGTTGCAACGGGAATTAAAACCAAAGCTGAAGTGTTGTCTCAGTAGCATGTCCGTTGGAACGGACTCAAGTCCGTGGCAACGGACTAGCTAACACAGACTTCCGTTGCAACGGACTACTTACGTTACAACGGACTGTATAATAAATTCAAGTACGACAGCCTCCAACGGCTAGTTTTTGAATCACTCCGTTGCAACGGACCATATGTCCGTTGCAACGGACTATTCAGAATAAGCAAGTGAGGGAAGGGACTATGTGTTCTATAAATAGAACCCTTCCCTCATTCTCTCTAGGGACTTCAACTATCCAAATTATACCTTCAAAAGAGAGAATCCTTGCTATACCATTGAGTTAGATAATCTTCTAAAACATTCTTAGAGATTAGATTTCCCTCTTCTCCTTTCAAATACTATTCCCAACTTGCGTGACCGATCACGTCTTAGTTCGTATTTAGAAATTGTAATAGGCTAGTACAAAAAGTGTAAAGAGCCTTAGCTATAGATCGATAGAAGCGTGTAAATCGATCTAGGCAAATCCTTGTAATCGAGTTGAGTTGGAATTCAATCGAAAGCCAAAAAGAGGCACAAGGCATTCCCGGAGACGTAGGTACTTGCCACTAATCGAATCGGTCGATTAAGCAAGTAAAGGGTGAGTTAAAGCTACAGAGCAACCACCTACCGAACTCCGTAATCAACATCGTGTGTTAACGTGTTCGGTATTTTCTACTCTATTTAAATTTCATTAATTAGCTTCCGCAAGAAGAATTTGTATACCTAGTCGAAAATTGCCCACTAGGTTACCTATTCACCCCCCTCTAGGTTAGAATTAACCAACAATTGGTATCAGAGCAGGAATACAGACTGTCTCTTTGTGTAATTGACTACTTGTATTCGTTTATGGCCTCACACGGTTTTAGGAGGGAAATTACATACCCGAAAAAATTAGATGATAAAAATTGGAACCTTTGGAAGAAATGCATGACAAATGTATTTATTCTCCAAGATTTAAAATCGGTGGTGGAACGCGGGTACGAGGTCAAAATGGTAAAGACCTCCGAAACTAATGATACACTAAAAATGTGTCCCACCACCGAGGCAAATGTGATGCTAGACATGTGTGCCCAAAAGTTAATTCTAAATCATATGGATGGGTCAATACCCGTACTAGTGGACGGAAGTACCACATCTAATCAAATGTGGCGTGCTCTCCTTGATAGATTTGAAGGAAACGATCAAATGAAGAGAACCAAATTAATGGGACTAAATCAACAAGTTGAAAGTTTCCGAATGATCGAAGGTGAATCCGTAGATGATATGCATACACGCATGAATCATATCAAAAACGGATTCACCGCTTGGGGAGAGTCCCTAACAAACTCTCGAGTTGTAGGTAAAATGATTCTAGCAATGCCATCGAGTTGGGAAACTCATCGAATCACGTTGGAGGCGATGATGGCTAAGCAAGACCTCACGCCGGACGTTTTGTTGAGTCACTTACGAAATGTCGAGGCGCGCCTAAATCAACGAAGTGACAACACGGCAACAACCTCACACTCTTCACCGACTCCCAAAAGTGATGCTTCGCATGACTCAAGTCATGAGGTAAATCTAAACCTTGAATTTCAATCAATTACATCGAATCGAGATTCAAGCTCAACAAATGAATCGGAATATACGTTAGAGCTTAAATTACACAATGATCTAGTTCGGGAAGTGACCCGGCTCAGAAAAATTGAGAAGGAAAATGAGAGCATGATACTCGCTCTCAAGGATAAGGTATCGTCACTCGAATTTTCGGTAACTTCGCACAAAGCCCAATTAACCGAATTAAACGGATTTTCAAAATGCGAGTGTCAAGCCCTAAAAGTAGAGACCTCATCTCTAAAAGTCGAAGTTCAAAATTTAAAATTTATGAACGAGTCCTTGAAGAGTACATGTGTATCTCTTACACGTAGCACTCCTTCATTGGACAAAGTCTTGGAGGGACAAAAACCCGATGATAAGACGGGTCTAGGATTTAAGAAGACTACCCGTCATGAACCCCGTCCTACAAAATCCAATGATCAAAAAGATAAACGGGAGAACAACCAACAACACAATCGGGGAAATGCATTCATATACCGTGACCAAAACTACGGTAAGAATGTAAAAAGAGAACACCCTAAAAATAATCGGTTCTATCCTAGGGATAACCACGTTACCCAACCATTATCCCATAAACGCATCGATTTGGGACAATCCGAGCGTCTATGTCAACGGGGATCAAATGGGTATTTCTATGAGGTAAATCACCCCGCAAACCGTTCATATCTACAAAGGGCTCTTAAACCTCGCAACCATACGCGCAAACCTTTTCAACCGAAAAACAATTTTGTCAACTCAACCAAACCGATACCTCAAAAGAAACCCCTAACAAACCAACTTTCAAATTACTTTGTCAAGAGTTCCGAAACCATCAACAAACCAACAATTGCTTTTTGCAATTATTATTGTAAGTTAGGACACATATCCACGAGTTGTGATCTTCGCTACCCAAAATCCACTCCAAAATTTGTATGGATGCGTAAAGATAGACACACCATGGGCCCCTCCACCTCAAAGGGTGTTGGACCACCAAGGACCTAAATCACGTGTGAAAGACTCACTCCCTCACCACACTACCATAAGCCAAACATTAAGGGGGAGTATGAGTACAAGAATTCATATTAGATTAACCTTCAATATGAATTCCCTATTTTTATAATTATCTACACACTTACGAAAAGGGCGAGAAAGGTATTCTTGTTTCCATGAAGGCACACAAGACCGAAGAGAGAAGTCGAAAAGCTCATCGTACGCAAAACTTCACGATCTATCGTAGAGGAAAAATGAGCCCTAGAAATTGATCAAGAACTCTCTTTCGCAAGCTTGGTTCTCGGGTCCATGACCGGAGCAAAGGTATAATATCTCTATAAATGACTTAAGCATTAAAGCTATTTGGTAGTTATACAAATATCATCGATTGTCTTGAATACTCGCATGCTCATTTGTATAAAATTCTTGTACACAATTTTTCCAAAAAGTGCATATTTCCACATCCATAAAACTTATTTTAAATAAAATATATTTTTTTTTTGGAATTTGTGACACACAAAGACTTTTTCAAAATCAAAATTTTAAAACTCAATCTCAGAAGATAGTCCGTTACAACGCACAAATGTGCGTTACAACGGAACTCAAGAAGACAAGCTAAAACCTGAGACAACATAAGCTCCGTTACAACGGATAAACCAATCCGTTGCAACGAATAGGTCCTCTCCGTGGTAACGGAATTCACTGCGTTACAACGGTCTACCTCAGCTCAGAAAGTCTCTCAAACCACAGAAGTCCGTTACAACGGATAAACCAATCCGTTACAACGGACATTTGCGTTACAACGAACCTATTTCATTATAACGGACTACTGAAATACCAGCTGATTACCCCCAAATCGACAGTTGCGTTATAACGGAACTAGACTTCCGTTGCAACGGAGTTCACAATAATGCATAAAACTATTCGACTGGTTTCTCTCTCCACTCTTTCCACTTCGTAAAAATCTCTCCAAAACCGAAAACCTTCTAAAATCCCTCTACTTTAAACCTATCCACTTCTTCAAAACCGAAAATCCAACCTATTTAAAACCCCTTCATTTACTTCCCAAACTCTCTCCACATCTCAAAAACCCTAATCCATCTCTCAATTTCCTTTCATGGCATCGAGAAGAGCAAGCAAACGTCCATTACCAACAGGCAATCGCCGATTCGAATTCAACAATACCGAAAACAACTATCTCTTCGAATCAATTACGCGAGCACGTAAATTTCAGGACGAATTCAAAGAGCGTCCGGTCGCGAAATGTTTCTACGTAGAAATTCCTCCCGAGGCTGTCACGCTTCGCGAAAGCCTCCAACATCGAATCAACGATTGGAGTATCGGTGGGTTGTGTAGTCTTCAATACCCCGTATACAACCAAATCGTGCGTCTCTTCTACGCTCACGCCACACATGACGACGACAACAAATGCATTCGAAGCTATGTCCTAGGAAAGGAATTAATCATCTCGGAAGAAAATTTGATCGAATGGCTCGGTCTATCCTCGGCCGGTGAGCGCTTCTATGTGAGTCGTGGTGACTCATATCACGGTAATGACTCGGAGGAGATGGAGAAAATCACCACTAATGATGGAACGTATTCATACTCCACCAAATACGAACCTAATATCCGAATCGCATGGCAAATCGGGAATAACGTTCTCACCCCGGTCGTTAAATTAAAAACGAATCTCGAAACACGAAACAAGGTGTTAATCTACAATATATGGTACCAAGATACACCCACAATCAACATTCCCAACTTGATCATCAAGCACATGGAATACTCGTTGCGAGTCGGCACATCCTCTCTTCCCTATGGCCACATCATCACCCTCGCATGCTTCAAATCCGGGATTACGATACCGGAATCGGAATGGCCATTTGGGAAGGTCACGACCGACAATCTCTTGACTCCCGAACGCCTTGAAGTGTTCGGACTAAGTCGAAAGACCAATCGAGGCCTCTCGGACCACTATTCTAGAAACAACCGAGCCGGTCCCTATTTCTTTCCTGAAATTCCCTCCGCATGGGTTCGATTTGACCCTCCGACGCAAGATACCAACAATCCTCCGGAACCGTTCCGCCGGCCCAAACGACGTGCTCTCAATGATGGCTCTAGCTCATCCACTCAACCGTATCTAACTTCTGAGGACATGCAAGCACTTCTCGCAGCCCAAACCCTCGAACTCAACACTAGCGCCGAATCAAGACGCGATGAGATCCTCGCCGACAATCGTACGACCCGCGAAATCGTTCTTGCGGCCCGCGATGAGGTTTTCGCTGATAACGCCCTCAACCGAAACCATCAAGTTCAACTCCGTACGGAATTATATGAATATATCGATACCAAATTCGAGGAAATGAACCTTCGCTTCAAAGCCTACAACGATCCCGACGATGAAGACTCGAACGGAGATGATTAGAGTTATGTGTGTCTACCTAGCTCATTAGAGCATCAAAACATTTTCTAAAATTAGTACCTATTTGCATATGTCTTGTCATGTGTGTTTTAGAAAAACTTGTTTTAATTATGCTATTTCGTATGTGTATCCATGCATGTTTGCTTATATAAACGTGAATTTATGATTAAGGTTTGATTTCGTTAAAATGTTTTGTGCAAATGAGTATTATATTACTTTGTTAACTTTCTCATTACTAAAACTCGAAAATTATATCACATATTAATCTCAAAAATCATTCATAATTTAAAAGAGTATTCAACTACATCAAAGCTCATACACGCGCGATATGCACGTGTTTAGGGGGAGCTTGTATGTAGGGGGAGCTTTCCTTCATGATTTTTCCAATTCAATCCCTTTTAATCCACTTTCAAAAAGGGGGAGAAAGGATAATCGTATTGGAAAGATACCGATAATCGATGTATCTCTCCAAATCGACATTGTTTTGAAATGAATCAAAAGGGGGAGTTTGTTGGTTCAAATTTTCTATTGTTTGATTATCTCAAATACAATGTCGATACTACTAACAAAATCTAGCAAGATAAATGTGTAGGAGATAGGTACAAAATGAAAGGATCAATCAAGAATAACAACAATCAAAGACGTCAAAGAATCACGGATAAAATCAAGACGCACATGAATCAAGACATTGAAGAATTGCGAAGAAGATCAAGACATAGAAGATTCCGCAAGTTGGGATATCTACCTAATCATCAATACAATATATAGGTATCTCTAAACTTGTTTAAAAGATTAAACTCAATGAAAAAGTACTTGAATTCAACTAAAAAGGCTGAAATCAGTATGTCCGTTGCAACGGAATTCCAGTCCGTTGTAACGGAACTACTCGATTTATTCAACATGGGAAAAACCAGTATAGTCCGTTGCAACGTAATCACCAATACGTTGTAACGGAAATGTACGTTGTAACGGAACTCTATCTCCGTTGCAACGGTATTTTATTTCCAATGAGGAAGCCTGTCACAGAAGAATGTGCGTTGTAACGGACATTAATGTCCGTTGTAACGGACATCAAGGCTTCACTTCAGTATAAACTTCCACATAAGTCCGTTGCAACGGAATAACCAATCCGTTGTAACGGAACCCCTCACCACATTGTAACGGAAAACTCTCCGTTGCAACGGGAATTAAAACCAAAGCTGAAGTGTTGTCTCAGTAGCATGTCCGTTGGAACGGACTCAAGTCCGTGGCAACGGACTAGCTAACACAGACTTCCGTTGCAACGGACTACTTACGTTACAACGGACTGTGTAATAAATTCAAGTACGACAGCCTCCAACGGCTAGTTTTTGAATCACTCCGTTGCAACGGACCATATGTCCGTTGCAACGGACTACTTACGTTACAACGGACTGTGTAATAAATTCAAGTACGACAGCCTCCAACGGCTAGTTTTTGAATCACTCCGTTGCAACGGACCATATGTCCGTTGCAACGGACTATTCAGAATAAGCAAGTGAGGGAAGGGACTATGTGTTCTATAAATAGAACCCTTCCCTCATTCTCTCTAGGGACTTCAACTATCCAAATTATACCTTCAAAAGAGAGAATCCTTGCTATACCATTGAGTTAGATAATCTTCTAAAACATTCTTAGAGATTAGATTTCCCTCTTCTCCTTTCAAATACTATTCCCAACTTGCGTGACCGATCACGTCTTAGTTCGTATTTAGAAATTGTAATAGGCTAGTACAAAAAGTGTAAAGAGCCTTAGCTATAGATCGATAGAAGCGTGTAAATCGATCTAGGCAAATCCTTGTAATCGAGTTGAGTTGGAATTCAATCGAAAGCCAAAAAGAGGCACAAGGCATTCCCGGAGACGTAGGTACTTGCCACTAATCGAATCGGTCGATTAAGCAAGTAAAGGGTGAGTTAAAGCTACAGAGCAACCACCTACCGAACTCCGTAATCAACATCGTGTGTTCACGTGTTCGGTATTTTCTACTCTATTTAAATTTCATTAATTAGCTTCCGCAAGAAGAATTTGTATACCTAGTCGAAAATTGCCCACTAGGTTACCTATTCACCCCCCTCTAGGTTAGAATTAACCAACAAAGACGCCATATGAGATGTGGTTTGGAAAAGCTCCAAAGTTGTCTTTTGTTAAGATTTGGGGTTGTGAAGCATATGTTCGAAAATTAATTTCGGATAAGCTCGAACCCAAATCTGAAAAATGTATATTTGTCGGGTATCCTAAGGAAACAAAAGGATATTATTTCTATCTTCCAATCGAAAATAAAGTTTTCGTAGCTCGAAGAGGAGTCTTCCTTGAGGAGGATTTTATCTCTAGGCGAGTGAATGGGACTGAAATAGATTTTGAAGAAATTCGAGACCCACAAACGAATGTTGAACCGATGAACGTTGATCCGGTTTCGGCAACTTTTGATGAAACGGAGTCAAGTGCACAAGGCGCAATTCGTAGATCGGGTAGGATTCGTCAAGAGCCTATACGATATGGTTTTATCGTGGCAAATGACGATGAAGTCGAATTCATAGATGATGAACCGACATCTTATCGCGAGGCTATGAAAAGCGAGGATTCCGATAAGTGGCAAACTGCCATGAAATCTGAGATTCAATCCATGTACGATAATCAAGTTTGGAACTTGATTGATCCACCTCCCGGGGTTAAACCAGTGGGATGTAAGTGGGTCTTCAAGAAGAAGACCGACATGGATGGGAATGTAAACACTTATAAAGCACGGCTTGTGGCGAAAGGTTTCAAACAAATTCATGGTGTAGACTATGAAGAAACGTTTTCTCCCGTGGCAATGCTTAAATCCATACGGATCTTACTTGCTATCTCTGCGTATTATGACTACGAGATTTGGAAAATGGATGTCAAAACCGCATTCCTTAACGGGAACTTAGAAGAGGATGTGTACATGACACAGCCCGAGGGTTTTGTCGATTCAAAGAGTCCAGATAAAGTGTGCAAGTTGCAACGATCCATTTATGGATTGAAGAAAGCTTCTCGGAGTTGGAATATGAAGGAAATACAGTTACAGATCAACTAGTTGAATATACAAATGAGTGTAGACAAACATACGTGTTCGTCGGAACGATTGGATGCATAATAAGATTATGCAAATCTGGCAGAAATTACATGGTGCGTCATGACGCACCATATTGTGCGTCATGACGCACAGTAGAGTAATTCTGAGAAAGCCAATCTGTGAGTATACCGTCACGACGCACCAATTTGTGCGTCATGACGGTGGTGCGTCATGACGGACGTTATCGTGCGTCATGACGATACACTGTGTAACGGCTATATTCAGTAATTGTGACTGGTGCGCCGTGACGCACCATATGGTGCGTCATGACGCACTGTGATCCGAATTCTGGATTAGCAGTTTTTGATACTCATTAATACTCATTAATCACAGAATATATTTATATTCTTGTAACCTCTCTCTCTCTCTCTAAGCCATTATTCTGTGCTAAGAACTAGATCTAGAGCTTGGAGAAAAGAGATAAAACTTGTGTGACAAGTTGAGGAAATTTAAGCAAGATTGTGGTGAATTTTAGGGGAATTCACCGCAACCGAAAGACGAAAAGCTCGAGGTGGATACGAGTAGAGAGATCTAAACTAAGATCTTCGACTGTGATCAATCGAGAGCAAGAACGAGCAAGGTCGGAGACAAATCGGATAGAATCCGGTTGTATACGACATAATCGGAGCTTCGGATTTGGTGTCGAATCGCGCGGGCGTGGGACGTGCGTGTCGCCGGAATCGAAGCAAGCAGTAACTAACTGAACAACCCGTCTCCGTGATCAATTTCACGTGGTATGTTTCTATGTATATAAGAGTTATATTCATAGGTTTAGTTGCATTTCATGATTCGTACGGTCGAGTCGTTGACGTGGTCCTCGGGATCGGGTCGGACCGGGCCTCTCAATCCGCTGCGCGGGGCTCGGTAGTGACGCCGATTTCCAACAGTGGTATCAGAGCGATCGTCACGATTCGATCGTCGAATCGATTTCGAATAAGTGTTATTCGGAATTTCATGTAGAATTTTAGGACATAATCATGTAGTTGTAAAATTAGGACCATAGAAATCTTACTAGTATTTGATCATGAGATGATCAAAAGAATCTAGAAGTAATCATGAATTGTTCATGATTAATCGTTTTTGAAACGATTAAAATCTGTTAAAATTACAAAATAAAACTGAATTTCAGGTCTGGTGCGTCATGACGCACGATATGGTGCGTCATGACGCACACGGGAAATCCAAGAGTTGGATCTGAGGCGTTACTCAGTCCGTCGTGACGCACAAAAGTTGTGCGTCATGACGCACTGTGTAAATTCGTACCATCATGACGGACCATTTGGTGCGTCGTGACGGTAGAAGTCCAAAAAGTTTCTGGCAAACTGAACAAAATGGTTTTGTTCAGTGCGTCATGACGCACCCTCTGGCGTCATGACGGATCAGAACAGTCCGTCGTGACGGTATAATCAACCATCATGACGGAAGAACCTCAAAAAGTTTCTGGAAAACTGAACAAAATAGTTTTGTACAGTCCGTCATGACGCACCGTCTGGCATCATGACGGAAGAACACGGTCCGTCGTGACGGTAGTAACCAACCGTCATGACGGAGGAACCTGAAATAGTTTCTGGAATAGACAACAAAATTGTTTTGTATGGTCCGTCGTGACGCACTGTCTGGCGTCATGACGGACCTGTGAAGTCCGTCGTGACGCACGTTATGTTGCGTCATGACGGAAGTCAATGGAAGTCCATTTTAGTACGGTGCGTCATGACGGACGTTATGGTGCGTCGTGACGCACAGTGTAATTTTTCCTGATTTATTTAATTGTGGTTCTAATCATTATTAATTATGTTCATTCATCATGATATACTTGCTTATTGATATAATTAGATTATATCACATAAATCCCTGCATAATACTTAAGTCATGAAATGCCTTCCATGTTCACGACCTCCGAGGTTGGTCATCACACCTTGCACGGTTTCAGGCCAAAGTCGGGCGTGCATTGTTGTATGTATCAACGTGAGAGGCAAGCGTTGATTGGGGACAAATGCGGGTTCAGGCCAAAGTCGGGCGCATTTGTAGTTCAATTGAACGATATGTGATCATGGTTGTGACTTAACCGTCCAAGCCAATCCGATTGGGGTTCGGGGCATAGTTAGGATGCACAAACGGAATTTGAATCATATATGATATGGTTCGATACCGAAATCCTATAAAAGGTCAAGAGTCGTATTGGATGCGATTGGATTTATCCTACCTAAATAGTGAGATCCCATTTGTCGGCCAAAGTCACTTGTGGGAGGATCATGAAATATGGGTCTTGAAGTGTTATTGGATTTAGAATCCCGAATCAATATTAGGGTTATTGATTTGATAAAAGTAACATATTTCATATTATCATATAAGCATATAGCATAAGTTCGCACATATCAGTATCAATCTTATTTTAAAGTATTTTTCGTTGTAGCAATCATGACATCAAGCAACACCAACTCAATGTCGATTAGATCGGTATTGGAGAGGGAGAAGCTAGTCGGCAAGAACTATCTTGACTGGCACCGTAACCTAAGAATTGTTCTTAGGCAAGAGTGCAAAAGTCACGTGTTAGACACGAAGATGGTTACTCCCGACGAGAACGCTTCGCCCGAAGAAAAGGCGACATTTGACAAACTTAAGAAGGAGTCAAATGACGTGACGTGCCTCATGTTGGCATGTATGGACGCGAATTTGCAGAAGCAATTCGAGGATTCGGATGCGTACGAGATTAACGCGACGCTCAAGGAAATGTTCCAAGAGCAAGAACGCATTGAAAGGTTCAATACGTTAAAGGAGTTGGTTAACTGTAAGATGCCTAACGGATCTTCGGTTAGCACTCACGTGTTAAAGGTACAATCATTGATTGATCGTCTCGAGAAATTGGGAGAAAAGGTGTCACCAATAATGCAACAAGATTTGATCTTATGTGCATTGCCACCGATTTTTTCAACTTTCGTAACGAACTATCATATGCATTCGATGAACAAGACGATTCCCGAGCTCCATGGGATGCTCAAGAACTTTGAGTCGGAGATGCTTAAGGCATCGGGAGAACCCAAAGCAAGAGTTGCTAGGGATGTCCTCATGATTCAAGGTGGGATTCGTAAGAAACAAAAGTCCAAGGGCGGTGCGGGCAAGTCGTTGTCCAAACCGAAGACTAAAGGAAAGGAGAAATCTGAGGATGTCACCTGCTTCCATTGCAAAAAGACTGGGCATTGGAAGAGAAATTGCAAGATTTACCTCGAGGAGGTGAAGAAAAGCAAGGGGAAGGCTTTGGAAGCCGGAACCGCAGGTATGACTATTATAGATGTTAACATTTCAATTTTGGACAATTGGGTATTAGATACCGGTTGTGGAACTCATATTTGTCGAAATATGCAGGTTCTTCAAAATAGAAGGAAGTTAACACGCGGTGAAGTGGATTTTCGAGTAGGGAATGGAGCAAGCGTTGCTGCATTGGCCGTCGGAGATATTTTTATTACTTTACCGAGTGGATTTATTTTAGAACTAAATAATTGTTATTTTGTTCCAAGTTTGTGTAAGAACATTATTAGTGTGTCTAGACTAGCTAATGATGGTTATGAATTTATTATTAAGAATAATGAATTTTCTATTTGTAAGGATAATTTATTCTATGGAAATGTTCTATTAGAAAATGGTCTTTACATTTTAGATATGAATTACACAAATGATAAATCAATCTATAATATAAACACGAATCGGATTAAACCTAAAGTTGATAGTAAAACTTACTTTTGGCATTGTCGACTTGGCCATATAAACGAGAAGCGCATCTCAAAACTCCATAAGGATGGACTTTTGGATTCATTTGAATTTGATTCATATGGACAATGCGAATCTTGTTTACTTGGCAAGATGACAAAAGCACCATTCTCAAAAGTTGGAGAAAGGTCCAAGGAACTATTGGAACTTATACATTCTGATGTATGTGGTCCAATGAGTACCGAGGCAAGAGGAGGTTATCGATACTTCATAACGTTTACGGATGATTTTAGTAGATATGGGTATATCTACTTAATGCGTAACAAATCTGAATCTTTTGAAAAGTTCAAAGAATTTCAAAATGAGGTTCAAAATCAACTTGGCAAGACAATCAAAGCACTTCGATCAGATCGAGGAGGCGAGTATTTGAGCTATGAGTTTGAAGATCATCTCAAAGATTGTGGAATCGTTTCACAATTGACTCCACCTGGAACGCCTCAATGGAATGGCGTGTCCGAGAGGAGGAATCGGACCTTATTGAATATGGTTCGATCTATGATGAGTCAAACTAGTCTCCCAAAATCGTTTTGGGGATATGCCCTTGAGACAGCGGCTTTTCTAATAAACCGCTTACCTTCTAAATCGGTTCAAAAGACACCATATGAGATGTGGACCGGACAACCTCCGGTGTTATCTTTTATTAGAATTTGGGGATGTGATGTTTATGTTCGAAAAATGTTTTCGGATAAACTCGAACCCAAATCTGAAAAATGTTTATTTGTAGGATATCCTAAGGAAACTAAAGGATATTATTTCTACAATCCCGAGGAAAACAAGGTTTTCATAGCTCGAAGAGGTACCTTCTTGGAGGAGGACTTTATATCTCAACGAGCTAGTGGGAGTAAGATTGATCTCGAAGAGGTTCGAGATTCAGAAATAAACATTGAACCGATGGATGTTGACCCGAATCCATCAATAGTTGCGGATGTCGAGCCAATAGCACAAGGTGCTCCTCGTAGGTCTAGTAGGACCCGACTGGAACCAGTACGATATGGATTTATCGTGACTGATGAAGGCAACGTCGAACTCATAGATGATGAGCCGACAACCTACAAAGATGCTATGTTGAGCGAAGATTCCGACAAATGGCATGATGCCATGAAGTCCGAAATCCAATCCATGTATGATAATCAAGTTTGGAACTTGATTGATCCACCACCCTTGGTTAAACCCGTCGGGTGTAAATGGGTTTTCAAGAAGAAAATCGACATGGATGGGAAAGTGCATACTTACAAAGCACGGTTAGTTGCGAAAGGTTTCAAGCAAATTCATGGTGTAGACTATGATGAAACGTTTTCGCCGGTAGCCATGCTTAAGTCTATAAGGATTATCCTTGCCATAGCTGCATATTATGACTATGAGATATGGCAAATGGATGTTAAAACTGCTTTCCTTAACGGAAACTTATCGGAGGATGTGTACATGACACAACCCGAAGGTTTTATCGATCCAAAGAATCCTAAGAAAGTATGCAAGCTTCAAAGGTCCATTTATGGGCTAAAACAAGCTTCTCGGAGTTGGAACATTCGTTTTGATGAAGTCATACGCGAGTATGATTTTATCAAGAACGAAGAAGAACCTTGTGTATATAAGAAGGTTAGTGGGAGCCGCGTAGCATTTCTTGTTCTTTATGTGGACGATATATTGATCATAGGAAACGACATTCCGATGTTATCGGATGTTAAGAAGTATTTGAATACTCGTTTCGCTATGAAAGATTTAGGAGAGGCCGCCTACATTTTAGGCGTGAGGATCTATAGAGATAGATCCAAGAGACTCCTCGGCCTAAGTCAGAGTACGTACATCGACAAGGTGCTGAAAAGATTTTTCATGCAAAACTCTAAGAAAGGGTTTCTTCCCATGTCGAGTGGTATAAATTTTTCGAAAGCTCAATGTCCGACATCGAGCGAAGAGAAAAATAACATGGATAAGGTTCCATATGCTTCGGCGGTTGGATCTATCATGTATGCCATGATCTGTACGAGACCTGACGTATCGTATGCATTGAGCGTCCTATCACGTTACCAATCGAATCCAGGTGATCCGCATTGGCAAGCCGTGAAAACTATCCTCAAGTACTTACGAAGAACTAAGGACCAGTTTTTAGTATATGGTGGCGAGGATAATGGATTGGTTGTAACGGGTTACACCGATGCCAGTTTCCAAACATGTACTGATGATTTTCGATCACAAAGTGGGTACGTGTTTTGCTTGAACGGTGGCGTGGTTATATGGAAGAGTTCCAAACAACCGACTGTTGCTGACTCTACGACGGAAGCAGAATACATCGCGGCTTCGGAAGCCGCAAAGGAGGCGGTTTGGGTCAAGAAGTTCGTGACCGAACTTGGTGTTGTACCGAGTATCTCGGAACCCGTGGCTGTGTATTGTGACAATACGGGAGCAATAGCACAGGCCAAGGAACCGAGATCGCATCATCGCTCCAAACACATCCTGCGTAAATTCCACTTGATACGTGAGATTTTACAAAGGCAGGATGTTGTGCTTTTGAAGATTGATACTGACGAGAATGTAGCGGATCCGTTTACGAAGCCACTTCCAGTTACGAAACATGATCGTCATGCTAGAACTATAGGTTTGAGATACCTAGAGGAGGAAGTTGGTTTGTAGTTATCTAAAACAATAGTTGTTATGATAAGTTATTTGTTGTAAACGATGTATCACCCAAGACTTATGTTATATTAATGCACTTTCAAAAATTTTATATTTCATTTGCATTTATCTTATATGAAAACTTGTGCGAGGTTGTGTAATTTGATTACACGAACCTTGATTTATGACTTGTGTGAGTGTCTACGTGATACGTGATCATGTTAAGTAAAACCATCACATTTCAAAAGTTATATTTCAAAAACGTCCCTAGTCATGATTAGGATACTTATGTGATAAGTATATCTATTATAAGATAATAGACTAACATGTACACTAGCATATTCGCCGAGGTGATGATTATGTTTTGCTAATCATAGGACAAAGAGTTTGTCAAATCGGGAATATGGATATGCATTAGGTTATGCATATTGTGACTTGACCAAAAGTGCGATATCATGACATGGTTTAGTCATTGTAGATGGAATCGTAACGAATGGGGTCTTAGTTCTTCACACTTGAGATGATCATGGATCATTTTTCGTGCGTAACATAATGCTTAGATATAATCTTCCACCATCTGTAACAGGATGGTCATGGGATTATGATCGGGTATTATCTGAAACACGGAATTTGATGTGAGTCATCAAGATAGAAATTGTTCCTTTCGAGAGAAAGAGATATCCCTTAGGCCTATCGATGAATTGATCAACGAAATCTCTGGCCAGAGTCAATGATATTAAATTGTTAATATCGATTGTGTTTGTTGATTCAATTCGGTATCGAGACAATAAGTTTAGTCAATCAAATTATAAGGATGACTATTACCGTGCCTTTTGATTGACGGATATCGTGAACAAGAGAACTAAACACCACCGTTCGAGATGGGTATAAATGATCACAATCATTTTCGTTTTCAACGTGGGAAAGCTATGATGGATTTCTTCCTAGATCCCTCTCATGAGCCCGTAAACTTGGGCATAAGTTTACTACCATTGCTTGATACGAACCTACGCGGTCACACATAGAGCTGTCTTATTTCGGGCTTAAATTTAAATCTCTGAGGTTATGTGTACATGAGATGTACGCTAGTACTTTCTTTAGTTGGATCTTGAACTGAGTGGGAGACTGAAGGAAATACAGTTACAGATCAACTAGTTGAATATACAAATGAGTGTAGACAAACATACGTGTTCGTCGGAACGATTGGATGCATAATAAGATTATGCAAATCTGGCAGAAATTACATGGTGCGTCATGACGCACCATATTGTGCGTCATGACGCACAGTAGAGTAATTCTGAGAAAGCCAATCTGTGAGTATACCGTCACGACGCACCAATTTGTGCGTCATGACGGTGGTGCGTCATGACGGACGTTATCGTGCGTCATGACGATACACTGTGTAACGGCTATATTCAGTAATTGTGACTGGTGCGCCGTGACGCACCATATGGTGCGTCATGACGCACTGTGATCCGAATTCTGGATTAGCAGTTTTTGATACTCATTAATACTCATTAATCACAGAATATATTTATATTCTTGTAACCTCTCTCTCTCTCTCTAAGCCATTATTCTGTGCTAAGAACTAGATCTAGAGCTTGGAGAAAAGAGATAAAACTTGTGTGACAAGTTGAGGAAATTTAAGCAAGATTGTGGTGAATTTTAGGGGAATTCACCGCAACCGAAAGACGAAAAGCTCGAGGTGGATACGAGTAGAGAGATCTAAACTAAGATCTTCGACTGTGATCAATCGAGAGCAAGAACGAGCAAGGTCGGAGACAAATCGGATAGAATCCGGTTGTATACGACATAATCGGAGCTTCGGATTTGGTGTCGAATCGCGCGGGCGTGGGACGTGCGTGTCGCCGGAATCGAAGCAAGCAGTAACTAACTGAACAACCCGTCTCCGTGATCAATTTCACGTGGTATGTTTCTATGTATATAAGAGTTATATTCATAGGTTTAGTTGCATTTCATGATTCGTACGGTCGAGTCGTTGACGTGGTCCTCGGGATCGGGTCGGACCGGGCCTCTCAATCCGCTGCGCGGGGCTCGGTAGTGACGCCGATTTCCAACAGAATATACGTTTCGATGAAGTTATACGAGAATATAATTTCGTGAAAAACGTAGAAGAACCTTGTGTATACAAGAAGGTTAGTGGGAGCCGTGTAGTATTTCTTGTACTATATGTAGACGACATTTTGATCATAGGAAACAACATTCCGATGCTTACGGATGTTAAGAAGTATTTAAATACTCGTTTCGCTATGAAAGATTTGGGCGAGGCCGCTTATATATTAGGCGTGAGGATTTATAGAGATAGATCCAAGAAGTTACTCGGCTTGAGTCAAAGCACGTACATCGACAAAGTGTTGAAACGGTTTTCAATGCAAAATTCGAAGAAAGGACTTCTTCCAATGTCGAGTGGCATATCGTATTCTAAAACTCAATGTCCGACATCGAGCGAAGATAAGAATGCAATGAGTATTGTTCCATACGCTTCGGCGGTTGGATCAATTATGTATGCCATGATTTGTACGCGCCCCGATGTGCCGTATGCATTGAGCGTCGTTTCGCGTTACCAATCTAATCCAGGGGATCTGCATTGGATCGCGGTTAAGAACATCCTTAAGTACTTACGAAGAACTAAGGATCAATTTCTAATTTATGGTGGAAAGACATCCGGGTTGGTCATCAATGGATATACCGACGCCAGTTTCCAAACATGTGTCGATGACTTTCGAGCACAAAGCGGATACGTGTTTTGTCTAAATGGTGGAGCGGTAGTTTGGAAAAGTTCCAAACAACCCACGATAGCAGACTCTACAACTGATTCGGAGTATATTGCGGCTTCCGAAGAGGCAAAGGAGGCGGTTTGGATCAAGAAGTTTGTATCGGAGCTTGGTGTAGTCCCGAGCATCTCGGAACCTGTAGTTGTGTATTGCGACAATACGGGCGCAATAGCACAGTCCAAGGAACCGAGGGCACATCACCGCTCCAATCACATACTCAGAAAATTTCACTTGATCCGTGAGATTTTGCAAAGGAAGGATGTGATCATTGAGAAGATTGATACTGACAGGAATGTTGCGGACCCGTTTACTAAGCCACTCTCGCAAACTAAGCACGATTATCATGCGAAAGCTATAGGTTTGAGATACCTAGAGGAGGAAGAGAGTAGTTAGTTATCTAAAACGATAGTTTCGTAGGACGAGATTAGTCTAATAGATTAGTAAACGTTGTATCTGAAGGAAATACAGTTTTGGATCATCGCTAAAATGGTACGTAGGACAAACGAACGTACGCGTTCGTGGACATACGAAACAGATTAGTAAAACTGGTATAACTTTCAGTAGGAAACTCCGATTTGAATGGTTCAAATTGGGTTAGTTAGATAATGAGATTATCTAGAACTTTCATGTTGTAATATATTTCATTTGAGCGAAGTATCAGTATCGTTCTAATGAAATACCGAAAGGGTGCGACAGTTTGACATACAGTCAGTAAAACGGCCGTAACTTTCGGGTCCGAACTCCAATTGGGCTGGGCCAAATTGGGTTGGAAAGATAATTAGATTATCTACAACTTTCGTAAATGTTCAAAGTCGGTTGGAACGATTTAATATTTTCGTTCTGACAGATTACTGAAAGGGTGTATGCAGTTTTCTGTTTGAAAAGGTGTATAGAAGATATACATACCTTTTGGCCCATCCTTATCCTATGGAGTATATATAGAATGTTTCTCTCTCTCTCATCAGTCCAACCAGTTGAATAATTAGATTAGTTCAACCAGAAAATTAATGGAGTTAATTTAGAATTCATCCAGAAATTAAGAGACTCTAATCACTTGATGAAAGAGTGCAAAGAGATTGAGAGAGAAGGAGAAAAGAATTTTCTCCATCTAGAGAATCGAAACGCAATCATGCAAGTTCGCCGGTGCATCGTCTAGGCAGGTGCATCCGCGACCGAGGTGCTACGACTCACGGTGGATACGGGTAGAGGAGCGACACATGTGGCTCTTCGTTGTGATCAAACCGGAGAAGTAATCGAGTAACGGGTTGTGGAATCATGCGGGCATGGAATGCACGAAGACAACCCGAGGTGTGTCGAAACGGTGGGAGACGTGCGGTATGGGACGTACGGGCTAGTCACCGACGTGACACCGAAGGAAATAGAAGGCGGCGATCAACCCTTCGTGTGCCATCAATTTGGCACTGGTATGAATCTGTCCTTCTATTCGCATCGTACCCTCGAACTCGTGGCGTGATCTCGGGAATCGGGGAATCGAACCGGGCCTACATATCCGCTGCGCGGGCCCGGGGTTGAGGATATTCCCCATCAGTGGTATCAGAGCGATCGCCATCGATTCGAGGGTCGAATCATAGTCGTATATTAGATATACGCACGGGTTATCAAAGTTCGTACCCGTTTGCATGATGTTACATATAGAGAAAGTCAAATTCCGTTAAAATCACAAGTGGAATTCGCTAGAGATCGATCAAAAGTTGATTGAGAGTATTTAGGAATGATCGTGAAAAAGTTTCATGATTTATCGTTTTGGAAACGAGTGAAAACGGACGAAACGGCAAAATCTGCAGAAAGTTAGAATACGAAACAGTGAGTTAAACTAAGATAATTTTCAGTGGAAAACTCCAACTTGATTGGATCAAATTGGTGTAGTTAGATAATGAGATTATCTATGACTTTGATACATAAAGTTTTTCCATTTGAACGAATTATCAGTGTCGTTTTTATGGAATACTGAAAGGGTGCGACTGTTTGACATACAGAGACTAAAACGTCCGTATATGTCGCATCGAAACTCCAATTGAGTCCAATCCAATTGGGTTAATTAGATAATAAGATTATCTAGAACTTTCGTTCACGTTCAAAGTCGGTTGGAACAATTTAATATTTTTGTATCAACAGAATACTGAAAAGGTGTCTGTAGTTTTCTGGTTGAAAAGGTGTATATTGGATACACTTACCTTTTCGTTTGTTCGTATTTTACTAAAACTGGTATAACTTTCAGTAGAAAATTGCGATTTGAATGGTTCAAATTGTTTTAGTTAGATAATTAGATTATCTAGAACTTTCATGTTGTAATATATTTTATTTGAGCGAAGTATTAGTGTCGTTCTAATGAAATAACGAAAGGGTGCAGAAAAACAGTTTTTCTGCCGCCCCGGGGGCTGTTTTTGGCGCCCCGGACGCGTCCCGGGCGAGGTTTTCTCGCGCCCCACGGTCCTTGCGTTACAACGGATGGGGAAGTCCGTTATAACGGACCCTTCTCTGGATGCTGTTTTTGTTTTCGCGATAACTTTGGCTACGAAGCTCGGAATTTTGAGTTCTTTATATCGATTTGATCGGCATCAAACATTCTAGCATATTAGATAATTAATTATTTAGAATAATTAATCTCCCTAAATAAATCATATGCATTTACAAATCTTGTGATAGTGATATAATATGATTATGTCACGAATTTAGAAACATGCAATGTCATGATCCCTCATAATATTTAAGTCATGGAAATGCCTTCCATATTCACAACCACTATGATCGGTACTACGTCTCACATGGGTTAAGGCCAAAGCCGACATGGGTTATTGTAGTCATCGACGGGGTGGCAAGCGTTAAATAGGGACTGATAAGGGTTAAGGCCAAAGCCGACTTATTAGTAGTTTATTTGAACGATACGATGAGTATGGTTGTGACTTAACCGTTCAAGCCAGTAAGGGTTGAGGCCAAAGCCGACTTGATTGGAAGTTCGGGGCATAGATAGGATGCACACACGGAACTGTGATTGTATAGGATACGATCCATCACCGAAATCCTATAAAGGTTCGAGAGTCGCATTGGATGCGATTGGATATAATCCTACCTAAATAGCGAGATCCCACGCGTCTGCCAAAGCAACTTATGGGAGGATCGTAAAATATGGGTCTTAAGTGTTATGGACTTGGAGTCCCGTATCGGTATGAGGGTTATCGATTCGATAAAAATAACACATTCATATATTCATCATATAAGCATATAGATTAAGTACGCACGGTTAGGAGTTAATCTTCATCATCCGTTTAGAATTATGTTTTCAAGCAACACCAAATATATCGATGAGATCGATATGATAGATGACTTTTGGGCCGGAATTACCGTTATTAACCTTGATAGTCAAAGAACAGTTCTTAGACTTAAAGGAACGTGTTGGACACGGAAATGGTAGATTCGGGGCTCAATGCTATGGCTTTAGAGATAGCCGGGTTCGATAAACTTTAAGAAGGAATCGAACGATATTACGTGCCTTGTGGTGGCATGTATAGACGCAAATTTCTCAAAATTGTTTTGAGAATTAGGGTGTATATGAAAGTAAAACACAACGCTCATGAAATAGTTTCAAGAGCTAGAGCGCGTTGAATGGTTCGATGCGGCTCAAAGAGTAGGTTAATTTTACGACGCCTTATGGGTCTTTGATTAACACTCGTGTGTTGATGGTACGAGATTTTATCTTCGTAACCGAATATCATATGCATTCGATAGATAAGTCGATCCCGAAATTGCATATGATGCGATTTAAATTTGAATTGGAGATGCTCAGAGTATCCGAGGAATCCAATGCATAAAGATGCGTGGATGTCCTTGTAATTCAAAAGCGGGATCGAAAGAAATATATGTCTAAGGGTATTTTGGGAAAATATTTTCCAAACAGAAAGTTCGGACAAGGAGTTGTCCAAACTAATAACTCAAAAATGGTGAAATCCGAGGAGGATTAAACCTAGTAGTTGATTGCTTCTTTTGGCATTGCCGTCTTGGCCATATAAACGAGATTCGCGTATCTAGATTCCATATGATGGATTGCTAGAATCATTCGAATTAGATTCGATTGATTAATGCGATACTTATTTATTAGGCAAGACGACAAAGGGCATCATTCTCCAATGGTTGGAGAAAGATCCAACGAATTATGGGAACTTACATTCACATGTAGATGATCCGATAAGTTCCGAGGCAAGAGGAGGCTATCAGTATTTTGTTATGTTTATGGACGGTTAAATTAGATATGGAAATATCTATTTAATGCGTGCCGAAACGGAGACTTTTGAAAGGTTCAAAGAGTTTCAAAAACGAAATACAAAATCAACTAAGCAAGAAAATCAAAGCTTTTCGATAGGATCGAGAAGGCGAGTATTTGAGCTAAACCTTTCGATAGGATCGAAGAGGCGATATTTGAGTTATGAATATTGATGATCATTTATGATTGTGGAATCGTTTCACGATTGCCTTATTCGGAACATTGAAATGTGTCCGAAAAGAGGAAATGAACGCATGTTGGACATGGTTCGATAAATGATAAGTCAATAGGATCTCCCAAAAATATTTTGGGGATACGCCCTTGAGACAGCGGCACTAATGAATGGTTGCATTAAGATATGGACCATAAACCTTCTAATCGGTACAAAAGACGCCATATGAGATATGGATCGGAATGGTTCCGAAGTTGTCACTTGTACAGATTTGAGGATGTGAGTATATTTCGAAATTTGTTTCGGTTAAACTCAATCCCAAATCTGGAAATTGTTCGTATATCCTTAAGGTAACTAAAGGGTATTAGTTCTAACGTCCCGACGAAAATTAGATTTTCGTGGCTCGAAGAGATGCCTTCTTGGAGGAGGACTAGATGCGCACAAGTTTGGACCTTGGTGTCATTTATCTCTATGCGGGCTAGTGGGAGTAGAATAAATCTCGAAAGAGTTCGTGATTTGAAAATGAACATTGTACCGATGAAAGTTGACATGGCTTCATCAAGAGTTGATGAACGCAAGTCGAACACACAAAGGAATTTTTCGTAGATCAAGTAGGCTATATCATAAGCCGGTAAATACGGATTTATCGAGGCTAATGATGATAGATCGAAATCATATAATGATTCGATATCCTACAAGGATGCTATGAAAAGTTGATTCCACATGACATGGTGTCATGAAATCTGAGATTCGATCCATGTTAATTATCAAGTTTAGAACTTGATTTCATTACTTTCTGGGTTAGACCCGTGAAATGTGAGTGGGTTTTTCAAGATGACGAACCGACATGGATAGGAATACGCATATATGTAAAGCGAGGCTTTTTGCGAAGAGTTTCATGCAATTCATAGTCGGACTATGAAGAAACGTTTTCGCATGTTGCCATGCTTTCACATTCTCGAAATTCTGCTTGCCATGGTCGCATATTACGACTATGTGATGTGGCAAAATGGATGTCAAAACCGAATTTCTTGACAGAAATTTTATGAAAGGATGTGTACTTGACACAACCTTACGGTTTTGTCGATTCATAAGAATCGGGGATAAGATATGCACGCTTTAACGATCCATATGATGGATTAGAGAAAGCTTCTCGGAATTGGAATATTCGTTTTGACAAAATTATAAACTGTTATAAAATTGTCGAAACGAATGGAAACTTTGTGTACACATGAAGGTTAGTGGGAACTGCGTTATATTTCTTGTAACGACAAAGGATTTAGACGAGACCGCTTATGAATTAAGCGTGAAGATCTATAGGATAGATCTAAGAAGTTCCTCGTTCTATGTTATAGCACATATATCGACATATTGTTGAAAATGGTTTTCAACATGTAAACTCCTTGGAGGAGATAAATAGAAATGTCGAATGGCAGAAATTTTCAACGGCTCGATGTGAGACATCAAGCAGCGCGAAAAGTAATAATATGATGCCTTACATTTGATGTTAGGATCTATTATATCTGTCATGATATGTATGTGGCTATCTGTCATACAAATAAAGCGTCTAGTTCACCGTCAATAAAATTCATGGGAATCACATGAGTTTGAATGTAATTCGATTACATGAGACTAACTCTTGTGATTGTATAATGGTTATACAAATATATACATAATGGTTATGTATATTTAAAACCCATCGGGATTTGTATTGATAGAGGTGAAGTTTATCCTTGAATACTTTGCGAAAGAATTCATGATTTATTATCTATAATGGTGTGGAGGACGTGTTGGTTATAAAGAGTTATAACAAACAACAGTTTCCAAAGATGAAGCACGTCCAAATATGTAGCACGACTTTCGATCACAAAGTGTGTACATGTTTTGCTTAAATGAAAACACGGTTATGTGGAAAGGTTCCACAAGACCAATAGTTTATGATTCTATTTACGGTGGCGAGTATATTGCGGTTATTAATCGCAAAAGGAAGTGGTATGGATCAAGGATACATGACCAAACTCTAGTAGTCACGAGTTATCGGATTTATGGTTGTTTATTGCGTGAGACGCAATAGTACAAGCCAAAAATGCCGAGGTCACAACCACTTCTAGCCAATACTCAGAAAATTTCATTTGATCCATGAAATTTTATGAAAAGATGTGATCGTAGGTATTGGAAATGTTCCAATCCTGATGATGATTAACACTAGCGGGAACGTGCGGACCCGTTTACAAGACCGCTCTCTCTAGTAGCGCGTGACTGTCATGCGATGACTATGGGTATGGAGATACCTAGAGGAGGAAGAAGAGAGTAGAGTGTAGTTATCTAATACGATAGTCCTCGCAGGTTATGGGTATGGAGATACTCATAGGTAAACGTTGTATCACCCAAATACTTAGTCCATATGAATGCATTCCTTTTAAAATTTTTGTTTACTTAAATTAAATATGCATTCACCTTATATGAAAACAGTGTGCGGGTTGTGTAATATGATTGTTACATGAACCTTGATTTGAACTTGTGTGGACGTCGACATGGTTGAGGACCATGTGCAGCGAAACCGTCACACTTAAAGTGTCATTTCTAAACATCCCTAGTCGCGGATCAGCTTGCTTAAGAGAGAAGCATTTCTATTATTGGATAGACTGAATGCGTACACTAGTACGTTTGCCGAGGAGATGATTATGTTTTGCTAATCATGGGACAAGGTGCTTGTCGAATCGGGAACGTAGATATATGTTAGGTTACATATATTGGATATGACCAAAGCCGCGAGTCCATGACATGGTTTAGTCATTATAGATGGACTTGTGACGGATGGGGTTTTAGATTCTTCATACTTGAGGGGATCACTGATTGCGTTACGTGCGTAACACAATGCTTTGATATGATCTTACGCTCACCGTAACAGGGAGTTAAAAGGGTCATCATTGGGTATTGTCCGAAACACGGAATTCAATGTGAGTCTCCAAGATAGGAATTGTTTATTCCGAAAGGAAGAGATATCTCTTAGGCGCCGCTCGATGAGTCGATTAACGAAATCTCTGGCCAGAGTCAATGATATTAATGGTTAATATCGATTGAAATTTGTTAAATCAACTCGGAATCGGGGAATAAGTATAGTTAATCAAATTATAAGGATGACTATTACCATGCTTTTTGATTAACGGATATCGCAAACAAGAGAACTAGTAACCGCTATTCGAGATAGGCACAATGATCACAATCATTTTTCGTTTTAACATGGGTAGCCATGATGGAGTGACTAGATCCCGCTCATGGGCTTGTAGTGCCATGGAAACGGCCTACTGCCATCGTTAAACGAACCTACACGGTCACACAACGAGTCGTACTATGTCGGGCTTGATTGCAAGTTTTTGCACATTGGATGTGCATGGCTTTAGCGTATTTGATACGTGGGCCAGATTCTCTGATATAGTGTATATGTGATATACATGAGTACCTTTTAGGTAAATCTGAAACTGAGTGGGAGACTGAAGGAAATACAGTTTTGGATCATCGCTAAAATGGTACGTAGGACAAACGAACGTACGCGTTCGTGGACATACGAAACAGATTAGTAAAACTGGTATAACTTTCAGTAGGAAACTCCGATTTGAATGGTTCAAATTGGGTTAGTTAGATAATGAGATTATCTAGAACTTTCATGTTGTAATATATTTCATTTGAGCGAAGTATCAGTATCGTTCTAATGAAATACCGAAAGGGTGCGACAGTTTGACATACAGTCAGTAAAACGGCCGTAACTTTCGGGTCCGAACTCCAATTGGGCTGGGCCAAATTGGGTTGGAAAGATAATTAGATTATCTACAACTTTCGTAAATGTTCAAAGTCGGTTGGAACGATTTAATATTTTCGTTCTGACAGATTACTGAAAGGGTGTATGCAGTTTTCTGTTTGAAAAGGTGTATAGAAGATATACATACCTTTTGGCCCATCCTTATCCTATGGAGTATATATAGAATGTTTCTCTCTCTCTCATCAGTCCAACCAGTTGAATAATTAGATTAGTTCAACCAGAAAATTAATGGAGTTAATTTAGAATTCATCCAGAAATTAAGAGACTCTAATCACTTGATGAAAGAGTGCAAAGAGATTGAGAGAGAAGGAGAAAAGAATTTTCTCCATCTAGAGAATCGAAACGCAATCATGCAAGTTCGCCGGTGCATCGTCTAGGCAGGTGCATCCGCGACCGAGGTGCTACGACTCACGGTGGATACGGGTAGAGGAGCGACACATGTGGCTCTTCGTTGTGATCAAACCGGAGAAGTAATCGAGTAACGGGTTGTGGAATCATGCGGGCATGGAATGCACGAAGACAACCCGAGGTGTGTCGAAACGGTGGGAGACGTGCGGTATGGGACGTACGGGCTAGTCACCGACGTGACACCGAAGGAAATAGAAGGCGGCGATCAACCCTTCGTGTGCCATCAATTTGGCACTGGTATGAATCTGTCCTTCTATTCGCATCGTACCCTCGAACTCGTGGCGTGATCTCGGGAATCGGGGAATCGAACCGGGCCTACATATCCGCTGCGCGGGCCCGGGGTTGAGGATATTCCCCTTCAGTATCACCCCAAACTTATCTTATAGTAATGCAATTTCAGAATTTTAAAATTTTTTCATTTTTGCATCTATCTTATATGAAAACTGTGTGCGGGGTTGTGTAATATGATTACATGAACCTTGATTTGAACTTGTGTGGACGTCGACATGGTTGAGGACTATGTGCAGCAAAACCGTCACACTTAAAGTGTCATTTCTAAACATCCCTAGTCGCGGATCAGCTTGCTTAAGAGAGAAGCATTTATATTATTAGATAATAGACTGAACGCGTACACTAGTACGTTTGCCGAGGAGATGATTATGTTTTGCTAATCATGGGACAAGGTGCTTGTCGAATCGGGAACGTAGATATATGTTAGGTTACATGTATTGGATATGACCGAAGCCGCGAGACCATGACATGGTTTAGTCATTAAAGATGGACTTGCAACGGATGGGGTTTTAGGTTCTTCAAACTTGAGGGGATCATTGATTGCGTTACGTGCGTAACACAATGCTTTGATATGATCTTACGCTCACCGTAACAGGGAGTTAAAAGGGTCATCATTGGGTATTGTCCGACACACGGAATTCAATGTGAGTCTCCAAGATAGGAATTGTTTATTCCGAAAGGAAGAGATATCTCTTAGACGCCGCTCGATGAGTCGATTAACGAAATCTGCGGCCGCAGTCAATGATATTAATGGTTAATATCGATTGAAATTTGTTAATTCAACTCGGAATCGTGGAATAAGTGTAGTTAATCAAATTATAAGGATGACTATTACCATGCCTTTTGATTAACGGATATCGCAAACAAGAGAACTAGTAACCGCTATTCGAGATAGGCACAATGATCACAATCATTATTCGTTTAACATGGGTAGCTATGATGGAGTGACTAGATCCCGCTCATGAGCTTGTAGGCATTGGAAACAACCTACTGCCATCGTTAAGTCGAACCTACATGGTCACACAACGAGTCGTACTAAGTCGGACTTGATCATAAAATTGGCACATTGGATGTGCATAGCTTGGTATTTGATACGCGAGCTATATTCTCTAAAATCGTGCGTATTGGATATGCATGAGTACCTTTTAGGTAGATCTGAAATTGAGTGGGAGACTGAAAGAAATACAGTTTCGGATCAACCGTAAAAGTGTACACAAGGATAAACGAATGTAGGCTTACATTCGTGGCCATACCTTTCAGTGGCAAAATCCAATTTGAATGGTTCAAATTGGGTTAGATAGATAATAAGATTATCTACAACCTTCATGAAGAAATATATTTCATATGAACGAAGAATAAGTGTCGTTGATGTGAAATACCGAAAGGGTGCAACTGTATGACATACAGTTAGTAAAACAGTCATAACTTTTGCATACGAACTCCAATTGGGCTGGGACAAATTGGGTTGTGTAGATAATGAGATTATATACAACTTTCATGTTGCTTGATTTTCTGTCAGAGAAATTTATCAATTTCGTCTGGACAGAATACTGACCAGGTTCATGCAGTTTTCTGTGTGAAAGGGTGTATATTGGATATACATGCCTTTTGGCTAATCCTGATCCTATTAGGTATAAATAGGATACTTTCTCTCTCATCATAATGCGATTTAATACAAAATTAATCTGCCAAAGACACTAAGAAAAGAGCAAATTCAGATTTGATCTTTCGTGAGTGAAAATGTGCAAAGAGAGAGAAATAGAGAATCAATTCGATTCGAGCAAGTTCACCGGTGCATCGTCTAGGCAGGTGCATCCGTGACCGACGTCTTGCGACTCAAGGTGGATACACGTAGAGGAGCAACATCTGAGGCTCTTTCAGTTGTGATCGATTCGGACGCGTGAATTCAGTCGGAGACGAAATCAAGCGAATCGGCGATATCAACAAACGGTGAAAGACGCGTGGTGTGGGACGCGCGGATTGTCACCAACGTGACAGGAGATAGAAGGCAGCGATCAACCCTTCGAGTGCAATCAATTTTGCACCGGTATGAATCTGTCCTTCTATTGCATCGTACCCTCGAAGTCGTGGCGTGATCTCGGAAATCGGGGAATCGGACCGGGCCTTCATTCCGCTGCGCGGGCCCGGGGTCGAGGATATTTCCCATCATTCCCATGATACATTGTCGAAGGTTTTTTTTATATCTATTTTAATCACCACGGTCGGGATTTTGTTTTTTTTTTTGTAGTAATTCAATAATTCTCGTGCTACGAGAAATGAGTCCGTTGAGGATCTCCCTTTTATGAAAGCCGATTGATTTTTGTGGACTAGTTTTCCCATTATTGGTCCTAATCTTGCGGCTAGTATTTTCGTTATTAGTTTGATGGGCGTATTGATGACACTAATTGGACGGAAATCTTCTATTTTGGTGGCCTCTTGTACTTTGGGTACTGGAGTAATATTTGCTTGATTTATTCTCCAAAGATCATTTTTTTTTCTTGGAAGTGTTCGAGAATTTGTTGAAAGTCCATTTTCAACGTGTCCCAAAATTTCTTTAAGTATTCGGCCGGTAGCCCGTCCGGTCCCGTGGCTTTTCTCTTTTTTATTTGGCTTATAGCATTTTTTATTTCTTCTTCTCGAAATGGCCTATCAAGTTCCGCTAGTTCTACCACCTCTTCTTGTTGGCTTATTAGGTTATGTAAGTTAGCTTGACTAGTCAACGCCCTTATTCCCATTGTTTGTTTGAAATGGTCATAAAAAGTATTCAACATTCGATCTTGCGAGGTTATTTTTTCTTCGTCCACTTCCAAAGTATGGACAAAATTCCTATTTCTTCTTGTCGATGCCAAAGCATGAAAGTATGCATTATTTTGATCCCCTAGTTTTATCCATTTTTCCGAACTTCTTTGTTGCCATTTTAGTTCGGATTGTATAGCTAAGCTTTGTGCTTTAATTTTAACCTCTCTTCTTAGGTCACTTTCATTTGCGTTTAGGATTCTTGATTCCTCTAATTTGTCTATTAGTTGTAGTGTTTCTTTACATATTCCTAGACTCTCATCTACATTTCCTATATTAAGAGAAGCCCATTCGGCCATTTTGAAGTCTCCCCGATGCAATTAGTAAGTTCTAGTAAGTTCCCCGATGCAATTTCTAGTAAGTTCTCATCTACATATTCCTAGACTCTCATCTACATTTTCTTTCATGGTTAGCTATTTCTAGTAAGTTCCCCGATGTAATTAGTTCGTTAAAACCCAAAATGTGTGTTGGCAAATGACCATTGCCCGTTGTCTCATCCAATGCCCTTATCATGTTGAAGTCTCCCACCATTATGGTTGGTATATCGTTTGTTATTGCTTCTTTTAGTTCATTCAAGAAGTTATCTTTTTCATCTAAATGTGTTGGTCCATACACATTAATTAGTTTGAACTCGAACCCTCCATTTCCTTTTAGGGTTGTTTCTAGTGAGAACCTTCCTTTTTTTTACTTCTTTTAGAAGAAACTCATCAGACCATGAGGTTAAGTGCCGCCTTTTGCTCGTATTGCATCAACATGTTCATAATTGTTTATTTGCGGAGGGCATAGTGTTTTCATTCCTATTAAAGGCATATCATTGTTTTTTGTTTCTTGAATACAAAAAATATTACATTTGGAATTCCTTGTCGTGTCCTTGATAAGTTTGCATTTTTCGGGTTTCCCGCTTCCCCTTACATTCCAAAACAAAATAGAAATCGAATTAAATAGTTTTAATATCATTACAAAACTATTTTAGATAAGCCCTAGTGGCATAAATTAGGATCCTTTTGGATCTCTAGTATGGACCTCCCGGTCCAAAGACGTCCTCTTCGTCTCTATAATCAACCCTTTCATTGTATTTGTCATCATAGCTTGCTTTTATCACTATCATCTGCAATGATTGTTCGTGAGACAAAATTAGATACGTTAGTGTCCAATACTGATATTTTGTTGTTGTTTATTTTGCATGAGCCTATTAATTTTTTCTTTCTTAGTTTTTCCTTAGTTACTATTAACGGCTCCTGGTCAGAGTTTGAGTCGTTCATATTTTCTTTGGGCCTTACTGTTATTTCCGAATATGTATTATTTTCTTTAGGGTCATTTGTTACAGGGGTGTTTTTTGACTTCTCATTTTCTTGAGATATGTTTTTAAATTTCATGTTTGGGCCTAGGCCGCATACTGTCCTAAGTGCATCAATTTCTTCATTAAGTAGGCCCAGTGAATTTGTGGCTTCATTTTCAAGGGATTTTATGTTTTGTTTGGCCTTTTGGGTATCAATTTTATTTGAATTCTTAATGTTTTTTTTCTTTAGTATCGGTTTATGTTTTGCCCCATCAGGAAAGGTGATTTTTTTGGAAGCTCTTATTGATTTCCTGACAATTATTCCTCTTACTTTTGTGAATTTCGGCCCCCTTTCCTTGTTAATTAGAGAAAGAGTGCGGAAAAAAGAAAAAAAGATGAGAGCATGTTGAGAGCATGTTGAGAGCACTTAGGACAATAAAAAGATGATTATGGCTATTTTTATCTTGGATGTTGAGAGCATGTTTTAGAAAAAAAGATGATTATGACTATTTTATCACTGGTCTTTAATAACAAATATCTTCAAAAATTTACCGTAAATATTTTCAAAAAGAAAATAATTTCCATTTTTTCCATGTGATGTAATTGTACGTATATTTCCAATACAGTCACAATCCAAAATACTGTCACACCCCAAAATAAAATGGAAAAGAGTGCGGCAATCCGCCAGTATACAACTCGTATAGCACAAGTTCTCGTATGAAAACATCATTAAACTGATTCGAAAACAACAACATATACATATACATATATTATGGAATTAAAATAATAATACAAAACTATTGCGGAAGAATAAAATATATTAATACGAAACTCAATATCGTTGGCGTTCTTACTCTCGAGATACTCGCATCTCCCGATGACATGTCCGTTTCACCTATACTTAAAATATGTAAGTAAAAATGATTAATCACGGAAGTGACTAAATGAGTGAAATCTCGTTAAAAATAGTTTTAATAAAAAATAAGTACTTTTCTAATGAATTCATAAAATAATCTCGTATAACTTCAAATCATAGCTTTTCTACACATATCTCAAAATATTTGTCCCGGTTTTTCGAAATCGAAATCAAATCACATACCTTCATATCTAATCATATACATATTAATACTTTTATCCGGGGTGAGGGCGCTAATAAATCTCGACTGAAGTGTCAACCCGAGTTGATAGCGAGTCACACACCGGCTGGAACAAAACAAAAAGCTCGGGAAGCACGAATTCCCAACAAATGAGCTGACGACTGGATATCCTTGCGCCACAGCCAAATTCCTAATGGGTCGGGACTTTGCACTAAAGATTGCTATGCATTCCCTCCAAATAGCGTCACGGGGTCACGCGACACTAAATCTAACAAACTAAAACATACCGGAGAACCCGCGTCATGTTATCAAAGGATCCAATTTAAAATCTTAAGCCCGGTTTACGTTTTATCCAAATAAAATTCTACATATATATAGAGTCTCTCGGAGTCTCTATTTAAAATTGTAAATCTTGTTTACGCTTATCCAAATAAAAGTGGGAATGAGAGGAGAAAGATAAGGCGGAGACAGAGAAGAGGGAATGAGAGGAGAGAGAGAAGGGGTATATTAAAGTTGGAAAAAATAAATTAAATGTACTAATTGGTGCATCGTGGTTCCGTTTATATTATTAATTTAATTTGTCTCACGATACACGGGGACCGGGTTTATTCAAGATATGATAAAATTTCAACCCTTGATTCTTGATATGACGGGTGAGATAAAAAAATACTAACGTGGCTGATTGTGAGGGGGTTAATTTCCTTAAAATTATATACATTATTAACAATAATAATAATATTAATTAATTAATAAATAACGTCTTGAATATTATACCCTCGATCTAGGATCAAAAGAATGTACCCAAAATTACCAAAACAAACAAATAACTCAATACTCAACAAACAGGATATTATTTTAATTATTAACGCATCACAAGCAATCCTCTTGAATAATAATATGAATACATAAACTGATTACATATTTGACACAAATACATAACTTTGTATATTTGACTATAGTACAAATTTATTTATTTGTGTTAAATTTGTGATCGATTTAAGTGAAACTATCATTACTCCAATCCTTATAAAGTATTAGTAAACCCTAATTCAACAAGGGAACCTACATTGACAAACTACTATATCATGAGGAACATCTTTTACACAGTTTCCTACACCTCCGCTATATTGTTTCTTGCACACATTATGGCATTCGTTAACATCATGACATCCTCCGATTATAAAAACTTGGCAAACACTCGCATTTGCTTGAGCCATCACATTCACAGCTGAAAAATAAATAATTTGACAACAATTAGAATATTATTAGATATAAATATTTTATGTAATAGCATTTTTTTTTTAATTATCATTTCTATTATTGTGCTCTATAACTATAATATACCATCATTGTTTAATTAACCGGTTTATATTTTTGAATTTAGACTTGTTAATTTAAGAACAGTAGAAGATAATTTCAAGAAGGAACATAAGAGAATTAAATAGCATAACGTACAGTAATTTTCAACCGAGCTATGAAAATATAAAATTAACATCGAATGAATGATGTATCTTTCGGATATTTATTATTTTATTTAATGAAGAATGTTCTTTTTCTTTAATTCATTGTTTGATGTCAATATAAATCGAATTCATGACGTATGATTTATTGTACTATTTACTCGATCATTTGAACTATGAAATCATTGACATCTTATGAATATGTAAAGGGAATCGTTATTATTTTTGTTTTTGGTGAGCATGTGTATATAAAAATTGCAATTTGATATATTTAAATGTCGTTTGTTAAATATTCAAAGAAAGCTCATTATCATTTTGATTTATCTGGCTAAATTCCAGGGAATAAGTTTCTACTAGAGGCAAAAATTTCAACCTCGAAATACATATATTAGAAACGGAATTGAAAATTTTCGAATAATTACCCGAGACAAGAACAAACATGATGATGAAAACACAACAAGAAGACTTGGACATGCTGATATTGATATTAGAAATGGAGGATTATATCAATTTAGGTTTGAATATACAATTCTTCTGTTATGTCTCATTTTATAGATGAACTATGCCTTGTGAGTATAATTCACATTAATTAAAGGTTCAATGTATATAATTCTTTAAGAAAGAGTTCAGTGTATATTAATAATGAGAAAGAATTCTGCACTTCATGTGCAGGTCGAAATTGATATATTTTTTAAGTGTGAGTATATTAACATTAATTAAAGGTTCAATGTATATATTTTTTTAAAGAAAAATTTCAATATATATATTAATAATGAGAACAAATTATGCACTTCATGTGCACGTTGAATTTAACAGGAGACGGAGTGGTTGCGGCACATGGACGTGCAGTCCATGCACCTTCGAAAACGCAGGTCGCACCACATCCAGGTTTCTATATTTCTTTAAGATGTATCTTATACAATTTTTATATGTACATTTAAAATATATGTTATAGATTTTAAATGTATGTTATATCATTTCACTTAGAAAAAATATATTTGTCCCATTTACATTCCCCCACAATACTTGATGTGTTGGCAAGAATTTAATTGATTGAATTTAATGCTAAATCGAAATTAATGCATGGTAAACAATAAAATTAAATTCATCTTTTGCATAAATTTTTTTACCATGTGGTAAATCTAGCATCCTGAAAATATTTACTACATACAAGTTAATTGCATTAATTATTTGCTCATCTATTTTTTTTTTTTAAATATGTGTGCCATCAGTTTAACACGTGTTAAACGATGGATTAATTCAACCTCAAATAATTTAGTTTTCATATTTAAAAAGTTAGAGTTAATTAAATGTTGGTGGCGGTAAACAATGTTATTTAAAATATTAAATGTATTGATGATGTGTCAAATGATGGATTTAACACGTGTTAAACAGTGTAAATGGATTATATACACATGTTTAACACATGTAACAAGATCAATTAATCGAGTATAATAATTTATTTTCAAATTTGTAAGTTTAGATTTAATTAATCATGGATGGTGGTGAACAAATCCAATAAAACAATAAATATATTAATGATGTGTGAAACAATGAATATTTAATTCCCTCTCAACCTATATAGGATGATTCAAACAAAAAAAATTAATGATTCGCTACAGCATTTAATGACATGACAACACATCAAACATTTAGGAGGATTGTAAGGGGGATGAGTATCATCACTCTTTTACTTATATGACATATTTTTACGTGTGATATATTTTTTGATATATTTTATAAATTTTAGATGTATGGTACGCATATTTTAAATATAATACATGTTATAAATGTTTACATGAATAAATCAAATATATAACAGAATTATTTGATTAATTCATTGAATCGCATTTTCGGGAGTTGTATTTTGGTTCCCAGGCTTTGTGAGTTTTGTACCGTCTACTTGGATAGATCTTTTGTGATTGAATTTTTTATAGATCCGGATCCAGATTTACTTTGTATCCTTCTTATGTATATTTTTCTATATAGAGAGTCCTGCTCTTTTTTATTTATTACATTGAATATTATTTATGCAAACTCTAATTTATGAATTCTAGGAATATATTAGTAAGAGTATATTATACTGATTTAGAATAATGTGAGAAATTTTGCGTGCCGAATCAAACTCTTTAGTGCAACTTAACATTCCGTCTCTATCTCAATTCATCCTATCTACAGATTAAATCTTCATAAGAAGAACCTCATTACATTCAAAAATGTTCTGCATGATTGAAAGAACATCATATATTGCATATTTTATCAAATATCACGGTTACAACACAAAAAGAACAATATTTTATTTATATATAAACTCCTCGTGCAATGAACATATTACATCCTTGAAAGCTTATATATGGCTCAAGAGTGATGGATCATGACTATATTGGCCAAATAAAAATATTTATTGAAATTACATTACAAATTTGTTTTTGTGAGGGAGTGAGAGAGCAATTAATAAGATTTACACTCTTATATTGATAAAATATATTTAATCACTAATTATATACACTGTTCGATAAAAAAAATTAGAGAGAACATCACTCGGCCCTACATAGATCCATGCTGGGCTCAAGTCTCGTGTAAAGGTCGCCTCTTAAACCAACCAGTCATGTTTGAGTTCGATTCGAAAGTCTATTGAATTGCCAATAATCTTTCTACACGTTGACATTAAATGTTCCGGTTTGCATATACAAGACCGTATAATTTTTGTACCTTCTCTCTAACAAGATTCATGGATATTTCTTATGATACCTTTTTAGATAACTACAATCGCACTTTAGAGGTGGCTCAGGGGGTATCAGTTCTTATGGCGTTTTCTCAAGATACTTTTTTCATGCCAACTTGGTTACTTGTATCTTCTTTTAGACTGTATTCTCCATCTCATTGATCTCAATCATGAGGAGGAAGATATAAATTTAATTAATGTTGTCTATAGAAATTAATGAAACCAACTAATGACTACTAAGAAAACAAAAGCTTGCAAAATTAAAGTTCAGAATACGGTTTTGTTTTCAATGAATATGGCTTTAAAAGCCGGTCCAAATCCAGCTAGGCTGATCGATCCAATCTAGTCGTGTAGATCCTTTAATTAGTCAAAAAGAAGATCAAAATATATTAATCAGTATTCTATATAGATATATGGAGAACAGAGGTCTCCTCACATGAGATGAATAGATTAACTACCTGAAAGTTTTGTTGGTAGCTTAGTGATTTTGAATGGAAATTATTAGTCAAATCAAGCATCACATGCATATGATTCATATCATCAACAACTTAGAAGGACTCGAATCCAAATAATAGTAAAATATGATGTTTAGGCGTACTTTCCTGATTACTCCCTAAAAACATCAAAACATTAGGTACATCGTGCATAAAATGAAAAATATCATTTATACCCTTACAAAATCATTGGGAATATCCATACTTTGGACTCCTTGATGTGTTTTCATATGTCAATTTGTATTGTATCCACTAAGTCAATTGATACGTATCAATAGCCCTCTCAAGATGTACCTCAGTTGACTAAAATTGATTTTGACGTCAATATCAAAGAGAAAAATAGATGTTTTGGAGGCTGATTATATAATCTCATTGCGAAAAGGGTTATATATGCAGTCCCGTGATTCACTCAAACATCATTGATGAGATAGCAAAATCTGTTTGGTTGAATTAAGTAATATTTTTAATTGAATGAATTAACGAATTAATTGATCATTTAATTTAATTGATATGTCAATTAACACGTATTAATACTAACATATTAAAATAAATTGACGTGTCAATTAAACGTATTAAATAATTATTAATTTGAATGTTAATCAATTTAGTTTGTCACCTCATCAAATGAGTTGAGATGAATTTGGGGGCCAAGTATATTTTCCGGTTGTGCAAGATCAAGACGTTTCCAAGATTATCGAGAAAGTATTAGACAATTTAGCAGTATAATATATTAAACTGTTACGTAGTACAAGTACTTGAAATTCACGAAGATTCGTCACTGCTCTAATTTGTTTAGTATAGGTTCAAGGTTACATTTATGGGGGTATTTATGTTAATTTTCATATTGCAAGGGCACATAAGATATTGTATGACATGAAATTGTTAGGTTAATTCTAGTAGATCAAGCATTAAATGGCATGCAATGGTAGATCGATCCAAATTTATTGTAGTCATAGGCTCATAGTCATAGACTCATAGGTATACATGTCAGGTTAATAATTCCATTATTATCAGGTTAATTTGTTGCAAACCAAGTTTAAATTCAGAATTTATGTGTGCATCTGCAGACTCTTCAAATATCATTTTGATAATTGTACCTATGTAAAATAAGAAATATCATGAATACCCTTACAAAAATCTCAACAATGTCTTGTATATCCCTCTAAAATGGGAAATATAATGAATGCCTTATAAAACATATAAAATTATTATCATTATTACCAAAAATATTTTCAAACTATCATCATATTTTACCCTTTTATTAGTAAATCAATGAAAAAGAAGGAATATTAATCTAGTGCAAATTAGAGAGAACGGACATGTAAGATATTTCAATCTAGTAAAAAAATAGAGAATTGACATACCAGATAGTTCTCATGTTTTGTAGAGATATGCATGATATTTTCACTTTTGTAGATATTTGTTATGCTATAATATGGATATACATGATAATATGATATGTTCACTTTTGATGGATATACATAATACAATAAATACATGACATGTGAATGTGTTGTGGCACACACATAAAATTATGATGCCTTTTTATAAAATTATTTACCTCATTAAAGTTAGATTAACTAAAAACCATGTGATTATCAGTTCAAATTACATGTGCCACGCTAAAAAACAAAATTTACAAGAAGTTGGTCATTCATGCACCATGGTGATGTAACTTGTAACTTAAACCACATGTTCTCACTTGCCGGCATGTGCTTTCACATTTGTTCTTTTACTGACATTAAGTGTAGTAGTTTTGCCAAATTTCATATCTACTCATTCAAAACATCAAAATATTATGTATACTCCTTTGGAAAATGAAAATGTCATGTACAAACCCTGCTTAACATGGGGAATATAAACTATTTCTAACTTCTTAACTTCATAAAAAAAAATGCCTTAACTACTCTTCCTATTTCATAAGAGTTTTTGTTGTTGAAGAAATTGGAAAATAAATGGTGTAATATGATTATGGTATTTCAAGATTTTGCAGGGGTACACATGAAATCTCCCTCAGCTGTTAGGCTTGATTTTACAAATGCCTACGCGGTATAGATCACCATGTGAGGTGCAAGACAACTATATAAGTTCAATCATACCTCTTTTAACCACCATCAACTTATAAGCTTTACTCTCTCTTTTTCTTCAACAAACCCTAATTTTCCACCATGAAAACCTTGCTCAATCTTCTCTCAATTCTATCTGGCTTGTTTCTTCTATCTCTATGTCTAACCATTACAAGACCATCTTTCAACGGAGATGTTGTAACGCTAGAAAAATCCGGACCAAGAAGGATGTTACGAGCCATCGGTTCAAATACTATCGACCCGAAAGAATTTCATGCAGTGGTGAATAATAAACCACAAATAGAGGTGAATGCAAGTCTAAGGAAAATGCCATCAAGCAAATCTAACCCTAACCAGAATTAGTTAAGAGAGATCCTTAGGGTGGATATAGATTTGAAGAGAAATATTAAGTAGATTTTTCATCTCTCTTGTTTTTGTAGATTATTAATAGCTTTTTTCTTTTTATGTTTATGTGTTCGTAAACAAAGATTTAATTACTTATTAGTTTCTAGTTCTTTAGAGGAGAGAGGTCTCTGTGATCATCTCTAGATCTAGTTGATGTAATAAGTGAAGAACTTTGTAGCCTATGTCATGAAAAAAAAAAAATTTAGTGGAACATGTTAATATCAAGTCTTTATTTGTTTCATAGGGTTAAAAACCTATGAGTTTCTTCCTGAAATTCTTATTTGAATTCTCTTCCGTTTCTAGTATTCTAATCATATCCTACATATGGGGTGTAATTGGAGCGGATACGGTCAAATAATGGTCATACATATTTGTATCCGTTTTATTTCTTCTGTACAGATAGGAATACAAATAGTATCCGGCATTCCGGATATGGATTTGGTTTGGATATTATACAAATACAATTCAGATATTATCGGAAACAAATACTAGTTATTAATATGAATTATTTTTGGATACTGAAACGGTTATCGTACCCCAATTATATTATTTACTAAAAATGTATACAACAAAAAAAATACAAATGTGATTGCAAATATTATATTTTATCCTAAATATTACTTTATAAAATAATAATATTGTTGATTATAAAAATATTATTATATCGACAGTTAGATATAGTAAGTATTTCATTCTTCGAGATATTTATGTATCCTGGAGAAGAAAAACAGTAATAATAAACACAAACAAAATCACAAATGAATAAAACAAAATATGGTAGTACATATATTATTAGTATTAATATTCAGATATGATATCTCTATCCATATCCAAATGTCCATACCCGTATTCGTATCTTCAAACAAAATTGTTAAACCATACATGTATCCGAAACAAATTATCCGGTATACATTCAGATATAAATATTTTTATCGAAATATAAATACTTTACGGACACGGTTACTGTTCGATCGGATGATTTCCGTCCCCTTTACATCCTTGATCCTGCAGCATGTGGAAAAATCATTTGCATTGTGATTTATTTTAGGATATTCATCTAAAATGCTTAAATTATTTTAAGATTTTTGCCTAGAATCAGGCCCGGTTTTCCGTTTTCGAAGGCCTTGACTTAAAAAAGATGTTTCTGACTCGGGCCAACTCTGCCAAAGTCCAAGTAGGACCCTGCTTAGAATACTTCAAATGCAGCGTGTAATTTAACTAGTCTAGCATTCAGTTAACTTGTGAAAACACTGAAAAGTCGACAAGTAGAAAGTTTGCCTGTCGAACCAAATCATGCAAAGAAAATCACATCAAAGGTAAAGATCGAAGATAGAACAATTAAACCGCAACACAAGATGAGTATTATCAATGCCCCACAACCTAGTAGTTGAGTGTTTTGGATATTTAGAAAAGAGAAAAAGTGAACCAACTTTTTATTTGTAGCCCATGGCATGAAAATTTAGGGGCACATATTCATATTTGTTTCAAGTGGTTAAAAATTAGAGATGACAATCAGACGGGTCGGGTTCGGGTCATTCGAGTCGTTGAGTCATTCGGACTGCGGGTCATTCGATTTTCGGGTCATTCTGTTTTCGGATCGTTCAGTTTTGGATTTTTTCGATTTTCGAATCATTCGGATCCGGATTGTTTTGGTTTTAGAATCGTTCGATTTCGGATCGTTCGGTTCCTGATTGTTTCGGTTATTGGTCGTTCGTGTTTCGGAAAAATTAGTTTTCGAATCATATGGGTTTCGGGAAATTTGGTTTTCGGGTCATTAATGTTTCTGGAAATTTACTTTTCGAGTCATGCGAATTTTGAAATATTTAATTTTCGGATTATTCTTATATGGATCAATTACAGATTTCATAAATAGATATATAATTTTTGTTATTTGGATTTTGGTCATTCATATTTTATTCGGACAGTTCGTTTGTACTTCCTATTAAAATCTAGAAAATAATTTGATACGATCTTTGGTAATGTCAATGTGCCCATTCAGTACTAATATACATCTTTGAATTTTTCTTCAATACACCAAAAAAATTCCAACCACTCATTTGCTTGAATTCAGTGGCTCAGATTAAATTAAGAAACCGATTAATTTTATTGAGCCGGTCAAAATTTCTATTCGGCCGGTTAATAGATGTACAATGATTTAAGAGAAAGGGTAAAGAAGTGATACTACTTGCCGGTTAATAGATGTACAATGATTTAAGAGAAAGGGTAAAGAAGTGATACTACTTGTTCTTGTTCCATGTACTTTTCTCTTTCCTGCCACCTCATTCTGTCATTCATACGCGTGGGAATTTCCATTCTTTTAAATGTGTCGGTAAATGTATGGTTAAATAAATACATATCTTATCGATCTCTCAAAAAAATTCACACCAGACATGAATCTTACAAAATTAATGCAACTTATTACTATTTAAAAATAAATATTATAGATTTAAATAAAAGTATAATTACTTCTCGAAAATTTATACAAACAAATTAAGTAAAGTATCGAAAAGTTTGAATTAAAATAATATAAACCAAACTAATATTTTAAACAAAATATGTTATTAATAAAACAATGGACATAAGAAACATGTTTGATTTGAAAGAATTTAAAAGAAAAATCTAAATTTATGACAACCAATTTGTCAATATTAATCATTTGTATTAACAAAATGGCGTGGGCGTGGGCGCGGGCGCGGGCGCGCGCGTGCGTGTGTGTGCGCGCGCGTGAGGCTAAACTGCTATCAAAAAAGAATAAATCAATATTCAAAATTTAATTATTATAAATGTTTTTAATAAAACAAATTGTTATTAAAATTAAATTATTTATACAAAGACTTTTCAAATTTTCTTTACGTCAAATAATAACTTTCATTTTTCATCACATAACATCCTAGCACATATTTGTGTTGGAATGTACGCGGACTAGGAAATCCGCATAAATGTTTGATTATCAAAAACACTATTAGAGAAGCGCAATGTAATCTAATATGTTTGCAAGAAACCAAATGGGAAAATCCATCTTTCTTTCACATGAAATCAATATGCCCCCCAAACATTCAAAATATGCAATCTAATGATGCAAGGGGGTCTAAAGGCGGTCTAATGACGGCGTGGTCAAACGACTTTTCTCTCACTAGTTCTTTCTCGACTACACACTCTCTTAACACAACTCTCACTACCTCGAGTGGATTTCAGTTCCAACTCTCAAACATATATGGACCCTCTATCGAAATTGAAAAACCGGCTTTCCTCGAGGAATTAAAAAATCTAAAGCCTAACACAATACCGTGGATGGTAGTAGGGGATTTTAACCTAATAAGAAACGTGCAAGAATCAACGGGAAACTCACATCTCCCATCCAACACAATCCTTTTCAACAACGTAATAGACATGCTATCTCTCTTTGATATTCCCTTGATCGGACGTAGATTCACATGGATGAACAAAAGAGAGACCCCAACCTTCTCCAAACTAGATAGAATATTCTTATCGGATCATTTCATGTCGCTAAATGCTATCCCACACCTAGCCGACATAACGGCTCTAACTTCGGACCATGTTCCATTGAAATTCACTCTAAACAAGCCAATGACAACAACGAAAAAATCGGCAAAGAAGTTCGAACGATCATGGCTTAAAAATACGGAAGCAAAAGAATTACTAATTCAAAAATGGGGCCCTACACCAATCCATACATGTGCCTCTAAAAATTACGCCTACAAAATCAATAGGATATGGTCATCGCTCTCGAAATGGGCCAGGGAAAAAAAATTAAAGACAAAGAACTCTCTCAAAACATCAAATTTTCCATTCATCAGTTGGATCAAAGGGAAGAAATAAGGCCCCTAGCGCCGATAGAAATCTCTCTTAGAATAGACCTCAAAACCAAAGGTCACCAAATGGCTTTGGAAGAAGAGCAAAAATGGCAACAACGTTCCTCATGTACGTGGCTTAAATTAGGAGATAACAACACGCCCTACTTCCATGCTATAGCGTCCGGAAGAAGAGCGCGCAACAACATAAATGAAATACGCCATAACAACTCAACCATTTCGTCTCAATCTCAAATTGAAAAAATCTTCCTCCAATATTACAAAGAGATTCTAGGAGCGACACACCCCACGACTACGAGTTGGGACCCGACTATTGTAACGGCCCATGACCAAGGGATCTTTGCCAACTTAACTAGCCCCTTCACCGAAAGGGAGACCTATGAGGTCGTAAAAAAATTGAAAAGAGGAAAATCTTCGGGTCCCGATGGCCTACCAAATGAATACCTCCAAGAAATGTGGCAAGTATATAAAAAAGACATCATGAACATTCTTATAGACTTCTATAATGACAAGCTAGAACTCAAACCGATTAATAATGCAACTATCTCCCTTGTACCCAAAAAAATAGGCGCCTCAACGATGGAGGAATTTCGGCCAATAAGTGTGATTACCATACCGATAAAAATAATCACTAAGATCCTTGCAAATAGGCTCCAACCCCTTATGCCTTCACTAGTTCACGCTAACCAAACGGCCTTCATTAAAAAAAGATCTATAGTGGACTCATACGCCGCGGCTAGAGAGCTTATAACACACTACCACAAACAAAAAGTACCGACAATCCTCCTTAAGTTAGACATAAGAAAAGCTTTTGACAACATTTCTTGGAAATTCATTTCAACACTCTTGAGAAGAAAAAACTTCCCATCAAGATGGATAAATTGGATACGACGTATCCTATCCTCGTCTAGCTCCTCTTTAAAAATAAATGGGGCTTATACCGATTCATTTATGCACAAAAGGGGTCTTAGACAAGGTGATCCACTATCGCCCCTACTTTTTAATATGGCGGTGGATATCCTACAAGATATAATTGTTGCAATCAACCCCCTTCTCACTCACACATCAGATATAAGAGTGCCGGTCCTACAATTTGCGGATGATACCCTACTCTTCTTTGAAGCATTTCCTAGCAACATGAAAATAATCTCAAAGGCAATAGATCTCTTCTCCGAGATAACCGGCCTTAGCATTAATTGGGAAAAAACAACTTTCACAACGATTCGCATCCCAACGACCCATGACGAAACAATAGCAACAATTCTTAGATGTAAGAAGAAAGAATTTCCAATCACTTACCTAGGCCTCCCACTCTCTAGAAACAAACCAAAAAAGTCTTCTTACTACCCCTTGATACAAAAAGTACAAGGCCGAATAGCCACATGGAAGAGTAAGCTCCTTTCGCTTGGGGGAAGACTAACTTTAATAAAGGCTACTTTGAATGCCCTTCCGATTTATATGATGCAAGTCCTCAAACTTCCCATATGGGTCATCAAAGAACTAGACAAACTTATAAGAGCTTTTCTTTGGTCGGGGACGGACAAACTAAATTCGGGAAAAAGTTTGATAAATTGGCAAACCGTGTGTCTTCCTAAAAAATGTGGTGGTCTAGGCATTCTCAACATTCAAAGATTCAATGAAGCCCTCCTACAAAAATTCCTATGGAAGATAGATGATGGGCAAGAAAGCGTTTGGGCTATTTATGCCGAAAAAATATATGGAATGGAGGATGCACAAACACTTGCTAACATTCCCGTGTCGAAACTCTCCCCCTTTATGAAAGACTTAAAACAAATGCTCCCCACGTACTTGGCATTTACCGAAAGAAATGATATATTAAATACGATTGAATGGAGATGGGAGCACACGAAAACTTTCTCAACGAGCTCGGCGTATGCCAAGCTCCACGACCCAGGAATTAGATCCTTTTGGCAGAAACAAGTATGGCAAGCCAAAGCGCCTTTAAAGGCAAGATTTTTCATATGGCTAACGTTGCACAGGCGAATAAATACTGCCGAGTTACTCCTGTAGGGGAATATCCCCGGCCCCGGGCCCGCGCAGCGGATATGTAGGCCCGGTCCGGTTCCCCGATTCCCGAGATCACGCCACGACTTCGAGGGTACGATGTAAATAGAAGGTTAGATCTTTACCGGTGCAAAATTGATTGCACACGAAGGGTTGATCGCTGCCTTCTTTCTCCTGTCACGTTGGTGACAATACGCGCGTCCCACACCACGCGTCTTTCACCGCTCGTTGACTTCGCCGATTCGCTTGATTTCGTCTCCGACTCAATCTACTCGTCCGAATCGATCACAATCGTGAGAGCCTCAGTTGTTGCTCCTCTACGTGTATCCACCTTGAATCGCAAGACGTCGGTCACGGATGCACCTGCCTAGACGATGCACCGGTGAACTTGCTTAATCGAATTGATTCTCTAAACCGTAAAACACCTTTTCACGGTTTCTCTCTTTTACACCTTTTCACTCTCTAGAAATTTGTCTCACAATTTTCTGGATAATTCTGAATGAATTGCTTGGTTAAGATGAGAGAGAAAATCCTATTTATATACAATAGGATCAGGATTAGCCAAAAAGCATGTATATCCAATATACACCCTCTCACACAGAAAACTGCATGAACCTGGTCAGTATTCTGTCCAGACGAAATTGATAAATTTCTCTGACAGAAAATCAACCAACACGAAAGTTGTAGATAATCTCATTATCTACTCGACCCAATTTGGCCCAGCCCAATTGGAGTTCGTATGCAAAAGTTATGTCTGTTTTACTAACTGTATGTCATACTGTTGCACCTTTTCGGTATTTCACAGAAACGACACTTATACTTCGTTCATCTGAAATATATTTCTACATGAAGGTTATAGATAATCTAATTATCTATCTTACCCAATTTGAACCATTCAAATCGGATTTTTCTACTGAAAGATATGGCTACGAATGTACGACTACATTCGTTTATCCTTGTGTACACTTTTACGGTTGATCCTGAAACTGTATTTCCTTCAACTCCAAAGAAAAGGGTGGCCACACGTGGATCGCTGTCAATTATGCACTAGAATACATGAAACGACGGATCACCTACTCGTGGAATGTAGCTATACCAAAGCGGTTTGGCGCTTAGTAGGGATAATAAACGGGGACCACATCACGCCGCGGAACACAGGTTCTGTACTAGAAACGTGGAATGAATCGCGAGCAACAATGGGGGCTACAAGGCGTAGAATATGGGACACACGTTGGATCTCAACGCTATGGCACATTTGGAAAGAAAGAAATGCAAGAATTTTTCGCAACAAGAAAAGGCCTCCTAGACTCGTAGCACTACAAGCAATGGAACAAGCAAGGCTATGGAGTAAGATGACCTAGTGACGGAAGCGCTCTCGAAGCCCATACTATCACGACGAATTCAACTCGCTTGTTTCGTATCGCTTATTCTTTCTTTTTCCCTTCTTTGCTTTTTACTTTACACACACTAAACACTTTGTAAATATCATTATTTCATATATGAAATTCCAAAGTCGGCAATGCCGTCTTCAAAAAAAAAAAAAAAAAAAACATCCTAGCACATAAACAAATGTCTTTTCAATATATATCCTCATTTTATTTTTCAGGGATAATGCAAAAAAATTTCAAAATCCTTCAAAGTCGTTTATCAAACCGTTATGACAATGACACTTAGAATTGATTATCGTTATCAGACTAGCATGATTGTTTAATTGGGTAAATAAAATTTCATTATATAATCAAGTAAAAAATAAAGAAATCACTATGTTAAAATTTGTGTGCATGTACAGATTGATTTTAGATATTTGTTATTTATATCATAATTATATTATTTACTAAAAGTGTCTATCTCAAAAAAAAAAATATTTAACTGCAAAAAAAATATTTATATTAATAAATATTTGTATTAATAAATATTATTAATGTAAAAAATAGCATGTCAACCAACATATATAATAATATTCTTCTAATTCGAGATATTCAAGTATCATTAATAAAAAACAATCATAAACAACAACAACAACAACAACAACAACAACAACAACAACAACAACACACTCAAAAAAATAAAAAACATAACAAATATACATACACATACGTGAATAATATAAGTATCTAAATTGGTTAATATTTGAATATGATATTTGTATTTGTATCTGAATTAGATATTTGTTTATGTACCCGCAATCGACTATACGAATCGGTATATGTATGCACGGATATTATTCGCATCTGCCACGAAAATCGTTTATCGTATTCGTATATGTTTCGATACACTATCAGATACATATATTTTATTCGAATACAAATATTTTACGGATACGATTGCAGTACGGTCGGATAATATCGCACCGTTTACATATCTATATAGGAACCAAGTTCATATTGTTTCGCAACTTTTGGGTCAATAAGACATAAATATCTTTGTTAACTTCATGTTATGTAACGAAATGCTAATTTTAAGAGTAACAATATTTATTTTTAAATACGTTTATTTTATTCAATATATCTTGCATATATTTCCATTGTAATGTCTGAGTTATAAATAAAATCTGATAAATCTGAATATGTCGATCAATTTCATTTTTCAAACATTAATTACATGAATCATCACAATATTTATCTAGATAACAAATTGTCTCTCAATGATCTTATGTTGGCACATGCCCAATTTTTATTTAACGGGAGATGCACTCATGCACAGATGGTGCTTAATTCGGTTTTGCATATCATATTGTTTTTAAGAAAAATTGAAGTATGCTTTTCTTCCATTGCTTAATCTTAGGAATCAGTGCTCTATATTTATTTATTTTGAAAAAAATTAAAAGGGACTGATTTCTTGATAGACTCTTAGTTTTTTATTAAATCAATGACATTAATGATCCTCATCTACTGCATAATCAATTCATCTTCTTTGTCTCTCATGGCCATGGGACATGGGAAGAAACTATATGAAAAAAAATATGTTTATTAATCAAATAAATTACATCTCTAAAAAATTACTAAAGTGTGCCGATCAAATTGCAAATACAATTAAATTATTTTTTTACCTCTAAAACACAGAAGCTATTTATATAATTCTATAGCATCTCAAAATAATGTTAAAAGTTACCATCAATAACAGGAAAAAAACAAAATACACATGCAACAACAAACAAAAATATCAGCATAGTAATACATGCAACCTTGAAGTGCATAGCTCCATTTTCTTCTCTAGCAATGTCTGGCGATTTCCATTTTAACACAATGTGAAATGGTACGAGTGATTGGTAGGAAAGACAAATGGAGAAGAAGAATGAGTGCTCAATACGAGGTGAAGATTAGGATGAGGGTGGGAAATTGACCGGGTAATACTTATATTCCAAAAATACCCTTTTATGAATGGATGGCCAAGATTAAATCTATCAGAAAAGAAAAGAAAAGTTTTGGTGTACGAAAGAAGAGCTCTCTCCATCTTTTATACTAGTTAGTATAACAATACTTTGGGACTAGCCCAATGCGTGTAATCACATTACTTGTTTCTCATTCACTTAGAAATGTATCAATAAATTAGTAATTAGTTATTAAAGTAGTGTTTAGTGTTTGTAACTGATTTTATTTGTAATGACTATTAGACATGTTGACTTAAAAATTAGAAATACAATTTTTCAACATCATTTTTAACGTGGCCATTCAACACATAGTACCAATAATATATAATTTTTTATTTGTAGTAATATATCGTTCGGGTCATACAGCTTTTCGAAAATTTAGTCTTCGGGTTTATGACCAATTCGGTCTTGGATCAGTTCGAGTCGTTCGGTTTTCGGGTCATTCGGATTCGGTTCGATTTCGAATTCGGGTCATTCGATTTCAGTTCGATTTTGGGTTCGGATCATTCGGTTTGGGTTTAAAGTCGTTGACTTCTCAACATTTTTGGTTCGGGTCGGGTTCAGATTCGAACGGGTTGGATCATATTTTGCTGGCTCTATTAAAAACCTAGGGAAATTTTACTTTGCCCCAGATTTGACCTGTATCTTAATTAACACACTCAATTAACATGGTAATTTCTATTAATAAAATTGTTAACTCAGATAGATGTTAATTGTACATGAATTAATTGTTAATTATATAACATGTGTTAACTAGGTCGTAAGTGGGTGCTAATTAGGATATAAAGAATGTGGTGGTGAAGTCTTAGAGTTTCTTCTCGCAAGTGGGTGCTAATTAGGTAAATGGCCTCAAAAACCTAATAATCAGGTTAAAATCCTCATGTGAATTCCTTGCTCAAATTAACATTTTTAGGGTTTCTTCTCGCAATACTTCAAACGCAACATACAATTGAAATAGTTCAGCACAAACTAAATATTGCATGTCAAACCAAATCATACAAACAAAACCCTAAAAATGAAAATCACAAAATATTACATAGTAAACTACCAAGCAAAAAAATATTAAACTACAAGATAATTATCCTTAAAATTTTCAAAATCCTAGTTATAAAAACTAATTCAAATTCAAATACTGCTAACACCTATGCTGAAACCCAATACAGAGTATCAACGCACCCTTCTGTGCCAGCACAGACAAAAGTTAATAACATTCTCTCTCTAGCCTACCTTGTTTAAGCTAAAGATACACATAATAAACACTTCGAATAACATTTAATAATATACATATTAAGCCACATAAAAGGCGCAATAAATTACAACCCTTCAATACAAACAAAGCAGAGCAAAGCAACGTGTTTTACTGTTGCCTTTGCGCTGACGGAGCAGGTTGTAAAGGGAAGAACCCGATACCCGGTTGGGACTGGAAGAATCCGTTATTTCCCCCTTGCTGACCTGGCGGGGTTATCATCGCCGTAGATGGTGGCGGCATTGAACTCCCGTTAAACGGAAAAGCCCCGTATTGCGGTACTTGTACCGGTACAGATGTCGGTACGGATGATTGTACCGGTGGCGGTACCATAGAGGGAGGTGGGGGGAAAGGTAAGAATGTCGTGGAAGGAGGTTCGAGCCTTGGTCTCTTGTTGTCAGGTACGATGCTGGTACCGGTATTGGGAGTGGGCGTGGGCGCGGTGTTGTGGGATTGGAGAGCGAAGGAGGAGAGGACGGAGGAGAAAAGTTGGGCGGAGGATGAGCTGGCGGCCAGCTTGGCTGCCATCTCAGCAGCGGTCATTTTGAAGTCTGACGTGTTGGAGCCGTTTCCGTTGGTCGAGGGAGAGATTTTGCGCTTTAGTTGTGCTGTTTTGTCGATATTGGAACGAGCAACCTGTCAAATTGGTAGAGAGAGAGAGAATAGTTAGTTGCTTGTTTTTTGTAAAACCGTGTTTGGCTAATAAGTTTTATTTCAATTTTTGTGAATTCCAATAGCAAAAAAAAATAAAACAAGATTTTGAGATAGACAAAAAGGTGTTTCTTCTACTTTGTTTTTCATTATCACATATAAAATCTATATATTTAATATTTATCTGACTATGCAGAACCATGTGGGCCCTAAAATATGATATATACATATATACACTTAAATGGTACATTACTGTCACAAATATGATATAAGACTAAAAATGATATATTGAACCTGAAAAAGGTGCATTGCCTTTGAAAATTATATAATGACTGATAATGTTATATCAACACAGAAAATGATATGTGGAATCTGCATATGATATAATAACACTAAAAATATTTTATTGGCACTTAAAGTGGTATATTGAACCTACAAAAATGACTGATAATGTGATATTATCGGCACTTAACATGGTATATGGACTGATATAATATAATAGCCCTAAAAATATTCTATTGACACTGAAAATGGAATATTGATCCTCAAAATGATATAACTATGAAAATGGCATATTGACTTTGAAAATAGTGTATTTTGTCTGGGAATGATACATTGACCCTAAAATGATATAATTCACATTGAAAACGGAACGTGCATAAAACAACAAACATGAAATAGAGTAAAAATACAAACATGAAAACTTATATATGGAATAATTGATATTTGAAAATTTGAATATATCCCAGGTGTATACTCTCTTGTCAACCATACAAGAAATATCATTCTTACTTGTATTTTAGCACGAATAAGCTCTGATTTTGACTCCTGAAAATTATTCCAAAACCAAAACAAATCAAACCATCAGATAAAACATTTCAAAATCCAAAATATCAAAATCAAAATACACGAACAATTACATACCTGTTCTTGAATTGCTTCTTTAAGCTGATTAATCAAAGAAGCCCTAACAGACTCCACGCCTTCAAGCTGTTCGATGGATTGCCTCAGAGAATTTTCCTTCTCTTGATATTCAGATTGCAAAGAGGATACTTGACTCTTATCACCTAAAATTACAAAAATACCCATCGTTTAGAAAATTTACCGCATTAATTGCTTTGATAATTAAGAAATAGATAAATAACATAATTACCGCTAGTTAAAGCATTGTTAATATCTCTTTCGATCTTATCCATAAGGTTAATGGTGGATTTAGAGTTATCCAATGCCGAATTTTCTCTCGAATTTTCTTCGAATAGAGATTGATAAGATTCCATTATTTTTTCTGGCATTCCTCCCACCGCCAATTTCTATTCAAAAATTCAAAAAATCACAAATTTGAAATTCAAATATTATTGAGAGGGAGAGAGAGGGTACGAGAGACTGACAATTCGGACAGAGGTAGCATCTTTGCGGACAACTTTAACAGGATTCGAATTCGAATTTGAATTTGAAGCCTTTGCAGTGTTTTCGAATACAAGAGGAGGAGGAGGAGAATCGCCAAAAATATCATCCTTGAGAGCTCTGCTACGAGACCCAAATACTTTCCTATCATCCCAAATCTCAATCTACATACAAAATCAAAAGGGTAAATTCGCAATTTTCAGATTTTGAAAGGGCATATAAAAGACTAACCAATCTGGTGACGACTTTTTTGCTGCTGTCGTCGCCATTCTCGAGCACGTTTCTCAAAGCAGCAGGGAGAACTTTCCAGAACTCGTTGACGAACTCTCCACCTTTTCGTTTACTATTCTGTAGTATATCGTTCGCCAGGTACATGAAGCAGGACTTTTGCTCCTTACTCGAGCCATTGAATTGTTTTTCCCATGTCTCTACTATGGTCTTGGCTTTTTTGCGGTGAAATATGCACCAATGCGATAACGCTATGATCATTCAAGTTAAGATTGTAAAAATTATATTAAACGAGTCATTTATATAAAATGAATTGAGTAATAAAGATAATAATCAAATAAAATAGATAATTAATTAATGAATTAAAAGGTTTACTTTGTATGCTCTGTTGAGAACTATTGAGCTTCGAGAGCTTTTCTGCTAAGGCTTGTTCACTGAAAACACTACTCATTTCTGATTTCATCAAGGATTTTTGCTCATACAAGTCCCAATTTCTGTTTCAAATATTCAAAACTTAAGTCAAAACCAAATATAGAATGAAAGATTAATGCTTTTTGTATCAAGTCAGTAGACTCAAAACCTAAAAAGCCGAAAACAAAATCCAAATAATTAACTTGATTTTGTACAGGTTACTTCATCACTTTTTTGCAATAAATAAACTCAGGAACCAAAAGAATCTACAATATTCCTGACAAAAATTAGCCCTAAAATCATACAAATAAAAGAAACCTAAATCTCTATAATAACGAACGCAAGCATCAACATCAATCAATAAACAAATATCAGGTTACCAGTATTACCGAGCTTTTTCTGTTTTCCCCCGATGAATAACCGAATACAACCAACCAATCAGTAAAGAAATCAAAATTAACACAATAATTGCACTAAATGAATCAATTTATTGCAAATTACCAACATCAAACAACAAAAACAATCACAAAATAAATTATCTAACCATACCTGTCAAAATCAATTCGAAAAATCTCGGAAAACTCGAAATCTCGTCACAGAATCGGCTTCAATTGTTCCGAATTGAAAACTAAGAAAGGAAAATAAGGAAACTGGAGAGGGAGGAAGGACGAGAGGAGGACTGAGGATGGAAGCCGTCGGAGTCGGAGTCTTGGAAAAAAGGGGAAACTTTTGTGTTTTTGTTTCTTTTGTCTTTTAGTAACCTTTTTGTTTGGTTGGTCTTTCGTACGTGGTTCGATCAGATCAGATGACATATCAGATTGGGTCGAATCGGTTCGCTGGGGTCGTCTTTACTATTAATATGATATTGAGGGGTATATTAGCATAAATTAAGAGTGGTAACGGAAAATGTGATCGTGGGCTTTTAGTTACAAGGCCCAAGATTAATTTGAAAGTGCACAGGTTACTGATGGACCAAGCTCATTCGGTTTTTTATATTTTTTTCCATGAAAAATTGATCTCAAAAAAAGAAAATTATGCAGATTGAAAATATTTTGGCAAAAATATATATAGAAAATAGATATATGTTAGCTTTAATATTTATTCATTGCTAATAAGTTTTATTCTTCCAAGATATTTTTAAGCTGCATATGTTTTTACTAATAATTAATTGTTTATTTCTTATGCGAAGATATGCTCTCAAGTTTTCGTAAATAGTATTTTTTTTCTAATATATATTCAAGGTTTAGGGTTGTTTATACACTTATTTAGTTAATTAATTATTCATTTAATTGTGTTGTACAACGTTGTTTGTTCAATATACTATTTTATATGACCGGATCGACTAAATTACTTTGTGGGCTTTGTGGGCGTGCACTTACGCCATCAATAAAAGTGCGTCACGTGACATTTTGAATTTTTTTAATTTTGATCATATTTGTCCAATTGTAATTATATTTGTGGAATCCCAATGTATGCTTAAAAAGATATAAATTGCCATACAAAAGATATAATCCAATTAAGAAAATATATACAAATGTTATTAATTTAAAAAAATATATACAAATGATACTGACAGGAAATATTATTACTGGGTACAGAAAATTTAAACTTGAAATGGTAATTTTATTTTTAATTCATGCCAAATTTAAATGAAATTTCCTGTATCTAGTATTTATTTTTCCTGACAATATCACTATCCCATACCAGTGTTGCAAAAAACGGTAAAAAAACGGTAAAACGGTGCCAGACCGAACTGTTTTTTACAAGAAAATTTCAAAAAATGGTCAACCATTTTTTTACTGTCTTTGACCATTTTTTTTACAAAAAACGTTTTAAACGCCGTTTTTTTCATGAATTTTTTTTTTTTTTTTTTTTTGGATTAAAATCCCGTAGCCGTTTTTTAGTAAATTTGGAGAGAGATCAAAGGCTCTCTTCCAAATAATAGTTGTAATTAGTAGAATTTTGTGTCTAATTCGTACATGAATAAGGTGTTAACTCTGATCCAGTTTATCATGGTCAATTATTTTGTGTCTAATTTTGATTGACGCATCTAATTAGTTGATTTTTTGGTCTAATTAGGTAGCTAAGAAGATTTATTCTGATATGTTTACGTCGATGGACATTTATTCGATATGTTTTATTAGTACTTCGTATTTTTTTTTTTTAATTTTAGACTTTCGTGTATGTTTAAGTTGAATTATAAAAATTGAATTATTATATTTTTGTTTGTTTTATTTTTAAATTTCTATTATAATTGCTATAAAATATTGCCGATTTAAGTAACCGTTTTTTTACCGTTTTACAGTAAAACATTAAAACGGTGACCGACCATACCGTACCGTTTTCCGTCATTTGCAACATTGTCCCATACATAAATGTATATCATATAATAATATAAAAAAGATATAATATGTATTGTTATTCAAAAAAGATATGCCGTATATTTAAAAGATATATGATACGTCCAAAAAGACTTAACAAATAAAAAAAATTATCATATATGTAAGAAAAATATAACATACATTGCATTTGATAAAGATATATCATACCTACAAAAGATATAAAATGCATCTAAAATAATATGTTACGTACAAAAATATATCATATATCTAAAAAAAAGTATAAAACCAGAATGAGGAGGCGTGCGTTTTCTTAGTGTGTAAAGTGCGGTTACAAATGAATTTGTTTTTGTCACGTGTCTTTTCTATTGATGACGTGAACACGAAATGCACTCTCTTTTTCTTTTCTATATATTTCTCGAGGATTCCAAAATTCATAAGTCCTTCATTTTAATTCAAATTGAGTCATTTGATTTCTAAATTTGCATTTTGAAGAGCATAACTATATTATCAATTTTAATATTTATTTTCCAATTTCAATATTTTCTATTTATAATTCAGGGTTTTAAGCTTATTAAATACTATTAATTTCTTGAAGTAGTATGTTATCAACATTTCTTTTCTATAAATTCAAGTATATAAATTGATAATTTTATAGATCTTACTTGTTCAATTTTGTTAAAGTTGCATTGAATAAAATTATTTCCTTGTTTCTTTTTTATTTTTAGTATTAGTTTATTTTTGTCATCGTTGATTGGGCCTTTATTTGGATTCATGAATTATTACATATATATTTATTCATAGTAAAATGTTACTTAATCAAGATTTTAATGTATGAATATGATATATAAACCAAGCTCATTTACTCTCACATCGTAGTTCGATTCATGTTGAATTATTTCGGATATACCTGTTCATTTCGGATATGGATCGACAGGGCCGGCCCCGGTCATTTGGGTGCCCTAGTCCAACATATTAGCGGTTTCAAAATTTTGCAAGGAACTAACAATGAAAAATACAAGAAAAAAAAAATACAAAATTTAACAAATATTTTGGCAACAAAAACTCATATGGAATTTAAGTCCAAATAACTCAGAGAATAAAGTAAGTAATAGCCCAGAATGTATCAAATAAAAGCAAAAATTCATATTATACACACAATGTAATACAAAAAAAGTTAATTGAGAAAAAAAATACGATTTTGACTTATCTATTCTCTCCTATGCAGAAAGTTGGTATGTGTTTTCCATTAGATTGTTTTGGAAGCAAAAAATATATAAAGAAGAGCGACTTGAACTCGCGACTTGTTGAGTGCACAAAGATGCCCCAAACCAACTAAGCTAGACTATTTATGTGAATTATATAGTATAGGTAACAAATATATTTTTGGTGCCCTTGACTTAATGGGTGCCCTAGCCCTTGGGATTGGTGGGCTTGCCCTCGGGCCGGGCCTGTGGATCGATATGGTTCATTCTAAATTCAGATCGTTTTGGTCCATTTCGGATTCGGATCAACTCGATACCTGAGGCCATGGCAGTGACCAATAGAAAAAATGAATCAAGCGGCGCAAAATACTGGAGAAGTGCGATTTTTTAATTATCTGGTTTAGTTTGTTTTATTTCAAAGCATGCCAATTTAGACCACAATTATAGAATTATAGAATTTTATTCAAATTGTTCCTTTTTCTATTGCAAAAAATCTACAAAGCACGAAATATATCACAAACTTGGTCCAGAAATTTAATTTGCCGTTGGATTTCTTAGCTTTTGGTTGGACCCCACTTATGTGGTATTATTTAGATGATACCGTGTATACTTCGGGAAGAGATTTGTGTTTTATTTCGGTGATTGTAGCACCTCTGTTATGTCTCTTGTTCAATTTGCCCCTGCATTTATCTTGTAGTTCTTTGTAATATTTTTCTTGTTCTGTTTCATCGTGCCCCTCATTTTCCTCGTTCATGGTGATTGATGAGTCACATTAATGACGAGGATAGTTTTCATCTTCAATTTGTACCCAGCACTCAATTAATTATGTTTTGAATTAACAGTTAATTGTGATATAATTAATAGTTAGGCACAATATATGACCTCTAAATGATTTAATGGTGATTTGGCAATAAATCCAATTTAAGGTGTCAAAAGAAGATCTGACGTGGAAATTGTTTTTAATTCGTGAGTGAAACAGAGAGCCTATATGTACTTTTTTATATTTGTATTTAACAAGTGTATTTTTTTGTATTATTTATTAATAATACTATTAAATTTAAAAACTATGAAATTCATTATTAGATTAATTATTTGTTTTATAATAAATTATTAGTTTAATTAATTATGTGCATATTAATTGCATATCATTCGATAGATATTTAATATATAACAAAATTATATTTGTTATAAAACAATCGAGAGGAAATATTTACAGCAAATAAATGCTATAAATATTTCGATTTATAATCATTCCAAAACTGATGCCTTTACCTATCCGGTTTCTCTCTCTAATTAATCAAAATTTTACTCTCGTCATTCCAATTTAGAAAAAAACAAGTATATAGTTTCTTTTGTCTTCTTCTCTGTAGAACACACTGAGAGAAATAAAACTATCAAAAATAACTTATATCGTCTTTCGTAATATATATTAAGAAAATAAAATTGGTTTTGAAGAATTCGGTGCATGGCTTCATTTCTTTCGAAGTGAAGAACATCCGTTCTCGACTGTGCTACCAGAAAGGATACAAAATAAGCTCTCGAGGTGTAGAACCTTGGATATGGATAAACGCAAATCTTGCAAAAGAGGACGTCAATCTATTTTTATGACAGCAGTGACACGATCGCGCTGCTACATCCAGACTTGTCTTATTCATTATATTTATTTAAATAATTATTTGATTTATATATTTGGTTCTATTGTTGAAATATATCCAACATATTTTACATAATTTTGTTTTAAGAAAGAAAACGAAAATAAAAGGAGATAACGGAGGAAGATTATCTAAATAACTACTCATAGAATAGAGGATCTATATTTGGCTTGTTTTGGGTTCCGATGGTAGTCACGAAGATACCTCGACTATCGCCATGGAGTCCGTCTTAGTTGGGGGTTTCCGAAATAGCTGAACTGAACTAAAAAATCATACATAAATTTGTTGGTTAATTCTAACCTAGAGGGGGGTGAATAGGTAACCTAATGGGCAATTATCGACTAGGTATACAAATTCTAATTTTAGTGCGGAATATAAATTTAAGTTAATAATGAAAAGAAGATACCGAACACGCGATGTTTATTACGGAGTTCGGTAGGTGGTTGCTTTGTAGCTTTAACTCACCCTTTACTCGCTTAATTGACCGATTCAATTAATTGCGAGTACCTACGTCTCCGGGAATGCCTTGTGCCTTTTCGGCGTTCGATTGAATTCCAACTCACTCGTACAAGGTTTTGCCTAGATCGAGTTACACGTTTCTCTCGATCTATGGCGGCTTTACACTCTTGGTACTAGCCTATTACAATATCTAAATACTAACTACACGTGATCGGTCACGCAAGTTGGGAATAGTATTTGGAAAGGAAGAGGGAAATCTAATCTCTAAGAATGGTTTAGAAGATTGTTTAAGCTCAATGATATAGCAAGGTTTCTCTCTTTGGAAGTTTTGATTTGGATAATAGAAGTGATGAGAGAGAATGAGGGAAGGATTCTATTTATAGAACACATAGTCCCTTCCCTCTCTTGCTTATTCTGACTAGTCCGTTGCAACGGACATATGGTCCGTTGCAACGGAACTTTCAAAAACTAGCCGTTAAGGCTGCCGTACTTGAATTAATTGAACATTCCGTTGTAACGTAAATTAAGTCCGTTACAACGGAACTCTGCGTTAACTAGTTCGTTGCCACGGACTCTAGTCCGTTACAACGGACTTGCTACTGAGACAACACTTCAGCTTTGGATTTAATTGCCGTTGCAACGGAGAGTTTTCCGTTACAACGGTATGAGGTATTCCGTTACAACGGATTGGTTAATCCGTTGCAACGGACGTATGCGTAAGTTGGCACTGGAGTGAAGCCATGATGTCCGTTACAACGGACATTAATGTACGTTACAACGGACATTCTTCTGTGACAGGCTTCCTCATTGGAAATAAAATAACGTTGTAACGGAGATAGATTTACGTTACAACGTACCTTTCCGTTGCAACTTATTGGTGATTACGTTGCAACGGACTATACTGTCCTTTCCAATGTTAAGTAAATCGAGTAGTTCCGTTACAACGGACTGGAATTCCGTTGCAACGGACATACTGATTTCAGCCTTTTTAATTGAATTCAAGTACTTTTTCATTGAGTTTAATCTTTTAAACAAGTTTAGAAATACCTATATATTGTATTGATGATTAGGTGGGTATCCCAACTTGCGGAATCTTCTATGTCTTGATCTTCTTCGCAATTCTTCAACGTCTTGATTCATGTGCGTCTTGATTTTATCTATGATTCTTCAACGTCTTTGATTCTTGTTATTCTTGATTGATCCTTTCATTTTGTACCTATCTCCTACACATTTATCTTGCTAGATTTCGTTAGTAGTATCGACATTGTATTTGAGATAATCAAACAATAGGAAATTTGAACCAACAAACTCCCCCTTTTGATTCATTTCAAAACAATGTCGATTTGGAGAGATACATCGATTATCGGTAACTTTCCAATATGATTATCGTTTCTCCCCCTTTTTGAAAGTGGATCAAAAGGGATTGAATTTGAAAAATCATGAAGGAAAGCTCCCCCTACATGCAAGCTCCCCCTAAACAAGTGCATATCGCACGTGTATAGGCTTTGATGTAGTTGAATACTTTTTTTTTTTTTAAAATTATGAATGATTTTTGAGATTTAATAGGTTATATACTTTTAGATTTTTAGTAATGAGAAGTTTCACAAAGTGATATACTAAGTATTTGCACAAATATTTTAACCAAAACAACTCTTAATCAAATATTCAAATTCATACACGCAAACATGCATGGATACACATATGAAATAGCATAATTAAAACAAGTTTTTCGAAAACAAACATGACAAGACATATGCAAATAGGTACTAATTATAGAAAATGTTTTTATGCTCTAATGAGCTAGGTAGACACACATAACTCTAATCATCTCCGTTCGAGTCTTCATCGTCGGGATCGTTGTAGGCTTTGAAGCGAAGGTTCATTTCCTCGAATTTGGTATCGATATATTCATATAATTCCGTACGGAGTTGAACTTGATGGTTTCGGGTGAGGGCGTTATCAGCGAAAACCTCGTCGCGGGCCGTAAGAACGGTTTCGCGGGTCAAACGATTGTCGGCGAGGATCTCATCGCGTCTTGCTTCGGCGCTAGTGTTTTGTTCGAGGGTTTGGGCCGCTAGAAGTGCTTGCATGACCTCAGGAGTTAAAGACGGTTGAGTGGATGAGCTAGAGCCATCATTGAGAGCACGCCGTTTGGACCCGCGGGAAGATTCCGGAGGATTGTTGGTCTCTTGCGTCGGAGGGTCAAATGGAACCCATGCGGAGGGGATTTCGGGAAAGAAATAGTGACCGGCGCGGTTGTTTCGAGAATAGTGATCCGAGAGGCCTCGATTGTTCTTTCGACTTAGTCCGAACACTTCGAGGCGTTCGGGAGACAAGAGATTGTCGGTGGTTACCTTCCCGAATGGCCATTCCGATTCCGGTATCGTAATCCCGGATTTGAAACATGCGAGGGTGATGATGTGGCCATAGGGAAGAGAGGATGTGCCGACTCGCAACGAGTATTCCATGTGCTTGATGATCAAGTTTGGAATGTGGATTGTGGGTGTATCTTGGTACCAAAAGTTGTAGATCAACACCTTGTTTCGCGTTTCGAGATTCGTTTTCAATTTAACAACCGGGGCGAGAACGTTATTCCCGATTTGCCATGCGATTCGGAGATTGGGTTCGTATTTTGTGGAGTAAAAGAATGTTTTATCATTGGTTGTTATTTTCTCCATTTCGTCCTCGTCATTTCCATGATATGAGTCACCACGACTCACATAGAATCGCTCACCGGCCGGGGATAGACCGAGCCATTCGATCAAATTTGCTTCCGAAATGATTAATTCCTTTCCTAGGACATAGCTTCGAATGCATTTGTTGTCGTCGTCATGTGTGGCGTGAGCGTAGAAGAGACGCACGATTTGGTTGTATACGGGGTATTGAAGACCACACAACCCGCCGATACTCCAATCGTTGATTCGATGTTGGAGGCTTTCGCGAAGCGTGATGGCCTCGGGCGGAATTTCCACGTAGAAACATTTCGCGACCGGACGCTCTTTGAATTCGTCCTGAAATTTACGTGCTCGCGTAATTGATTCGAAGAGGTAGTGGTTTTCGGTGTTGTTGAACTCGAATCGGCGATTTCCGGTTGGTAATGGACGTTTCGCTCTCTTGGTAGACATTTTTCTCGAGAGAGAGAGAGAGAGAGAAAGTTAGGAGAGAACCAGGGTTTTTGAGAGAGAGGAGGGGTGTTTGGATCTCAATAGAGTGAAGTGTGGAGGTTAAATAGGAAGAGGAAAGGGAGAAAAAGGGGAGGTTTTACCAGTTTGGAGAAGAGAAACCGAAGAGTAACTGGTGAGGAGAGTGGAGAGGGTGAAAACCACGAGAGAAGATGAGGAGAGTGGAGAGAGAGAAAGCCGTCCCTTGGGTTTTATTGCAGTTACCGCCAAGTCCGTTGCAACGGAAGTCTAGTTCCGTTGTAACGCAAATGTCGATTTGGGGGTATTTAACTGGTATTTCAGTAGTCCGTTACCACGCAGTATGTCCGTGGTAACGTACTAGTACGTTGCAACGTATTGGTTAATACGTTGTAACGGAACAGTGAATTTGGGGGTAATAGGACTGGATAGCAGACTTCCGTTACAACGTAATAAGTTCGTTGTAACGCATACTTACGTTGTAACGGATGGGTTAATCCGTTAGAACGGACTTCAGTGTTTGGAGAGGTTTTCAGAACTCAGTTTGTCCGTTGGAACGTAGATAATTACGTTGTAACGGAGAGGGTATTTCCGTTGCAACGGATTGGTTTATCCGTTGTAACGGACTTTATGATTTCGCAGGTTTTTGCTAGGCCTCTTATGTCCGTTGTAACGCACATTGGTGCGTTATAACGGACCATTTACTGGGATGAGGAGTTCAAATTTGGCTTTTGAAAAGTTTTTGTGTGTCATAAATTTCAAAAATATATAATTTATCTAAAATAGGTTTTATGGATATGGAAATATGCGTTTCGTGACAAAATTTCGTATGAAAAATTTATAGAAATGAGCATGAGAGTATTCATGATAATCAATGATGCGTATCTAATGAATTTTGATAGGAATTTTAATCTTTAAGAGAAAGCATACCTAGCTTTAATCGTAGGACGGAGAATTGAGCAAATGGTAGAGCTTTTGTGAAGATATCGGCGATTTGATCTAGCGTGTCTACCCGTTCGAGTTTGACGTCCTCTTTTTCCACGTGATCCCGGATGAAGTGATGACGGATGTCTATGTGCTTGGTTCGGGAGTGATGCACGGGATTTTTCGAGATGCATATTGCGCTATTATTGTCGCACAATATGGGGATTTTTCGAAAATTTATCCCGTAATCGCCTAGTGTTTGATTTAGCCATAGTAGTTGGGCACAACAACTTCCCGCCGCTACATATTCGGCCTCGGCCGTTGATAGGGCAACGGAATGTTGTTTCCGGCTTGACCACGAGACGAGTGACCCGCCTAAGAATTGGCAAGTTCCACTCGTACTTTTGCGGTCAACCCTTGAACCGGCGAAGTCCGCATCCGTGTACCCTATCAAAGCGAGATTTCCACTATGGCCATACCAAATTCCTAAGTCGATTGTTCCCTTAAGGTATCGGAAGATGCGTTTTACCGCGATGTAGTGTGATACCTTAGGGTTAGCTTGGAACCGGGCACATAGACATACGGAAAACATAATATCGGGCCTACTTGCCGTTAGATATAGTAAACTTCCAATCATACCTCGATATTCCGTTATGTCGAATGATTCGCCATCCTCATCCGCATCTAGTCTCGATTCCTTAGCCATGGGAGTATCACTCGTTTTAGTTTGATCTAGCTCGAATCGTTTGAGGAGTTCGCGAGTGTATTTGGATTGATTTACAAATATTCCCTCGGATGATTGTTTGACTTGAAGTCCGAGAAAAAATGTGAGCTCCCCCATCATGCTCATGGCGAATTCACTATGCATAAGAATTGAAAATTCTTCGGCAAGTGCCGGGTCACTAGATCCAAAAATAATGTCATCTACTTAAATTTGAATGAGTAAAATTGAATCTCCCTTTTTACGTGTGAAGAGGGTGGTGTCGGTTTTACCACGCTCGAATCCGTTGGATAGAAGAAATGTCGAGAGACGTCCATACCAAGCTCGAGGGGCTTGTTTCAACCCGTATAGGGCTTTCGATAGTCGACACACGTGATTTGGGTATTTTGGATCTTTGAATCCCGGAGGTTGTTCAACGTAGACCTCTTCTTCGATTTCCCCGTTTAAGAAAGCACTTTTGACATCCATTTGATAGAGAGTGAATCCCTCGATGGCGGCGTAAGCCAATAGGAGTCGTATGGATTCCAAACGGGCGACGGGGGCAAATGTCTCTTCGAAGTCAATACCTTCTTGTTGTTTGAACCCTTGGGCTACGAGTCGAGCTTTGTTTCGTACCACATTTCCGTGCTCGTCTAACTTGTTTCGATAGATCCATCGAGTGCCAATTATGGACCTTGTCATCGGTCTTGGCACCAAGGTCCACACTTGATTTCGCTCGAATTGTTCTAGCTCTTCTTGCATGGCTAAGATCCAATCGTCATCGTTGTTGGCCTCTTTGAATGATTTTGGTTCGATGTGAGAGAGATATGCGCAATGAGCTACATAATTGTGAATTCGAGATCGGGTCCGAACCCCTTCCCTTGGGTCTCCCACGACATTTGAGAGAGGATGAGCCGATACCTCCCTAAGAACTTCGGGAATTTGGTATTGAAGGTTAATCGATTCTTCCTCTTCATCTTCAAGAGGTTCCACTTGATGTTCAACTTCATCGAGTGTGATGTCGAGGAATCTATGCTCGAGTGGTGTGGAACATTGAGGTGCCTCCGCGAGTTCTTTTTCTTGGGTACCTACATTTTGATTTCCTTTCTCGGCTTCTTTGTTAGTTTCATCAAAATGAACATGTACGGATTCACATACTATCCTCGAGGATTTAATGTAAACCCGATATGCTTTACTAGTACTTGAATATCCAACAAAGATTCCCTCAAGAGATTTTGGGTCAAGTTTGTCGATATTATTTGATTCATTTAAAATGAAACTTTTACATCCAAATACTCTCATATATGAGATATTTGGATTTCTCCCATACCATAGCTCATATGGAGTTTTCTTAAAAAATGGTCTTAGGCTAAGTCGGTTTACGACATGACACGCGGTGTTAACCGCTTCGGCCCAAAGAAATTTTGGAGAAGGGTGTTCATTGAGCATGGTACGGGCAAGTTCAATTAACGTTCGATTTTTACGCTCAACGACACCGCGGAATATAAATTTAAGTGCGGAATAGGTAACCTAATTGTTGGTTAATTCTAACCTAGAGGGGGGTGAATAGGTAACCTAATGGGCAATTATCGACTAGGTATACAAATTCTAATTTTAGTGCGGAATATAAATTTAAGTTAATAATGAAAAGAAGATACCGAACACGCGATGTTTATTACGGAGTTCGGTAGGTGGTTGCTTTGTAGCTTTAACTCACCCTTTACTCGCTTAATTGACCGATTCAATTAATTGCGAGTACCTACGTCTCCGGGAATGCCTTGTGCCTTTTCGGCGTTCGATTGAATTCCAACTCACTCGTACAAGGTTGTGCCTAGATCGAGTTACACGTTTCTCTCGATCTATGGCGGCTTTACACTCTTGGTACTAGCCTATTACAATATCTAAATACTAACTACACGTGATCGGTCACGCAAGTTGGGAATAGTATTTGGAAAGGAAGAGGGAAATCTAATCTCTAAGAATGGTTTAGAAGATTGTTTAAGCTCAATGATATAGCAAGGTTTCTCTCTTTGGAAGTTTTGATTTGGATAATAGAAGTGATGAGAGAGAATGAGGGAAGGATTCTATTTATAGAACACATAGTCCCTTCCCTCTCTTGCTTATTCTGACTAGTCCGTTGCAACGGACATATGGTCCGTTGCAACGGAACTTTCAAAAACTAGCCGTTAAGGCTGCCGTACTTGAATTAATTGAACATTCCGTTGTAACGTAAATTAAGTCCGTTACAACGGAACTCTGCGTTAACTAGTTCGTTGCCACGGACTCTAGTCCGTTACAACGGACTTGCTACTGAGACAACACTTCAGCTTTGGATTTAATTGCCGTTGCAACGGAGAGTTTTCCGTTACAACGGTATGAGGTATTCCGTTACAACGGATTGGTTAATCCGTTGCAACGGACGTATGCGTAAGTTGGCACTGGAGTGAAGCCATGATGTCCGTTACAACGGACATTAATGTACGTTACAACGGACATTCTTCTGTGACAGGCTTCCTCATTGGAAATAAAATAACGTTGTAACGGAGATAGATTTACGTTACAACGTACCTTTCCGTTGCAACGTATTGGTGATTACGTTGCAACGGACTATACTGTCCTTTCCAATGTTAAGTAAATCGAGTAGTTCCGTTACAACGGACTGGAATTCCGTTGCAACGGACATACTGATTTCAGCCTTTTTAATTGAATTCAAGTACTTTTTCATTGAGTTTAATCTTTTAAACAAGTTTAGAAATACCTATATATTGTATTGATGATTAGGTGGGTATCCCAACTTGCGGAATCTTCTATGTCTTGATCTTCTTCGCAATTCTTCAACGTCTTGATTCATGTGCGTCTTGATTTTATCCATGATTCTTCAACGTCTTTGATTCTTGTTATTCTTGATTGATCCTTTCATTTTGTACCTATCTCCTACACATTTATCTTGCTAGATTTCGTTAGTAGTATCGACATTGTATTTGAGATAATCAAACAATAGGAAATTTGAACCAACAAAATTTAATTGAGCATCAATCATTATTCAATTCAAAAAACAAATATTTTATGGTTTCTTCAAAAACCTCAAACATTTTTAGATTCTCTCAAAAACCTCATATCTTTTTGTTACGATTTTGAAGATGGTCATTATACTCTTTTCCATAATTTTATTTTAAAATATTCATAATTTAATAAATAGTAAATAGATATTAAAATATAATAAATAAATAATACATAGATATTAAAATATTATAATAAATAATAAATAAATAGTAAAATATTATTATAAATAATATATAGATATTAAATATATTATATTAAACAATACATAGATATTAATAATTATTGAAAATGATATTTTAATATAAATACATTATTTTTCATAATATTTTAATATTCATGTATTATTTATTATAATATTTTAAATTATATGTATTATTTATTTTTGAACATTTTTTATTTTTTATAATATTTTAATATCCATTTATTATTTATTTAATTATAGATTTATAAAATAAAATTATGGGGTATAAGTATAACATATAATTGTCATTATTAAAAGGGAGATTTACATATTTATCCTTTGCTAAACTTAAAATTACATATTTACCCTTCTTAAAATTAAAATATCATCTTTACACTTTCATAAATCTAAAATAACATATTTACCCAAAAATTAAAAATCATCCAATTTCTCCGTTAAACTTAACGGTGAACATTTAAAATGATAATTTTACCTTTTACATATTTACCTTTCTAAAAATCCAAAATATCATATTTACCCTCTAAAAATAAAAATATCATATTTATCCTCTTAATAATAAAAATAACACACGTACCCGTACTTACTCAACAAGAAGCAATCATGCTCTACACTTGAATAATATTTTTAGTTCTCATTATATTTTTGGTATGAAGCTATATTTTTTTCATATTTTGTTTTAGTCATTTGAGATTGACATAATGATTATATTTTGAAATTTACTGATATATTTTTTGCATTTACATTATTATCCAAGATATTAAATTGTTATATTTTTTGGGATTCGATGAATCGGTAGAATGATTATTGAGAGGGTAAATATGATATTTTATTTCGGATAGGTACGTATATTATTTTTATTATTGAGAGGGTAAATGTGATATTTTTATTTTTTAAAGGGTAAATATGATATTTTGGAATTTTAGAAGGGTAAAATAGTAATTTTAAATGTTGACCGTTAATTTTAACGGAAAAATTGGGTGGTTTTTTTTATTTTTGGATAAATATGATATTTTAGACTTATGAAAGGGTAAATATAATATTTTAATTTTAAGAAGGGTAAATATGTAATTTTAAGTTTAACAAAGGATAAATATGTAAATCCCCCTTACTAAAAACATAACAAAAGCAAAGGGATCTTTTGAAGGAATTTAAAAATGTTAGGGAGTTTTTGAAAGAAACAAAAAATATAGGGATTTTTGATGGAATCTAAAAAAGATAGGGAGTTTTTTAAAAAGATTGGAGGATTTTCATAATTTGAAGAAGAGTTAGGGGGTTTTGAAGAATTCTTCTAAATTTAATTGAACATCAATCATTATTCAATTAAAAAAAAAAGCACCGATCGTTATTAAATTCACTTATGTTGTTCACACTCCGTAACAAAGCAATACCATTAAATTTTTTAATTCAAAATAACAAAACCATACATGATGTTTCAGACAACTCCTAAAATGGACTAACAATCAAAATAAAATTCAAATGCAGCACACTCCAAACCAAATAAAAGCAATAAAAAAAAATATAACACAATCAGACTACCTGACTGAACTCAATCAAAGCAAAGTAATAATTTAATTATTGGGATGATAGTACGCATATGCAGTGTAATATGTCTGCATGATTGTGAGAATTAACAAGCTCGAACCGGCAATCACCGAGATGCCTGTCCATGGGTTGCTGAAGTAGGTGTGTTTCAGCGACGTCAAGTTACGACGCCAACTCGGGGCAATGTAATTCATCATATCTTCCATCAAGGGAGCATAGACATTGGAGCTTCTAGACAGGTAAATAGATTGTGCTAGGGAATCGCCAAGGGAATTGAAGAAAGCAGCAGCATCATCGTCGGATTGCATTTTGTTGACGACGACATTGAACTTTTGGAGTACTCCGATATCTAACTTTGTGGTAATCAAGGAATCCATAAGACGCACGTAGCTAGTTACCACTTTCGCATCTTGATAAGCAATATCAAGATCTTCCCAGGATAAGAGACTTGTTATGATGGACGTATTTGCTCGATCGATTACTAGAGTTGGAATATGGAGTACACCATTCTCAAAGCTTATGTCGAACATACTGCTAGGATTTTCCTTCGCTTTGAATTTTATTCCGAATTCGTATAGTTCGACAGCCGAGGGGAAAGCCGAAGTTGCTGATCTATTATCTCCCCTCTTATTAAAACAGATAAGAAAATAATTAATACATATCAACATATAATGTAATATTAAAAAGATGAATCTCATTGCAAGTAATTTTGGGTATTAGTACGAATTGTTTTTTAGGTCATTCTGTAGTAGTTATTTTTATTTTTACTCGCATTCAAACTGAGAATGTTTTGGATATCTATGATAAACTTATTTGGTTATATTCGGTTAGGTTTTAGTATTTTGAAAATCGGTTAAACCAAACCGGTCAAACTACTATCCCATTTTTCAGAATTTTCTTATATGATAACTTTCCTTAAATATGTACAAGTATTAAAATTTCATATAATATTAATATTTCAAAATAATACAATTATATGTTATACTATTTATTTATATCTTTTTAAAATAAAATATGATTTTTAAATGATCCATTCTTATATTGAAATTATAATATTACTTATTCGATTCAACGGAATAAATCAAGTAAAAATCCGATTGTGTTTTTAACAATTCGATATACAATTTGGTTCGGTTCGATTTGAATTAAGATTGATTCGATTTAAATTGATTTGATCAATTTTGTTCCGTTTGAACATAAGATATATAAGTTAATATTAGTATCTCTTGTTTCAAATTGCATCTACATAAGATATGTTAAAAAAATAACATTTTAAAATTTTTGTTCATAATCCTAAATTTCCGATGAAATATTGAAGGTAATAACGTACTTAAATTGAAAGTTGTTTAAGGATCGAACCAACTTATTAATTTCTCAGGTTTTCATCTTTCAAAAAAAAATTCTCAGGTTTTTAAAGAACTTGATTGAGACTTTTTCAATTTTCTTCCAATGTTAAAAAACAAAAGTTACCAATTTGATCATTAATATATATACTTAGTATAATTTGATATCTTATTTTAGTTGTTGATTTTACAATATGTTATCATAATGACGTATTTTATTTTTTGTTGTAAATATTCAATTACAAATATTGACGATATATATAATACCACATTTTATAATTATTCAATTATATTACCGTATTAATAATAACCTAAATATAATTTCGATATTGTTCCATTTTCTTTTTTTTTGAAAAAAATATTGTTCCATTTTCTTATGAAAACAAACTAAAACTATTAATGTCATTCAGATCTCAAAGATAAGTTTGGAGCCTGAGGGCATTTAGGATTCTCCCCTTTCATGTCGATGAGAAATTATATCATGAAAAAAGAAATGGGCTCCTTACCATTAATACTTTTGATTTATTAACAGAAGGTAAGTTGATGTTTATTGGGTAGCATATTGAAATATCAAGTAATTATATGAATTATACACTTCTTCTCATAATTTATATTTATATGCCGCGTGTCATTCGATCAATGATTCGCAAGTGATAAATGAGTATTAATTCGGAAATTAATAAAAATAATATTATTAATTCGGAAAAAAAAAATATCGTGACAGTAACATTTTTTTTGTAAATTACTTATTTGATTTTACATTTATTATATGTTCATTATTGTATTAAATTACTTATTTGCTTTTTACTCTACTATACGGGTCACGAATATATTTAGTGTGTTGATGGAACTTTCAAAAAATTACCATAAAAAAATTTCTTTTTTCTAACTTGACCTGCTAAATAGAACAAAACTTCATTCTCTCACCTGTGGTCTCCGGCGTGTTGTCGGAAGACTCATAACTTCCTCCTCACTTGGCACATTGCATTGGTAATAAAGGTGGAGTAGGTGTCTAGCGGATCGTACCTCCCCCATGGCATCTGGAGAACCTTTTTTCAAGAACTTTGTACGTTCGAGGTTGATGATCAAATCGTGTTCAGCAGTATATCGACTCGGAATAGTTTGGCATGTTTTGGCATGCACCTTCTCCCACAATTCCCGTATGAGAAAGAAGGGAATTTGATTGTCTGGTAAGAGCATATCAGCCAACAATGACCCCTCCATGTTTCTGAAACCGTATATAGCTAATGCATCAATACCTATCATGTAGATGATGAATAGACTATCGAGTAATAAAATTTGAACAAACTCTTCACAAGATAAGCCAGTAAAACTTGGTTCATAGCACTTTCGTGCCTTTGGCTCCAAACTTTTGATGCATCTAATAATGTCTCCTGGGATCGATTCACCAGAAAACAATTCTTCTTGTAACGCCCATTTGATATATTCCATGTTTTGGACATTTGTCAGTCCCCTATGGTATGGACCAATGGAGACTATGAAGGGTTGATGCGTCGCATTTTTCATCCATATTAAGGCATTCGAGTACTTGATCGATATCTCCTCCTCAATTTTCCTCTTGTCTTTAAAGGCTGCCACAGCCTTGTCAATAAATGCGGTTTCGGATTCTTTTGGACTCGACGATTCATCCCTGGTGATTTCCTCGACTAGAGCCGGGATAACACTTTCGGGCAATGATCTTATGGAGGTTTCCGATTTGTCAACGGATATGGTTACAAATCCTTCCTGTTGACATGACCGATCATTGCTCGTCAACTCACCCATGGTTAAGGAGGGATTTTGAGGGAGATTGGACATGTTTTTGGAATGTATGTCTAAATAGAGTAAGAAGGTTTAATTCGTGGGTGGCTTGTGTGGTGATGGTTGAATTGGTAAGGTATATATAGGAGGATAATTTTTGTTTGTTTTTTTTTTTTTTTTTCCTTTTTTTCCTTTTTTTTTCTTTGTTCTTTGTTCTTTTCTTCTTTCTTCTTTGTTCTTTTTCTTCTTTTTCTTTTTTTTTTCTTTTTATCTTTTTTTTTTTCTTTTAATTTTTAATTTAATGGTTCACACTTCACACAGGTGATGAATTCCAAACATCCCAGAACGGTCGTAATAACATTGGCTGTCACAAACAACATATGACAAGTATATATCACTAGACGTCGCTTAATTAATGTTACACACTATATTAACACAAAATTTTCATACTTAGGTGGAGTAGGTAGTTAATACTTGGCTCATAGGGCTTGCAAGTAGTATAATTGACAAATAAATATTTTTTTAATTTATAACAGGAGCTTATGATACCGAAGAGCGTATGATCTTGCCGCGCTCAAGTATTGGGGACCCGAAACCATGCTCAATTTTCCCGTTAGTAAATAATAATAATAATAATATACTGTTTTCACGTCTGTTATTCTATTATAACATATATGTTGTTTAGTTGGAGAGGTATGAGAATGAGATGGAAGAAATGAAGGGGATACCGAGAGATGAATACTTGGCGTCACATAGGCGTCGAAGTAGTGGGTTCTCAAGAGGGGTCTCCAAATATAGAGGAGTGGCCAGGTAATGCTTATTTATTATCTTATTAATTATTTAATTAATGATATTGATGAATCTAGTCTCCCAACCTACTTATTAAATAAATCAAGAATGTGGACTTTTTATAAAAGGCAATAAAAATAATATGTTAGTAAATTAGGAAAATAAATTATGTTATGGTCTTGCTTATTAATTGTTTTCATTGTATAATTTTTTTTGGGGTATAAAAATAAATTCATGTGTTGATAAACAATTGTACATTCTATTTGCACGACATGAAAAAAAAAAAAAAAAAAAATAGCCATTAATAAATGAATGTAATCCCTATTTCACTATTTTTCCATGACAAAAAAAATATTTAGGTTGCAAGGGGTCCTCTTGTTCAATCTATTTGACGAAAACAATTAATTGAACATGTCATGTGGATAGCTCATGAATAATTTCTGATTCGAGAAATTGTATATCCTTTTGTGTGGCCTATTCGTTCAAGAAAATTACGAACGTGATCACAAATTCAAATTATTCGAATTATTTACGCTAAAATTAAATTTTGAAATTTTACAGGCATCATCATAACGGACGATGGGAGGCGAGAATTGGCCGAGTATTCGGCAACAAATATCTTTATTTAGGAACTTTCAGTATGTTTTTTTCGAACCCTTAATATATATATATATATACAGAGGATTCGAAGATGCGCCGCACAAAGTTCCCCATATGTACACACACATATATATATTCATACATTTATAATACAATATACAACCAAATTATACAAGATCAAGGAAATACAAATACCCACAACCCTCGTGACTTGCACGTGTGTAGGTGTTTACTCACCGAAAACAGAAAGGGTGATGCTTTCACGTAGAAACAAAGATTTTACTAATCTTCTAAAATTTTGTTTTCGACCTGATAATATATAATAGCATATATATCCAGAAGAAAATGAATTGGTTTTTGTGGATAAAAGCCCTGATGTGGATCCACGTTATATGTTTTATTCACTTCAATTGCAACCACCAGTTAGAAATCAAATTAGTGATTATTATTTATTTTTTTAACACAAGAGGAGGCGGCACAAGTGTATGATTTGGCTGCAATCGAATACCGAGGCCAAAATACGGTCACGAATTTCGACATCAATTTGTATTTAAAGAACCAATCGACCGAACTGGACCAAGAACAGGCCGAGCCGAACAAAATTGGCGAACCCGAACCGAACCCGATAATCGAACCGGTGGAAACGATATTCAACGAGGAGGATATCGATGCGGAGATCAACACGTGGACGCATCATTATAAGGAAGAGGAATTGGATATGGATGCGAATTGGAGCTATTTGTTGAGGGAGGTGGAATTCGAGGACAATATCGAACGTTTGTTCAATGAGAACGGGGAGATGAATGCTGACGTGGCGAAAAGGATGGACGAGAAGAAAGGATTGGAAGGAGGGGAGATTAAGAACGTTTCGTGTCGTGCTCCGATTAGTATTTGCTCGTAGAATGTTTAAATTTGGCATACTATATTTCTCTTTGGTGTGTGGGTGGGTTTGGATTTTATTTTGTGTGTGTGTGTGTGTGTGTGTGTGGGGGGGGGGGGGGGGGGGGGGGGGGGGGGTTTGGCAAGGAAGTTTTGCAAGGGTTTTATTTATTTATTTTTAATTTTTAATTAGGTTTTAGTTGGGAGTTTTATGAGGAAGAAGCTTGGAATAGAGAGCGAGGTAACTTTTATTATTTATTTTTTTGTATTTTAAAGAATGGGTGAAAAAGGCTAATAACTAAGTTGAAATTCTATTTCCAATTATATGATTGCTATGAATATAATTCTATAAGTTAGTATGAAAAACTATAGTTTCCATAATATTGTTTTCACAAAGATGAACAATATCGAAGGACCGATTTTCTTTCATCAAAAAAGACGTAGACAAGGAGATTATATTTTGCCCATATCTTTGTACCTCATAGCACGTTCTTAATATCTTTCATAACACTATCAATGCAAGATATAAATATAGATAAAAATTAATATTTTATAATATTTAGCATTTAAATATCTTTTTTACTTGAATCCCTTATGATTTTTGTATGAACTTTTTTTATTTAGTTTAAATGATTTCTCGATAGTGGAAGTTTCATACAAATTTAGATGTTTTAAGGATTATTCATCATTTTAATTTGGTAACATCTTTTTTTTTTTTTTTTTTTTTGAAAATAATAGAGTAGGCTCGAGGACCTACGTCTATTGTTGTATTAATTAATCTCAAATGTACAATACCTTAAAAATAAGGATTTTTAGTATGATATAATACCCCACATGGATATTAATTTCCTAAACTTCTAAAAACCTGAAACCTTTACAAAAAATCAATTTGAAATACCCAAATTCTCTAGAAATTCTAGGAAAAGCACATCCAGGATTTCATTATTCCTTAGTAATTAACGCACTAACTCTTCTCCCCTCCACCGATCTATTCTTCTTCTGATATCTTTCATCTTCAGCTCTTCTCCATTAACCGGTACCGATTTGTACCGATGTTCATCTCTGACTCCACCATACGAAGAACAAATCACCGTTTGCCAATCCTTTTTTCGTCCGTGATATTCAGTCCATTTGAGAGATCCGTCGATGAAAACTTTGAATGAATCGCCGCTGAACACCTCTTCATCTCCGCTTCTTTTTCCCCAAATCCTCCTCTTAAATCGTAACCGGTACCGATTTGACCAATACCTCTCTCTACCGCTACCGATCAATCCCTCTACCTCAACCGATGCATCTCTCTACCTCAACGGTTATCAAAAAAATTTCTTCAACCAATCCCCGTTTGCTCTCTTTGACTCAATTCCTTTGAAAAGCCTTTGATGTTGTGTCTATGCCGATCTTCATTGATTCGATTACTGAGATCCTCTTGTGAAGAATTAAATTCATTATTTTCCAGGTAAATCAAACCTTTAACACTGTTGAAAAGTTGTTCTTCTCTTTCTTCTTGTTCTCTTAGCTCTTCTTCTGATTGATTTCTTCTAGATTGATTTTCGTGAGTCATCTCCGATGGAAACCACCAAATTGCCGATTCTCTTGTGCTTCCATTTGCTCCTCCACCTTGCCTTATTAAGTCTTCAGCTGGCCCATTGCACTGACTTTCACCTGTTATGTCATTGATAGATAAGTAGTTAAATTGCTCAACATTTATTGAATTTTTATCTATACTATCATCTTCAGATTCAGAATTTAGAGTAGAAAGAGATTGATTATTTATATTGATCATATTATAATCTGTGTTTTGATTTGGTTTTTTTATCTTATGAATCACAGAATGTAGAAGATCTCTCTCTTCAAGGATTAAATCAATTACAACCCACTCATTAAAAGCACAATCTGTGAAAGTTCTCCTACATCTTTCAAGCCAAATTTGGTACATAAAATAGAGATAAGTATTTTGAAATCTTTATTCTCATTTATATTTAGTATTACTTTAAATAAATCAGTACCATCCATATAAATTAAACCTAATTTTGATAACAAATCTCTTAATACTCTTATTGTGTATTGACAATTTTTGAATAAATGAATTACAGACTCCTCTGCTACATGGCATAATTGGCATCTATTTGAGAAATTCCATCCTCTCTTCATTAGATTATCTAGGGTAAGAATTTTATTTTGTATACACAAATATAAAAATATTTGAATTTTTTTTGGCACTTTGATCGGCCATATATAATTTAATTCACTATCAACATAAACTCCATTAATTAACACTTTATATGTATTTTTACAGGTAAATTTATGATTTTTACTCCAATGCCATTTGAATTCATCCTCTTGCAGTTGAGAAAGCAAAGTGGAATTACATAAAATCTCCAACTGTAGAAATTGAGCACTTGCTATCCCCGATAAAGGTACATTTATTCTTAATGCTTGATATAAATTAGTTTCATTTATCTTATTTATAAAATATGCCAATGTACCATCTTTATTTTCTGCATATGAATATAGTTGTGCATATTTATCCGCAATAGATGTGTCACTCCATTTACCCTTCCAAAAATTTGTTTGATTCCCATTTCCCACAATTATATTTAAGCTATGATTAAAAAAATCCAAATTTTTTAATACATCATTCCAGAAATATGAGTTTTTATTTTTATTTATGTAAACTAAATCACTGCTTTCATGTATGTTATTTACCAGCTCATACCAATTTAATCTTCCTTTTGAATTATAATATATCCATAACCATTTTATTAATAGGACATTATTAAATATTTCTAAATTTAAAATTCCCATGCCACCCTTTTCTTTTGGTTGACATATTTTATTCCAATCAATTAAATTATATCCCATATTTTTAGATCCCTTCCATAAAAAATTCCTCCTGATTTTATCTATTTCCTTATAAACCCATTTAGGAAATTTGAATACATTGAAATAATATATTGGCATTGATGTAAGAACTGAGTTAATTAGAATTAATCTTCCTGCCCTACTAATCATTCCCCCTTTCCAACCTTGTAATTTATTAGTTATTTTATCAATTATTTCCATATAATCCTGTTTTGAAGGTTTTTTGTAATGTAAAGGCAATCCTAAATATTTTAATGGAAATTTGCCTATGTTGCAATTTAATTCTCTAGACAATTCCATCATCTTTGCATCTGAAACATTTACACCTATAACCTCAGATTTTTGATAATTAATTTCAAGGCCTGTTTGTTTTCCAAATAGGTCTAAAATATATTTAACTCTTTTAATAGTATATAAATCTGGTTTTAAAAACAATATTGAGTCATCTGCATAATATAGGCTTGTATAGCTATTTTCCATAGGTTTTATTATAAATCCTTTATCACTTAATTTTTCAATTAAATTAGAAAGCACATCCATAACCATTAGGAACAAATATGTTGAAAGAGGATCTCCTTGCCTTAAACCTTTTTTTAAATGAATATTTTTTCCTGGATTTCCATTTAAAATAACTTTTGCATGACCTTTTAATACAGAATTTTCAATCCATTTGATCCATTTATCCCCAAAATTTCTAGCTTTTAATAATTTTATTAAAAAATCCCAAGATACACTATCAAAAGCTTTATGAATATCCAATTTAAGTACTAAGATAGGTATTTTTAGCCTTTTGGCTTTACAAAGAATTTCTCTGGCATATATATAGTTTTCAGCTATATTTCTTCCCTTAATAAATCCTAATTGATTTTTTCCAATTAATTTATCAATATAAATACTTAATCTATTTGCTAAAACTTTTGAAAACAATCTTTGAATATTACAAGTGAGACTTATTGGTCTATATTCTTTTGGTTCCATAGCATTCTCTTTTTTAGGTATTAATGTGATATAAGAACTACTAAAATTAGATAAACCAATATTACTTTCTTTATTTAATAACTCCAATACTTCCTCTTTCAATAAATACCAGAAATTTTTCAAAAAAATCTGTGTTATAACCATCAGGACCTGGTGACTTATCTTTTTTCCATTCTTTAATGACCATATTTAATTCTTCCATATTAATTATATCGTCCAAACTTTTTAAATCAAAATCATCATCTCTGTATAAAATATTTAAATTAATGCTGCCCAAAGAATTAACTGTATTATATTCTTTTCCAATTAAATTTTTATAATAATTAAATAATATTTTTGCCTTTTCCTGATGAGTTTTACATTCTAATCCTTGTTCATCCTTTAGAATAGTGATCATTGATTTAGTTTTTTTAATAGTTGCATGAGTATGAAAAAATTTAGTATTTGCATCTCCTAATTTTATCCAATTAAATTTAGATATCTTTGTTTCCAATAAATTTGATTCAATTGTACTAAATTTTCACATCTCAATTTAGATTGATTTTTAATCCATTTTTCTATTTCATTTAATTCTCTTAATTCTCCAATATTTTCTATCCAGTCAAGTACTTTTTTACAATTTTTTAGTTGAATATTTGCATTTCCTTGCTTTTCTTTTTGCCAAATTTTTAACTTTTTACCAAGTGCTTTTAATTTAGCATATAGCTCCTCCATTGAATTAGCCTTTGCTTTTGATAAAAATTGTATAATAATATTTTTAGCTTCTGAACAGAAAAGCCATTTGTTTTCAAACCTAAATCCTCCAAAATTAGGATAACTTGTAGTAGCTGTATAAACTAAAGGGGTATGATCTGAACATGTATTAGTTACTGAGATTTGCTTAGAATTGGGGAAATTTTGAATCCACTCCTTATTTATAAGTATTCTATCAATTCTTGCCCTAGATTTAGAATTACTCCATGTATAATTTTTTCCAATTAAGGGTAAATCAATTAGTTCCAAATCATCTATTAACTTTTTAAATTTTTTAGAGCTTTTAATATCATTATCTATTCCACTTCTATCTTCATTTGAACAAACCAAATTGAAATCCCCTAATAATAACCATGGCAAAACACAATTATTTCCAACATTATATAACTCTTGAATAAAATCCATTTTTAATTTTCTGTCATTGGGACCATATACTCCAGTAATTAAAAAATTTGTGCCATCCCATTTTGCTTCAAGTTCTATGTTTATAGAATATTTATGATAATCTGAATTTATCATAGTAAATAAATCATTATTCCAGGCAATTATTATTCCACCTGATGCTCCTATTGATTTTAAATAAATATATTTACTTAGCTTACTTCCACATATTTCTTTTATTAATTCATCATTTATAACTTGCATTTTAGTCTCTTGTAGACAACAAATATCTAATTTCTCTGTTAAAATTGTATCTTTAACCATTAATCTTTTGTTTTTATCATTTAATCCTCTCACATTCCAAGATAATATTTTTATTTTTTTATAATTCATTATATAATTGATTGCTATCCGCACTTGACACTTTTTTTAACATATCCTGTATATTTACTGACATTTCATTATCTAATTGAATCCCTTCAGAAGATAAGATATTTATAATATCCTCCTTACTTGTTATTCCAGATTTTCCTTCTAGATTTAATTCACTTGTTTTAGTATTTTTAGATTTAATTCTTTGCTTTTTTGCTCTTTCCCTTTGTATTTCTTTGTATTTTACCATTTGAGCTTTTTCTATAGAAGAAGAATAACTTCCAGATTGTTTATTCAGCAATCTTGAGCTCCTTCTATTTTCATCTTATTTACTAATTTTTCTTTGTCCTTTTATTTTGATTATTTCAGGAACATCACAATCTTTAATGGAGTCTGCTAACTGATTTTCAGAGAAAACCTCATTCAAATTGTGGTTAGTAATTTTATCTAATTTATTTTCATTTTCCATTGAAATTTCAATATGAGTTTCCTTCAAATTTTTTATTTGTGTATTGCAATTCATATCTAAAATCTTCTTATTATTTGTTTCCTCACTACTTTCTTCCAAAGGTTTATCTAAACTCTCTCTTTGATTTATTATTTCTTTTACTTGATGTAATGGTATAACATTAGTTGAAAAGGTAATTAGGTTTGAGTTAGCCTCTTGTACTTGGGAATTTTTATCCTGGTCCCTGATACAGACTTTACTTGATGAAAGAAAATCAGGGTTTTCCATGTTTGATATAGATTCATAATTGATACTTTGGTCCCTTAATAAAAATTTACTTGATGAAGGAATATCAGATATATTCATGCTTGATATAGAGTCCTGACTATGAAAAAATTCACTTTGGTCCCTTAAAGATAATTTACTTGATGAATTAGGGTTTTTTGTGTCCACTTTTGCCTGAAATGGAATGAATAATCCCTTTTCCCCCATTACTAAACCCTAAACCCTAAACCCTAAACCCTAAAAAATGACTAATATTTGTCTGATACCCTTTATCTGGTAAATGATGATGCAATAATTGCATTGAAATGTTATATAAATTATGGTTTACACTAACGCTCATTCTTTCTTGATTTATCTCGATGAGGGTTAAAAATTCTGAGGGTATATATGGAATCTGCATCATTTCATTATTGACTGATGGTTTTTTAGGTATTATTATATTTTCTATTTTTGATATTTTCTTTTTCCATACTTTAGTCATTTTTATTTTCCTTTTCCAAACTTTTTTAACCTTTGAAATATTTGTCTTCACATTATTTGGTAAGTCTGTACTACTTATTATTCTTTCCCTTTGTTGTTTCTGAACTGCTGTATTAAAATTATTTTTTACAGGATCTTTTCCCAAATCTTTCCCTACATGATTACACTTGATTAAGGTATCTTCTATTCCCTTTATTCTTATATAATTTGGTATAATAATATTTTTATAAGAATTTATTATTATTTTCAATGATGTACACTATTAATTTAAAGGTATCTTCTTGAATCGTCTGTGAATCTAAAACTGCTCCTATTGATTACACTATTAATTTTATAGATGTACGAGTTTTTTAGTTTTTTATGAAATTATTTTTACATTCAAAAGATATTTTTCAATAAAAAAAACACATTTTTTGTGTTGAAAAAATTGCAATAAAAAATCATATGGCAGCCTATGTTTGTACGCGCGCATGTGTGTGTATGTTTCCAATTATGCACAGGTTCCAAATATGCAGAAAGGTCCCTAAAGCATTTGCATTTACAATAAGCATTTTGTCTCATGACAATATTATTAATCTAGACAAAAATATATTACACCAAAAACAACAAAAACATATTCAATACGTCATCGCCTTAAATCCCTTACTCTTTGCAAACAGAAGAAATGCATCAAATTACAAGCAAAACTTCATATTTGCAGAGAAACCCCTGAATAATCTCCTTGATGCCAATCTCAAATGGAATGAATTCAATCCCCAAACTTCTCGCCTTTTCTTTCGAAACACGATATTTCTCCACAAATGGCTTATCATCTTCGCACCTACCAATTAATAGACTTATTGTTAAGAAAGTGACTAAGATACTCAATTAAGTATCATGAATTCGGTACTTAGGATTTTTTGACCATTGAATTTGCTTTGAGATTTGTATTTTTTAATGTTATATATACTCATCATTAATGATTACCATATAAGTTTATGATAATCATTAATTGCACAAATCTCAAAACAAATCTAAAGGTCAAAAATTCTTAAGTACCAAACTCCCGATATTTAATTGCGTCATGATGGACAATGGTTGTGGACTTAGCCCTGAAGTGAATATAAACAAGGGCATGACCGCCTAAGAAGTAATATAAAGTCCAAATAGGAACTACTCGGCCCAAATAGAAATTATCACTTTTCAGATATAACCCTGAAAATTATTTTATACAAAAGACCTGAAAATTATTTCAGATTTAACTAATAAAATCCTTTTAAATACTTATTTAAATGCTTCGTAAAATATTATGATTAAACGTATCTGGCAGATGGACCAGTGAGTCCCGATACCGACCACTAGCTCCACTGGGACATTATTCACATGAGCTACTCGGGTTGCTAGCCTTAAGGATTGTCTCTGTTGGCCATGTCAATCTTCTTCATTGATTGCTCTAGAAAGCCGAAATCGTCAAGTAATTTTGCTATGATGTGCAAGCTCCAACAGTGGAGTGAAATTGTTGAATACGGATGTTAACAAGCACCGAGGGTAGAATCGCGAGGAGCCCATCCCCTGATTCCATCTGAAAATTCCTATCCCAACCAAACTGTGTAGACGGAGGTGGTGGTTGTAGTAGAAGAGATATTGGATCTAGTGGATAAAAAGTATAACCGAGTGTTGTGTACCGGCGTCGCTACCGAGCCCCGCGCAGCGAAATGAGGGACCCGGTCCGACCCGATCCCAAAGACCACATCGGCGACCCGAAATTACAAATCATAATTATGCAACTACTTATATATAACTATTTGAAGGAAATACAGTTTCGGATCAACCGTAAAAATGTACACAAGGATAAACGAATGTAAGCATATATATTCGTGGTCATATCTTTCAGTAGGAAAATCCAATTTGAATGGTTCAAATTGGGTTAGATAGATAATAAGATTATCTACAACCTTCATGTAGAAATATATTTCATATGAACGAAGTATAAGTGTCGTTTCTATGAAATACCGAAAGGGTGCAACAGTATGACATACAGTTAGTAAAATAGTCATAACTTTTGCATACGAACTCCAATTGGGCCAGGCCAAATTGAGTTTGGTAGATAATAAGATTATCTACAACTTTCGTGTAGGTTGATGTTCTTTCAAAGGAATTTACCAATTTCGTATGGACAGAATACTGAACAGGTTCATGCAGTTTTCTGTGTGAAATTGTGTATATTGGATATACATGTCTTATGGCCCATCCTTATCCTATGTGATATAAATAGGATGTTTCCCTCTCTTCTATTGAGATCAATATATGGTATTATTCAGAATATTTCAGAAATATAGAGAGACATCTTTCTAGAGAGAGAAAGGGTGTGAAAAGAGAAAGACCGAGAAAAAGGAGTTTTTCTCTGTATAGAGAATCGATCTAATCAAGCAAGTTCGCCGGTGCTTCGTCTAGGCAGTTGCACCCGTGACCGACGAACTCCGGCTCACGGTGGATACAAGTAGAGGAGTGACACTTGTGGCTCTCCGATTGTGATCAAACCGAAGGAACAAAACTGTTGGCTGTGGAAGAGTGTGGACGTGGGACGCACGAAAGACAATCGGAGGCGTGTCAAGATGGTGGGAGACGTGTGGTATGGGACGCACGGGCTAGTCACCAACGTGACATCGGAGAAGGAAAGGATGCGAGCGATCAACCCGTCGTGCGTGATCAATTTCGCGCTGGTAATCGTCTATCCTTCTATTGCATCGTACCCTCGAAGTCATGGCGTGATCTTGGATTTTGGGAACCTGACCGGGTCGTCATATCCGTTGTGCAGGCCCGGGGACGGGTGAATTCCCAACATTATTATATGTAAATAATCATACCACGTGAAATTGATCACCGTGAAGGATTAACGCTTGTAGTCGCTTTGCTTTGCTCCGATCTCGGTACACGTGCGTCCCATACCCGTACGATTCGACGCCTTCTTCAAAGCTCCGATTTGTCGAATACAACCGGATTGCTTCCGGTTTGTCCTTCAATCTACCTCGAACTTGCTCCCGTTTGATCACAACGAAATGTTTCACTCGAAATCTCTCTACTCGTATCTATCACGAGCTTCGTCTCTCGGTTATGCGTGATTCTCATAAAATCATCGTAAGCCTGTTCGAAATCTCCAATCTCTAATGGTGATTTTCTTTCTTTCTTACTTGTCTCACAAGCACAAATCTATGTAGAATGAACCAGGAGAGAGAGAGAGAGTGAGAGAGAGAGAGAGAGAGAGAGACTTCGTGATCTTATAATAAAGGTACCATTAATAGATATCTTAAGAAAAACTGTCAATCTAGAATTTGGATCACAGTCCATCATGACGTACGAAATGGTGCGTCGTGACGAACGTGTCATGAGTACTGATATAGCCCTTACTCTTATGCTCCGTCATGACGGACCAATTTGTCCGTCGTGACGCAGCTCCGTCATGACGCACAAACCAGTGCGTCATGATGCTATACTCACAAATTGGTCTGCACAGAAATACGTTATGGTGCGTCTTGACGAACCATATGGTACGTCATGACGGACAGTGTAATTTCTGTCAGATTTGCATAATTTATTATGCATCCAATCGTTTCGACGAATGCATACGTTCATTTATCCTCATGTGTACAATATACTAGTTGATATATAACTGTATTTACTTCACTGAGTTTCCACCATAATGAGTTGAGAATATATCTGCGAGTTCATCTGCTGGTACTGGGTTTACCATTGTAACGACCACCGTCGTGCTTAATTGCCTGCAATAGAACCTGGTATTCCTCTGTTTCCTCCATGAACACACAGCTTCTTGGAGGACTAGCTTGTGGTGATGGGAAAGGTGCCATAGGTGCACCCATTGCCCACAGAATAAAGAGGAGAAAAGAGTATATTAGAAAAGAGGGAGATTAAGCTTCAGGAGAGGGTGGTGGAGCCGGAGTTAACTGGAGAGGGAGGTGATTGTATGAGAGAAGAGAGGGGTGGTTTCAGGAGGAGAGGGGGATACGGGTTTCAATCTTCATTTCAATCGCCATTTATCTATCTCCTATGGGGATGGGTTTGATGATTCCTTCCGTAGAGCTATTGAGATGGTCCCTTCAGTCCACATATACAAGATATGTGAATGTAACATTATTGATAATAAATCATAATGAAATTCACTTTGTCCAGGCTCCGAAACAAAACAATACCTTTAAATTCTAACCACACATGATGTTTCGCAAAACTTCTCAAAATGAACTAACAAGCAAAGTAAAATACAAAGACAGCAAATTCCAAACCAAATATGAAAAATAAAAATATAATAGAATCACACTCAATCACACCGCAAATGGATAATTTAATTATTTGGGATGATAGTAGGCGTACACAATGTAATATGTCTGCATGATTGTAAGAATTAACAAGCTCGTACAGGCAATCACCGAGATGCATGTCCATGGGTTGCTGAAGTAGGTGTGTTTCAGCGACGTCAAGTTACGACGCCAACTCGGTGAAGTATAATTCCTCATTTTTTCCATCAAGGGAGCAAAGACGTGATTGGAGCCTCTAGACAGTCCAATAGAGACTGCCACGGACTCGCCAAGGGAATTGAAGAAAGCGGCAGCATCATCATCTGATAGCATTTTGTTGTTGACGACATTGAACTTTTGGAGTAATGCGACATCCAACTTTGTGTTAATCAAGGAATCCATAAGACGCACATAGCTAGCCACGACACCCACTCCCACTTCTGATCGAGAAATGTCCTCCCAAGACAAAAGACTCGATATAATGGACGTATTTCTCGGATCGATTACTAGAGTTGGAATGCGGAGTACACCATTCGCAAAGCTTATGTCGAACATATTCGCAGGCTTATCCTTCGCTTTGAATTTTATTCCGAGCTCATATAGTTCGGCAGAAGAGAGGAACACAGAATTTGCTGATCTATTATCTCCCCTCTTGTTAAAGCATATAAGAAAACAACAAATAGTTTATGAGTATATGAATCCCACAACAAGTATGATTTTGTGCATTTGTACGAATTGTTTGTTAGGTCTTCCTATAGTAGTCCTTTTATTTTGACTCACATTCAAACTGAAAATCTTTGGGTATCTATGATAAATTAGTTGTGTTTAGGGCTTGGTTTTCTCAAGTAATGGCATGATTTAATAGCAAACATTTGTAATCCACAAAATAAGAAGGCCTGTAAAAATGTTTAATAGCAAACATTTATCACTTAATTTAAATGGTCTAAATCTGGCACATCATAAAAGATTTTTTAAGGCGTTTGTGAAAAATTGAGAATATTTTCATAGGATTCAAATGGTGAATATAAAGAGGATGTAACTAATATATTAGTACAAATTAAATATATTGTCCGTATTATTTTCTCTAGATGCAAATTGCGGCTACACAAGTTATGCATAAAAACGCTTTAGCATTTTTTGTTCATAATAATCCTAAGTTTCAGATAAAGTACAAAAGATAATAAGCCTATTATTTCCTTTGCAAGTTGTTCAAGGATTAAAGAAAGTTGTTCTTGGATTGAACCAATTTATTAATTTTTTATAGGACTTAATGGAGGCTTTTTTGTTTTTTCTTGCAATATTAAAAAATAACAGTTCCAAATATAATCATAAATAATTAAATATACTAATTAGTATAATTTGATATCTTAATTTAGTTGTTGAGTTTACAATATGTGATGCAGAATTACATATTCTATTCTTATTGTAAATATTCAATAAAAAAATTTGATGTCATATATAGTGATCCATTTTATAATTATTCAATTATATTAGTGTATTATTGATAATGTTAACAATATATGGAGCCTCCATAACTCAATAAAGCATAATTGATACGTCAATCGAGAATACTTAATTAGATTGATTAGTCATTTTAATTGAATCAATTAAATTAAGCATTAATTCGAGACTTAATCAATCCAATTAATTCCATTAAAGCAGTCTCGATTGACGCATCAAGGCATGTGATGTAAATTGTAATAAGTTTGCTTAAATGTTCTATCCTCTTAGAGTATAATTTAATAATTATTCAAGTATATTTTCCCTTTAATAAACTGATAGAATGTAAAGAAATTTTTTATCACGTCCTTTTCGTGTACAAAGTAAGATAACAGAAGGTCGACTTTGCTTATTTATTTAGTTATATAATAATTAACATGATTAGAATATGCTAACAATAATTGAATTTTGATATAGGGCCCCTTTGATAATGCAGGCAGACAATTTTGATATAGGGCTCCTTCTCGAGTGCCCTATTGGCTATTGCCAATCAAAAAAAATGTTTGTTCACAAAATGAAATTAAAAAGTTCCTGGAGCTCTGCCTGGAGCTTTAAAAATATGAACGACCATTAAAAAGTTCCTTGCATGTTTTTTGAGCTTAATATGCTGAACAACACAAAATGTATTCTCTTACCTGTGTAACCCGCCTTGTTGTCCCGACTAATTCTGGCACATTGCATCGGTAATAAAAGTCGAGCAGGTGTTTAGCGTGTTTTACCGCCCGTCTGACGACAGAAATATCTTGTGTGACCAACGATGTACGTTCAAGGGTGATGGCCAAATCGTCTTCGTATACAATTTCTGGCGAGCTCGATACAAATTTGTTGCATATTGTGTTATGCACTTTGTCCCACAATTCCCTGATGACAAAGAAGGGTATTTGATTTTCTGGTAACAGTAAATCAGCCATAAATGGCCCCTCAAACAAACTTACCGGCTCGAGATTTAATGCATCAATAGTTATCAAGAAGATGAGGTATATACTGTCAAGTACCAAAATTTGAACAAATTCTTCTTTAGATAACTCGATGAAACTTCTTTCATAGCACCTCCGTGCCCTTGCCTCCATATCTTTGACGCATTTGATAATGTCTCGTGGGATCGATTTGTTAGGAAACAATATTGTTTGTATCTGCCATTTTTGATGTTCCATGTTGTCAACATTCGTCAGTCCCCTATGGCGCGGGCCAATGGAGAGTACCAAGGGTTGATGATGAATGTAATTTTTCATCCGTATCAAGGCATTTGAGTGCTTGATCGATATCCCCCCTTAAATTATTCCAAAAATGTTCAACTTACTTCCTCTACTAAAATCTGCATTTTTTTACCTACTAAACTTTCAAAATTTGTACAAATTATCCCTTAACGATGACGTGACAATATTCGTTAAATACTAAAATATCCATTAAGATCAAACCCAATACTCATTAAAACTAAACTCAAAACCCATTATAATTTTTTGCAATAATTTTTTGTGTTTGTCATTTTAGGATTTAGGTAATGACGAAAGAAGACTTCTATTTTTCGTCCCGGAATTTACGAAATTTGGTTTTTTGTGCAACGATCAAGTTTGTGGTTATTCACGATCGTCATTCAAAAAAAATTTCTTCCATAAACGAAGCCTAAAATGCTTGGTTCGAGTATATGAATAGAAACTCTCAATCGAAAGCTTAAATGCAAAATGAACATTCTTCCGAGAAAGAAGCCGGCAATAATGTAGTTAGATCGTTTTTTATGCTTGTTATTATATTGATTTTCATGTTTTTTATGCTTGTTAAGGGGGGAGGTGCATCACTACTCGTGTTTTTTTTATGCCCAGTCAGCACACAAACCCTTGACCCGTCTCTCTCTGGCACACATACCCTCACTCGCACACAAACCTTCTCTCTCTCTCTCTCTCTCTCTCTCTCTCTCTCTCTCTCTCTCTCTCTCCGCGCCCTTCTCTCTCCCTGCCCCTGCCGTAGCTCTGCCCCTGCCGCGCCGCATGGAGGCTAATGCTAGTCACCACAATCACCATGGAGGCCGTCTTAAGTTGGGGGTTTCCTTTGAGCACGGAAATCTGCGTGTTTTTTTCCAGCCAAATGTGCCAAGTTACAGATGTCCATTCGTACTTCGAACTTCACTTTGCTATTTTCTCATCCGAAATAACTGAACTTGAAAATCATTCACAAAATTCAATTGACCATCAATCGTTATCAATTCCAAAACATAAAAAACAAAGAACGATTATTATTAAATTCACATATGCTGTTCGCACTCGGTAACAAAACAACGCCATTAAATTCTTAAATTTAAAATTAACATAACCATACATAATCACTACTAGAAAACAGCTTTTCAGCGGCGGGGAAATATTATCACCGGCGGTACCCCCGCTGATAATAGTTTCAGTGACGGTACCGCCCTTGAAAACATGTACCCCCACTGAAAATACGCTTTCACCGGCGGTACCGTCGTTGAAAATAAATACCCCCACTGAAAGTTTAACTTTCACCGGCGGTACCGCCCTTGAAAGTTAAAATATTTCCACAATTCTTTCACAGGTTGATTATTTTATGCTTTTCACCGGCGGGTAACATATATACCGCCGCTGATAATTTCACCGGCGGGTAATATATATACCGCCGCTGATATTCTTCTTATTCGTTTTAAGTCCTTCCCGCCGCTCACACACAAACACAAACCCTATCCTTCTCGCAGCCGCTGAAGCCTTCTTCTTCTTCGCTCGCTCGCCAGCCTTCTCTTCTTCGCTCGCTCGCTGAAGGCTTCTCTTCTTCGCTCGCTCGTTGAAGCGAGTCCTTGTACTTCCGAGTCGTGCTTCTTCGAGCCAGGGGCCTTTTTGCATCGCTTCTCTCTCAGGTGACCCCTCTCTCTAGCTCGCTCTCTCTCTCTCTCTCTCTGAGTCGTGCTTCTTCCGAGTCGTTTAGGTTTTCTTTTGTGTGCTGAAATTAGAGTTTTTTTTTTCGAAATTAGGGTTATTTTTCCAGAAATTAGTGTTTATTTGCTGAAATTAGGGCTTTTTTATCCTAATTTGCTGAAATTTGGGTTTTTTGTGCACAAATTAGAGTTTTTTTTTTCGAAATTAGGGTTTTTTGTGCTGAAATTAGTGTTTATTTGCTGAAATTAGGGTTATTTTTGCTGAAATTAGTGTTTATTTGCTGAAATTAGGGCTTTTACGAAATTAGGGGCTGAAATTAGGGTTTATTTGTAACTGTTCAGTAATTTGGGAACTCTTTGAATTCAATTCCTTTATAAACATGACTGAAATTAGGGTTTATCTCTCGACACTGTGTGTACTTTTAGGCTTAAAATTAAAAACTAAAATTGCGCACTACAACAATGTCAACTACATTATCAGCTTTCTTCATTTTTCTGGTAGGGTTGTTTTTGCTGAATTTTAGCAATTTAGGGACTTGTAGGCAAATATTTAGTAATGAGGGACTGATTTGCAAATACCTAATAAACCAGAGGCTCTTTTACATTGAATTCTTGTGATAATTTTTGCTTGAGATAGAGAACAAACTAATTATATCTTTTTCTCTAAGGGACTTTGTTTAGTTCGATTATTTCGCTTGATTTGGTAAAAGTAATTTCTTTTTAGTTCGATTATTTCGCTTTTGATTGTTATGCTGTGATTTGTTTTTACTTGTGTCTGATTTATGCGTGATTTGGTGCATTTTGCATATAGTATTTCGGTTTGGGTACGAATTTCATTTCTAGGGTTTTTTGGGTGTTGGTTTTCTGTTTATCTTGGTTTGAATTGTGTTCGATTTGTGCATGATTCAGTGATTTTTTCAGGTTATTTTGGAGTTCATCTCCAAATTTTGTTTCTAGGGTTTTTCTGCCTATCTTCGTTCAATCGAGGTATGGTTGTTCTGATTATTTCGCTGCTGACCTTCAACGGTGATTCAGTGGGTAGGTCTCTTACGGAAGTACCTGAATTTTCAAATAAAACCACAACATGATTCAATGGATTCTTTGTTTCTTTTGTTCTAATTATTCCACTGATTTATGTTTTTTTTTTTTGATTATTCACTAATAAGGATTATTTGCAGCCAGTTTTCAGCTTTACGACGCCTTATTTTGGCATGGTATGGCTTCTACGAGAAAGAAAGGATAGGCAATTTGATTCGGCAAGGGGGTACCGACCTCAGTTTAGCCATTTGGGTGTGCTTCATTTCTTTGCGGTTGCTCGGGCCTTCAACGCATAAGGTTGATTTTTCCATTTTTCTAGTTTAATTTAATTTCCAATTTCCAATTTTTATTCTTTTATCTTAATATTATATTTATGACGCGTATTTGGCATGGTTTGTCTCCTATGAGAAAGGAAGGGTAAACAATTTGATTCGGCATGGTTTACCCACCACGATTTTGCACTTTCCTCGAATGCATAAGCTCAATTTCGCCATTTCTGGTTTGATTTAATTTCGACTTATTATTCTTCCATCTGGATATTTTAGATGTTTGAATTACTGATTTTTTATCTTGATTCGAGATAATTTTTATTTTCTTTTTCAGTTTTATATGTTGGATTGAGCAAAGAAGCAGAGGCGCTGATTTGATTTATCTAATTTTTTTTGTTATTAGCCTATTTGTTGTCCATGCGGGTTCCAGAGACGAGTTCATTCTTCATGTTGAATCATATGTAAGCACAAATTTTTATTTATATAATTTTCACATATATTTCTAATTTGCAAAATGTGAGGTTAATTTTGTAAATTTCCACACAGTTGATAAAATAGTGAAAGGAAAATCAAATACGGCACATTGACTGCCGGATAAGAGGCGGGTTAGACGCCAGTTAAAGGCCGGGTTAGAGGTGGCCACTTCATCTCTCGAGATCGATTCGAAGCTCGAGGATGAGGTACGGTTTTTGGACGTAGCATATTTTTGTTGAACGAGAGCAGGGAGCAGGGAGCGAGAGCGGGTTAAAGGCGTGCGTAAAATATTTTCGTAGCATATTCGAAGCTCGAGGATGAGGATGAGGCCAGTTAAAGGCGCGCGTAAAATATTTTGTTGATTATGTATGATTTAGATAGTATTATTGTGAATTATGTAATTTATTATTATTGTGGATTATATTTGTGTTATTACGATTTAGTTTATGATGATTTAAGGTTTGATGTGTCAATTTGTGTGATTGTGTTTTGATTATATTTTATGATTATTTTAAATTCATCAAATATTTTTAATTTAATTTTAGAAAATTAATTGAATAATTAAAAAAAATTGAAAAAAAAAAAAAAAAGTTTTAGTGGGGGTACCGCCGGTGAAGGAAAGTACCGCCAGTGAAAGTCTGCTAAAAATACCGCCGGTGAAAGTATAATACCGCCGGTAAAAATAAAAAAACCGCCGCTAAAAATACCGCCGGTGAAAATACTATTCCGGTTCACTTTTTCAGTGGCGGGATATTCACCGCCGGTAAAAAAAACACATACCGCCGGTGAAAGTTTTCAGCGGCGGTACCGCCGGTGAAACTCATTTTCAGCGGCCGGATATCTGCGACGGTTTTTTAGCGGCGGTTAACCGCCGCTAATAGTATCAGCGGCGGTTTTTCCACTTTTAGCGGCGGTTTTTGCCCGCCGGTGATAGTGCTGTTTCTAGTAGTGAATGTTTCACACAACTTCTCAAAAAGAACTCACAATCAAAGTAAAATTCAAATGTAGTACATTCCAAGCCAAACAAAAACAATAAAACGATAACACAATCAAACTCCCTGACTGAACTCAATCAAAGCAAAGGACTATTTTAATTATTGGGGTGATAGTACGCGTATGCAGTGTAATATGTCTGCATGATTGTAAGAACTAACAAACACGAACCTGCTATCACCGAGATGCCTGACCATGGGTTGCTGAAATAGGTGTGTTTCAGTGAAGTCCAAATACGACGGCAACACGGGGAACTGTACCTCCTCATTTCTTCCATCAAGGGAGCATAGACGTGGGTGCCTCTAGACGGGTTAAAAGATAGTGCTACGGAATCGCCAAGGGAATTGAAGAAAGCAGCAGCATCATCGTCGGATTGCATTTTGTTGACGACGACATTGAACTTTTGGAGTACTCCGATATCTAACTTTGTGTTAATCAAGGAATCCATAAGACGCACATAGCTAGCTACCACACCCGCATCTCCCAAATCAACATCTTCCCAGGATAAGAGACTTGTTATGATGGACGTATTTACTCGATCGATTACTAGAGTTGGAATATGGAGTACACCATTCTCAAAGCTTATGTCGAACATACTGCTAGGATTTTTCTTCGCTTTGAATTTTATTCCGAACTCGTATAGTTCGACAGCCGAGGGGAACGCCGAAGTTGCTGATCTATTATCTTCCCCCTTATTAAAACAGATAAGAAAATAATTAATATATATCAACACATAATGTAATATTAAAAAGATGAATCTCATTGCATGTAATTTTGGGTATTAGTACGAATTGTTTTTTTAGGTCATTCTATAGTAGTTATTTTTATTTTTACTCGCATTCAAACTGAGAATGTTTTGGATATCTATGATCAACTCATTCGGTTATATTCGGTTTGGTTTTAGTATTTTGAAAATCGGTTAAACCAAACCGGTCAAACTACTATCCCATTTTTCAGAATTTTCTTATATGATCAACTTTTCTTAAATATGTACAAATATTAAAATTTCATATAATATTAATATTTCAAAATAATACAATTATATGTTATACTATTCATTTATATTTTTTTTAAACAAAAATATGATTTTTAAATGATCCGTTCTTATATTGAAATTATAATATTATTTATTCGGTTCAACGGAATAAATCAAGTAAAAATCCGATTGCGTTTTTAACAATTCGATATACAATTTGGTTCTATTCGATTTGAATTAAGATCGATTCGATTTAAATTGATTTGATCAATTTTGTTTGGTTTGAACATAAGATATATGAGTTAATATTACTATCTCTTGTTTCAAATTGCATCTACATAAGATCTGCAAAAAAAAGAACATTTAAATTTTTTTTGTTCATAATCCTCAATTTCCCATCAAATATTGAAGGTAATAACGTACTTAAATTGAAAGTTGTTTAAGGATCGAACCAAATTATTAATTTCTCAGATTTTTATCTTTCAAAAAAAAAAAAAATTCTCAGGTTTTTAAAGAACTTGATTGAGACTTTTTCAATTTTCTTCCAATGTTAAAAAACAAAAGTTACCAATTTTATCATTAATATAATACTTAGTACAATTTGATATCTTATTTTAGTTGTTGATTTTACAATATGTTATTCAAAATGACGTATTTTATTTTTTATTGTAAATATTCAATTAAAAATATTGACGATATATATATATATATAATACCACATTTTTTAATTATTCAATTATATTACCGTATTAATAATAACCTAAATATAATTTGGATATTGTTCCATTTTCTTATGAAAACAAACTAAAACTATTAATGTCATTCAGATCTCAAATATAAGTTTGGAGCCTGAGGGCATTTAGGATTCTCCCCTTTCATGTCGACGAGAAATTATATCATGAAAAAATAAATGAGTTCCTTACCATTAATACTTTCGATTTATTAACAGAAGGAAAGTTGTTTATTGGGTAGCATATTGAAATGTCAAGTAATTATATGAACTATACACTTCTTCTCATAATTTATATTTATATGTCGCGTGTCATTCGATCAATGATTTGCAGGTGATAAATGAGTATTAATTCGGAAATTAATCAAAAAAGAATTATTAAATCGGAAAAAAATAATATCGTGACATTAATATTTTTTTCGTAAATTACTTATTTGATTTTGCATTTATTATGTGTTCATTATTGTATTAAATAACTTATTTGCTTTTTACTTTACTATACGGGTCACGAATATGTTTGGTGTGTTGATGGAACTTTCAAAAATTACCATAAAAAAGTTTCTTTTTCTAACTTGACCTGCTAAATAGCACAGAACTTCATTCTCTCACCTGTGTTCTCCGGTGTGTTGTCCAAAGACTCTTGACTTCCTCCTCACTTGGCACAATGCAGCGGTAATAAAGGTCGAGTAGGTGTTTAGCGGATCGTACCTTCCCCATGGCATCTGGAGAGCCTTTTTTCAAGAACTTTGTACGTTCGAGGTTGACGATCAAATCGTGTTCAGCATTATATGGACGCAAAACAGTTTGGCATGTTTTGGCATGCACCTTCTCCCACAATTCCCGTATGAGAAAGAAGGGAATTTGATTGTCTGGTAAGAGCATATCAGCCAACAATGACCCCTCCATTATCTTTGTGAAATGGCCTGATGCATCATGACCTATCAAGTAGATGATGGATATACTGTCGAGTAATAAAATTTGAACAAACTCTTTACAAGATAAGTCAAAACTTTTTTCATAGCACTTTCGTGCCTTTGGCTCCAAACTTTTGACGCATCTAATAATGTCTCGTGGGATCGATTCACCATCAAACAACATTTTTTGTAACCCCCATTTTTGATTTTCCATGTTTTGGACATTTGTCAGTCCCTTATGGTATGGACCAATGGAGACTATGAAGGGTTGATGCGTCTCATTTTTCATCCATATTGAGGCATTCGAGTGCTTGATCGATATCTCCTCCTCAGGACACTCAATTTTCTTCTTGTTTTCGAAGTCCGCCAAAAACTTGTCAATAAATGTGGTTTCGGATTCATTTGAACTCGACGATTCATGGCTGGTGATTTCCTCGACTAAAGCCGGGATAACACTTTTGGGCATCAATCTTATGGAGGCTTCCGATTTGACAACGTTGGTAATTTCCTCGACTGAAGCTGGTAATTTCATCGTTGGTAATTTCCGATTTGGGATAACACTTTCGGATATGGTTACAAATCCTTTCTGTTGACATGACAGATCATTGCTCGTTAACTCACCCGTGGTTAAGGAGGGATTTTGAGGGAGATTGAACATGTTTTCAGAATGTATGTCTAAAGAGAGCAAGAAGGTTTAAAATTCGTGGGTGGCTTGTGTTGTGATGGTTGAATTGGTAAGGTACAAATAGGAGGATAAATTTTTTTTTTTTTTTTTTTTTTTCTTTGTTCTTTGTTCTTTTCTTCTTCTTCTTTTTTTCTTTTTCTTTTTGTCTTTTTTTTTCTTTTTTAATTTTTAATTTAATGGCTCACACTTCACACAGGTGATGAATTCTAAACATCCCAGAACGGCCGTAATATATCATTATTCTAAACCATCCTAGAACAACAAATTAAAAATTAAAAAAGAAAAAATATTAAATATTAAATTATATGTTTTAATGAATTTTAATGAATATTTAATTATATGTACATTACAAATTAAAAATTAAAAAAGAAAAAATCATTATTCGTAAATATGAATAAATTTTAATGAATATTTAATTATATGTTTTAATTATCACGTTAATTAAATTTAATAGTTCAATAATGGAGAATTCGGCAGGTATATTTTTGGGAAGAGTAATTTTTTTTTTAATATATGACAGGTTGAAAAAAAATATATAAAAATTTTATTCTCCTCCAAAATGTAGCCACCGAATTCTCCATTATTTAGTTATTACGTTTAATTATCGTGATAATTAAGATATATAATTAAATATTTATTCAAATTTATGAATAAATATTTATTATGTATTAAGTTAACATCTAACAATGGTTATCATTTTAATAAAATATACTAACAGAAATTATCCAAAATTTAGCATAACATTTCTATGTTCTAATTAGTATATTTAATTAAAATAGTTACTATTACATGTTAGTTGTTAACTTAATATATAATTAATATTTATTCGAATTCATAAATATCAATAAATTTTAATGAATATTTAATTATATGTTTTAATTATCATGTTAATTAAACGTAATAGTTCAACAATGGAACATTCGATAGGTACATTTTGGAGGAGAATAATTTTTCTTTTTTTTAATATATGACGGTTGAAAAAAATATATAAATTTTTTGTTCTACAAAAGAAAACTGCACTCACTGAGAACAGTAAAACGAAGTTATGGATATACATTTAACCTAATTTACCAAAGCTAGACTTGTAACCTAAATTCTTACACACTATGCTTCTGGCCAATATATGTGATACTAATATAATCAGTAAATGTCATATTTGTGAAACTAAGATAATCAGCAAGTGTTTTGGTCAAGATACTATTCAAGAATTAAAAAAAAATGATGTGGTTTTAAGATTTTTCTCATGCATAATGAACATGAATTCTGATAGGTCAATTTAAGATTCATGTTCATTACATCATTCTGTAGTATTAATTTTGAACAAGTTATGAGAAGGTGACACGTGTGATCATTTTTTTTTTAATTATTTTTAATTTTGTTTATATTGCAATTCAAATTATACCCATATATTGAAAAAAAAATTATAATTTATTTTCAAGCTCATCAAAATATTCTTGATAATGTGACAAATTGAATTGATTAATATTTCTAATTGACTCGATTAAATGTTAATTGAAAGGTTTAATTAATACATCAATAATTTATTAATATGAATATTAATTGACATGTCAATTCAATTAAACGATCAATTTAATCGTTAAATGAGACAATCAATAATACCAATGATCATACTTAATACTCTCTTGTCTCCTCATAAAAGATCTTATTTGTGTGTTATTGGGGCTCCATATATAATTTTTGTATGAAACTATGAATTAATTGTTAATTTCTTATGATATAATTTACAATTATGTTTTTTTAATTTTTCTTTTGATATTGTTTATGTTAATGAATGACATTTTAAATATATATTTCGGTTTTATGTGTATTTTTCACTCTTTTCTTTTATTTGTTTTGAAACTTTAATCTTGTTTGAATTATAACATGTTATATTTTATTTATTTAGTATGAATTTATAATTTATAATATTGGGTCAATTCCATGAATCCTTATTAATTATAATGCGTATATTCATAATAGACAAATTTTATGAACTTTTGTTAAGTATAATGCATTTATTGACATCAATGTATTTGCAAACATATTATGATTATATAATTGAGTTTAAATGTATCCGCGAAAATTTTATTTAAACTAATTATACAAAATATGTAAAAAAAATGGGTATGCCCCGGGCAATTATTGTGCGACCAATTGCTAGTAATTATAGAATTACACATGCTCTCGCAGCAGGATATTGATCATACGTTAAATATTGTATTTACGTAAAATTATATATACATATATAAGGGCCTTCGTTTCGGATACACATTCCTATATTTCTCTTCATTTGCTGGTAAGATCTGGTATTTTCAGAATATTAGCAAAATATTTTTACATTATTTATGAAAAATATAAATAATAGTATATAAGTATAATAAATATCAATCGTCACAAATAGGGATGCAGTGATCAATTAATTAAAAAAAATTAAAATCGTTCTCAATTTAGTCATGTTAATTCTTGCAATAGATTCACCTTTAACAAATAAAAAATAATTAACATGATGATCAATTAAAAATCATTTCATTAATAATTAACCAATATATATTTAAAATAAATATAAAATAATAATTTCTAACTAATATCAATTCAATATAAACTGATAACGTTTTGTTAATTGCCATGTTTATTTTTTTTTTGAATGGTGTCCGACAATCGATCATTTTCGTTATTGATATCTAATTTTTTTTTTATGCCAATCGGAATCGAACCCACAATATTTTTATGCATCACACTCGATCAACTAAACTATGAGCCCATTGACTAATCGCCGTGTTTATAATCACCAATTAATTGTAATTTAACGATACAAAAAAAATATGATGATGAAGCCATGAGACACGATACAATTACTCTTTATATATATCCCCCTAATCGTATTGTGCGTCACAAATATGTATCTCTCTGTCAATTCTCCCAAATTTTCTCCCAAATTAAAAAAAGAAAAAAAAGAAAAGCTTGTTAGGTTCTGAAGGAGAGTTGACCCAAATAAGACGATTAATTTGTCATTTCTGTTATGCATACACCTAATTAAGCGAACATTTCGACTATAACAATATGGATAATTATGTTATATTCTTCATTTCATTTCCCCGTCACATCGTCCATATCATCAATTAATCACTTAGTGATTAGTTAACATGATCATTAATAAAAAAAATATTCGATTAATAATTAATTAATATTAATTAAGAATTATTAATGTATATGTATTTTAGTTATATATTAATTAATTATTACTGAAATATCACTTGGTTAATTATCATACTAATTAATTATTAATTAGGGATATAGACGATGTTGTGGAAAAATTGAAGAGTACAATATATGGCCTCTAAGAATATCAAGGACTAATAGCTGTCAATTGATGTTAAAAACCCATAACCAATCTGATTCAGCTATTTTCGGATCAATTAGTTACTCCTTGACGTTATTGATCCACTGCGTTCTTTGCTGGCTTCAATTATTTTTTATTGGAAAAAATTTGATTTTAGTCTCTCGTATATTGTTATTAATTTTGTCTCGTAATTTATTTTTTGAGTTATTTTGTAATTTCATTTTTTTTTAAATGTTCGTTTTGCTTTCTCCATTAATTAATGGATGATGTGACAGTTAAATTTCAATGAATTGATAAATGATGTAGTAAAAATTGATAACATAACAATAAATTTGAAAAATATGAAATATTTTTTTTTATGTATTAAATTATGAGAAAATCAGTTTTTCCCAAAATCAGTTAGCGCCTAAACCCGAGAAAAATAAAGAATTTTGGACGCTAATTGATTTTGGAAAAACTGGAAAACAAATTTTGGGAACGCTCGTGGAAGAAAGATGACGGCTCGAGACTAAGAAGGAAAACTGAATTTTTTCCAAGATTTAGGCGCTAATTGATTTTGGGAAAAAATATTATCTCGGGATTCAAAACATAGAAAAAAGAGAGAAAATTTTATAAATATATATTTTTTTTTTCAAATTTCTTTGCAATGTCATCAATTTTTATTATATCATTTACTATCTCATTAAAATTTAAATGTCATACTATCTGTTAGTTAATTAATGGAGACCCCAAAATGAAAGTACAAAAATAATTCAAAAAATAAATTAGGGGTAAAATGAACAATAAAAATGGACAAATGATTAAAATCATTTTTTTTCCTTTTTTTATTAATGACAATGTGCAAATACTACTATAGTTATAATTCTTAACGTACCACCACAAACTGTCACGTGCAGTTTTTTTTTTTTTTTTTTTTTAGCTATTTCTAACCAAATTATACCCATTATGAAAGTAAAAAATATACTTACCACCCAAATTCATCATAATATCCTTGATGAGGTGATAAAATGAATTAATTAGTATTTTTAATGACTCAATTAAATATTAATTAACACATCAATAATTTATAATATGTTAATATTAGTAAATGTTAATTGACTTGTTTAAACGGTAAATTAAATCGTTAATTGAATCAATTAATAATACTAATAAACCTACTTAATTCTCTTTTGTCGCCTCATCAAGAGTGCTATTTTTGTGCTATTGAGGCTCCATATAAAATTTTCGTTTGAAACTATGGCTCAATTGTTATTTTTTTTTTATAGTAAAATTTACAATTTTGTTCTTTTTTTTTAAAAAAAGTGACATTTTTTATGTTAATGGATGAAATTTCAAATATATATTTCGGTTTTATGTGTATTATTCGGAGTTTTTCTTTTTTTATTTTGAAACTTTAATTTTGTTTGAAATATAATATGTTATATTTTATTTATTTTATGTGAATTTATAATGATGGACTAATTTCATAGACCATAATTAATTATAATGGATATATTCACGGTATGTCAACTTCATGAATCTTTATTAATTATAATGTATTTATTGACATTAATATATTTGTAAATAAATCATGATTATATTAGTTGAGTTTAAACGCACCCGTACAAAATTCTATTTAAAGAAATTATACAAAAATATGTAAAAAAGATTTGAAGTCCTGCGTAATTACGCGGGCTATTGTTAGTAAGAATAAATGATGAATATGAGGGACCAATCTATATACATTTAGATAAGTTCTCAACACGAAAAAAAATAATTTATATGGCAAAGAGAGAGAGAGAGAGAGAGAGAGAGAGAGAGAGAGAGAGAGAGAGAGAGAGAAGGGTCTTGGCCATGTGGAAGTTCAACCCAACCCATTTCTCAAGGAAAATGATGCACCGTCAGTGACCAAGTTGTGGGTTTATTTGTTTGATACACATGGATTATTCATAATGTTTTATATTTGAAATTTGACTTAAAACACAGCAAGATATGATTAGGTAGAAATTTATATTTCATGAACCAACATGATTATTAGTTTAGGTTTGAACTTTGAAGACCATATAAAACAACTATGTTGTTACGGAAGATATCATATGCATAAACAGACAAAAATCATTTTGAAAAAAAATCAAAAGAAAGCCGAAAATATCAGTATCCTTGCTCCCGTTTTTTCTGATTTAACTGTAGTTATATTATATATTCTCTGTTTTTTTTTTTCCTATTTGGGTCGTTTTCTCACCAGAAATTTAGTCCTCGAGTCCTGGCCCATATATTATGTATTCTTTGTTTTTTCTATTTGGGTCTTTTTCTCACCAGAAATTTTGTCTTCGAGGCCTGGCCCATATTATATATATATTCTCTGTTTTTATCTATTTGGGTCCTTTTCTCACCAGAAATTTACTCCTCGAGATCTGGCCCATGCCAGTTCAAACCCTACTAGTTGATCGAATCGACTTGACCGTTCACACTGAATGTCACCTCTTCTTACTTCTTAGTCCCCACCTGAAAACCTTATATCCCAAATATTAATCTGTATATATAGTACAGCGAGACATGAAATACACATTTTGTATGCTCACCGTGAACCAGCCAATTGAAGGATGGGGATGTGTTTTGGATGAGTCCATTGTGGACGGTTTCACCACCTTGGCACATTCGTAAATCCTCCAGCGAAATGGGTCCCGTTTTATTGGAGTTTAGGGTTAGAATGACTATGCATGAAATATAACTGAAAGTCTCAAGACTCTCGCAGTCAGACTTTTCTCCCTTTCGGACAGGGACCCAGTTATAGGCCTAAGAGGTCTAGATTTCGGATCCGATTTTTTTAAAAAACATGTTTATTCAGTTAAAAATAATAATTATTATAATGAAATTGTTCAAAATCATAAGCAAATTTATGGTTCAGTGATAAAACAATTATCTTTTTTGTGAGAGATAATGAGTTCAAGTCCCACGAATTATATTTTAAATATTTTTTTCTCCAAAATACAATGCAAATTTTAACAAAAAATAAATTTAGCTGAGATTTGAAGTTTGAATCTATTGGAAATTTTGTTGAACCTCGACCAATACACCACACAATAAATTGTGACAAAATACGTTAATCTTTCTTCGAATAAATTAATTGTATATGGAGTCTATTTTCAAAATAGATCTCAGATACTTGAAAATCTGTGACCGGACCGGCTCCCCCTTACAAATCATGGACCTTGACTTGGAAGACCTATGCAAATTGCTCTGTCATACATTCGATTGTCGGCTAAACAATATAGTAACACGCCTCTGAGTCGTTAGTGAAAATTAAATCATCCATTTTAGCATTATGCCGGCATATATATTTAGTCACTAGACTACTGTTTTTACAAGACTTCATTGCTTATGTATTTGGATGATACGATGACATGACAGTAGTATGTCATTCGTTCTTGCAAAGGAAATCATACAATCATACAATAATTATAATTTTGAACATACTACCTCAAAACAGTCACGGTTTTTTTTTTCTATTTCAACCCACATTATACTCATACAACGAGACATGAAATACATATTTGGTATGCTCACCATGAACCAGCCAATTGAAGGATGAGGATGTGTTTTGGATGGGTCCATTGTGGACGGTTTCACCACCTTGGCACATTCGTAAATCCTCCAGCAAAATGGGTCCCGTTTTCTTGGAGTACAGGGTTAGAATGACTATGCATGAAATATAACCAATGTTCCAGAAATCGGCCTTGACGGCCGATTAATCGATGATTAATCGGTAGTCGAGGGTCCACCGTCTCGATAAACCCTTGGCATTTTGTGCTTGACATATTTCCGCCAAGCGGCCGTCAAGGGTCCGCCAAACTACCGCCGAGCCGATTTTTGGATGTGTTTTTTTTTTTTTTTTTTTTTTTTAATTTTTTTGAATTGTTAACGGGTCCATAGCCTAGTTGGTTGAATGTGAAGGATAAAAAATCGTATATTATGAGAGGTTGTGGGATACTATTCAAAATAATGATCGTTTTCATTATGGATTGCCAATGGATTCCCATTGACATCAAAAAAATTAGGCATCAATAATGCAAACGATCGTTTGTCGGATACTATTCAAAAATATATATTTGGACTAAATTTTTTCAAATATATATATATAATTTGAGTTTATGTTAGTTTAGTGACGTAGTGTATTTTGTTACTTAAAATATTCAAAACTTATTAAAAAAACTGTGATTTGTAATTTTGTTTAATTAATTTAAATATTAAATATAAAAAAATAAAAATCCGCCGAGATTCTCGATTAATCCCGATTAATCATCCTTGGCGCTTGATAGTCGTCTGCCGACCAGCGAGCGCCGAGCGATTTCTGGAACATTGAATATAACTGAAAGTCTCAAGGCTCTCACTCAGACTTTTCTCCCTTTCAGACAGGATCCAGTTACAGGCCTAAAAAGCCCGGATTTCGGATTTATGATTCGTTGATCAAACAATTATCTTTCTTGTGTGAGATAATGAGTTCAAGTCCCACAAATTATTTTTTAAATATATTTTTTTTCAAAATATTGCAACGCAAATTTTAACAAAAAATAAATTTAGGTGAGATTTGAAGTTAGAATCTACTGAAAATTTTGTTGAACCTCGACCAATAAACTACACAATCAATTATGACAAAATACGTTAATTTTTTTTCGAATAAATTAATTGTATACGGAGTCTACCTTCAAAATAAACCTCAAATACTTGAAAATCTGTGACACGGGCTCCAAATCATGGACCTTGACTTGGAAGACCTATGCAAATTGCTCTGTCATACATTCGATCGTCGGCTAAACAATAGAGTAACACGCCTTTGAGTCTTTAGTGAAAATTAAATCATCCATTTTAGCATTATGCTGGTATATATATTTAGTCACTAGACTACTGTTTTTCTTTTTACAAGACTTCATTGTTTATGTATTTGGATGATATGATGACATGAGAGTAGTATGCCATTTGTTATTGCAAAGGAAATCATACGATCATACAATAATTATAATTTTGAACGTACTACCTCAAAACAGTCACGTGTTTTTTTCTTTTTCTTTTTTTAGTTTATTTTTTCTATTTCAACCCACATTATACCCATATAACGAAGAAAATAATATCTGGCCCCCAAAATGAATTGATTAACATTTCTAATTAACTCAATTAAATGTTGACACGTTTAATTAACACATCAATAATTTATAATATATTAATATTAGTAAATGTTAAGTGACTTTCAATTAAACGGTCAATTGAATCGTTAATTGAGTTAATTAATAATACTAATAAATCTATTTAATCCTCACTTTTCGCCTCAACAAAGATGTTGTTTTTGTGTTATTGGGGATATATATATATATATATATATATATATCAATGTTTTAAATAGCGTGTAGCGGCACGCAGCGTTTCTGACATTTGATTTAGCGGTTAGCGTTAGCGGGCGATATAGCGCCGCTTCACCATCGCAGCGGAGTTTGATCAAAATTATTATTTTTATAATACTAAATATGCATATAAATATAATTTAGCGGCCCAATATTATAAACAAAATTATATCAAATGCTTATTTATATCAACCTCACAAACTAACATAAATTAAAAATTCATCTAAAAAAAATATATTATTATTATTATTACTTTTATTTTTATTTTATTATCATGTTGTTTGAAATTATAATAATGCTAATAATAGTTGTTGTTGATATTATTCTTCCTATTATTATTATTATTATTATTATTATTATTATTATTATTATTTAATACACATAATAATAATAATAACAATAATTATTATTATTATCATTATTATTTATTATTACTATTATTTAATAACAATTATTATTATTGTGTAATGATAATAATGATTATTATTATTGTTATTATTATTTAATAACAATATCAATAATAATAATAATAATTATTATTATTATTATTATTCGTACTATTACTATTATTATTTTATTATATTTTTATTATTACTATTGTTATGATTGGATTTAACATTATTATGATTTAATAATAATAATAATAATAATAATAATAATAATAATAATAATAATAATAATAATAATAATAATAATAATAATAATAATAATAATAATAAGCACGCTATAGCGCCGCTACGGCCGCTATATTTGAACGCTTCATGCTATAGCAGTCCGCTATAGCGTTGCAGCGGAACAAAATGCTACAGAGCTAAATTCCGAAGCGATGCATCATTTAACTCCTAAAATCCGCTATAGCGCGCTATAGCGCCGCTGAAGCGCCGCTATTTAAAACACTGTATATATATATATATATATATATATATATATATATATATATATATATATATATATATATATATATATATATATATATAATTCATGTATGAAACTATGAATTAATTGTTAATTTCTTATGATATAATTTTACAATTGTGTTTTTTTTTAAATGATATTTTATATGTTAATGATGAATTGGTGGTTGATATTTCTTACATTTATGATTTATAGTTTATAACTTTTCATAAATCATGCAAATAAAAATTTTCATATACAAAAAAAATATTTTTATTCTTAATTTTTTTCATCGTAAAAACACAATTAAATTGTAACATGTTATATATATTTAAATATGAAAATTAATATATATTGGTTAGATCTGATTTTTTTCATAATATTAGTAAAATATTTTTACATTATTCATGAAAGATATAAATAAAGATGTTAATTTATAATTTAGTTATCATTATTTATGATTGAACATACAATTAAGATGTTAAATCATGAATTAAAGTTCTAATTTTTAATTTGTTAAATCATATCCATGTCATCGAGGATGTGGGGGAGAGGTGGGGGTATGTCCAATATTTTCCAAAAAGATATATTATAAATTATTGATGTCTTAATTAAACGTGTCAATTAATCTTTAATTGAATTAATTAGAAATGTTAATAAATTTATTTTGTCACCTCAACAAAGAAATTGTGGTGAGTTTGGAGGCTAACTATATTTTTCTTGGGAATTTTATCAAAGTAACCAAGTTGGAAAATTTTATACCCGAAATAACCAAGTTTTGAACATAATTCCAAAAATGTCTTTTGCGGGGTACCATTCCACGCCGGGCGGAGAATGGTTGTCCGCTTTTCCTTAATTACTGACCTGGGGAGATTAAAAAACAATTAAGAAAAAGGCGGAGAATGGAAGTCCGCCTGATTGAAAAATTGATATTTGCTCCCAAATTTTACCATAACATTATCTATGTTCTAAAGTAGTTTATTTAATTAAACTAATAACTAATACATGTTGGTTGTTAACTTAATACGTAATTAATAATTATTCGAATACTTGAATTTGAATAAATTTTACTGAATATTTAATTATATATCTTAATTATCAATATAATTGAACGTGATAACTAAATAATGGATAATTCGGCGGGTAAGTTTTGGAGTAGAATAAAAATTTTATATATTTTTTCAAACCTTTCACGTGGTGTTTGTCGGATATTAAAAAAAAATTATACTACTCCAAAATGTACCCGCCGAATTATCCATTATTTAGTTATTACGTTCAATTATGTTGATAATTAAGAAATATAATTAAATATTCAGTAAAATTTATTCAAATTTAAGTATTCGAATAATTATTAAATATGTATTAAGTTAACAGCCAACATGTACTAGTTATTATTTTTATTAAATATACCAATTTAGAACACAGATAATGTTATGGTAAAATTCGGAAACAAATACCAAATTTTATCATAACATGATCTATGTTCTAAATTAGTATATTTAATTAAAATAATAACCAATATATGTTGGTTATTAACTTAATACGTAATTAATAATTGTTCGAATTCTTAAATTGGAATAAATTTTAATGAATATTTAATTATATTTCTTAATTATCAACATAATTGAACGTAATAACTAAGTAATGGATAATTCGGCGGGTACACTTGGGAGTTGAATAATTTTTGTTATATATTTTTTTCCAACGCGTGTGTCAGATATTAAAAGAAAATTAATTTTCTCCGAAACGTACCCGCCGAATAATCCATTATTTAGTTATCACGTTCAATTATATTGATAATTAAGATATATAATTAAATATTCATTAAAATTTATTCAAATTTATGAATTCGAATAATTATTAATTACGTATTAAGTTAACAGCCAACATGTACTAATTATTATTTTAATTAAATATATTAATTTAGAACATAAATCACCTTATGATAAAATTTGGTATTTGTTTCCGAATTTTACCATAACATTATCTATGTTCTAAATTGATATATTTAATAAAAATAATAACTAGTACATGTTGGCTGTTAACTTAATACATATTTAATAATTATTCGAATACTTAAATTTGAATAAATTTTACTGAATATTTAATTATATTTCTTAATTATCAACATAATTGAACGTAATAACTAAATAATGGATAATTCGGCGGGTACATTTTGGAGTAGTATAATTTTTTTTTTTAATATCCGACAAACACCACGTGAAAGGTTTGAAAAAATATATAAAATTTTTATTCTACTCCAAAACTTACCCGCCGAATTATCCTTTATTTAGTTATCACGTTCAATTATATTGATAATTAAGATATATAATTAAATATTCAGTAAAATTTATTCAAATTTAAGTATTCGAATAATTATTAATTACGTATTAAGTTAACAGCCAACATGTATTAGTTATTAGTTTAATTAAATAAACTACTTTAGAACTTAGATAATGTTATGGTAAAATTTGGGAGCAAATATCAATTTTTCAATCAATCGGACTTCCATTCTCCGCCTTTTCCTTAATTGTTTTTTAATCTCCCCAGGTCAGTAATTAAGGAAAAGCGGACAACCATTCTCCGCCCGGCGCGGAATGGTACCCCGCAAAAGACATTTTGGGAATTATGTTCAAAACTTGGTTATTTCGGATATAAAGTTTCCCAACTTGGTTACTTTGAAAAAATTTCCATTTTTCTTCAATACTTGAGTATAATTTAGGTTGCAATAGAAAAAAAAACATGACATGTGTAAAAATATCACCATCTGTTCAACATTATAACTATTGAATATTACGAAAAAGTATAAAATATATCCCAAACTCAGTTGCATAATCCTAACTTTGTATATAGGCATAAATTGGCTTTTGGGTGAGTTAATAAACCACAAGATGTATATATCACTGTATGCACAAACTAATTCTTCCTTATCGCTTACAATTGTGTTCTTATTAAAAAAAAAAATGATATTTTGTATGTTAATGAATGACATTTAAAATATATATTTTGGTTTTATGTGTATTATTCGCGGTTTTTTTTTTATTTGTTTTGAAACTTTAATTTTATTTGGAGTACAACATATTATATTTTATTTATTTTATGTGAATTTATAATGATTGACCAATTTCATGGACCCTAATTAATTATAATGCATATATTCATAATAGTTAAATTTCATGACCATTTATTAATTATAATGTATTGATTGACATCAATATATTTGTATATATTTTATGATTATATTAATTGAGTTTAAACGCACCCGCCATACTTGTCTACGGCGGCTAAGAAGAAGCTCTATGGCGGCAACGAAGAAGATAAGGGAAACAAGCGAAATAAGGGGTTTCTGGGAGCGGCAGTTTTAGACCAAGGGTTTTATACCTAGGTTAATGCAATCAGGAAAGGATTTCCTGGATTCCTAAGGATCAAGTAGTCCTTAACCGGGAAAGGAAGGATGGATTTCTTTGTGAGGTTTAATTAATAGTTAGAATTAAAGGTTTAAATGAAGATATTAGGATTAGTTTTTTTTTTACATTTCTGCTCAAGGCAAATATCTACGAAATTGTAAATTAAACTTCATTATTAATGATATTATAAAACAATAGAAGTAGGACGCAAGAGCCTACTCTATTTTTCTCTAAAAAAAAAAAAAGGTACATGTAAAAATGGGTATGAAGTCCCGAGCAATTACGCGAGGTGTTGCTAGTATGATTAAATCTTAATGGTGGTCTCACTATGGCAAAGAACATGAATCGGATACTGTATATATTATGCTGGATGTGGTGCAATCATTTTTGTAGATCTTAAATAGAAAGATGCTAGAGAAGGAACCTTTCTATGCCATTTAGTTTAAGTGGTGGAATTTGATTCTTTGAATCATCATACTTTGTTAATATAAAATGCACAAAAGGGCAGAAGGATATTGCATTTTGGATTCTATGTGGATGGATTCCTAATGGTCTAGTCTAGTCTGTATTGCATGGATGTTGATGCATGTATCGTGTCCGACATAGTTTTAAAACTCGGCGAGACAGCGAGTCTAGATCGAACTCTGTCGAGTTAACTCTACTTGGTGACCCTGCTTCTCACTCGAGTCTTGACTCGGAGTGTGTAAGATTCGAGACTTGACTCGGCGAATCACGAAAGAATTCAGGATGATTCGATTGATTTGACTCTACTCACATGTGTTTTCGTTCATTAATAGTTATATCTTTGTTCATCATTAGTACATGCGAATAAAATTAATAGACTACTAATATGTGTGACGCATGAATAAAATGTGTTTTAAATATTTATGTGCACTTTATTGTTGATAAATAATCTTTATGCAAAATAACATTATATTAAAACAAATGAGTTCTTAAACAAGTTCAAAATAACTCCATGATGTTATTGTTATATGCCGAATTGAGTTGAGTTTTTGAGTTTTCGAACTATGAATTATCCGACATATGATATGAACACATCGACACAATATTTTGTAAAGTATTCATGATAAGTTACCTCTATTATATATAATATTTTATTTTCTCAATAATTCTAATTTATGTATTTAATTATTTTTAATGTCAGATATTATATATTTCCGTACCAAAAATATTAAAAGTGTGTTATAATTGAAACGTGATGTTATGAATGAGAAATATCCCACAAATATGGGTGAATTATCTGAGAAGTATTCGACGAGTATCGTACAATTATGGATATATCAAATATGGTATGTGATATGATACGACTCGATATCGGCACAACATAGGTCTAGTATGTGTTCACTCTATTTGACTCCGAACATTTGTTTGTATGCATGTTGCATTATTAAAGAAAACTGTTTAGACACTATGCTTCTGGCCAATATATGTGATACTAATATAATCAGTAAATGTCATATTTGTGAAACTAAGATAATCAGTAAGTGTTTTGGTCAAGATACTACTCAAGAATAAAAAAAAAAATGATGTGATTTTAAGATTTTTCTCATGCATAATGAACATGAATTCTGATAGGTCAATTTAAGATTCATGTTCATCACATAATACGAATTTTAAAATTATGTCCAAAGATTTAAAAGTTCTAAATATAAGAATGGAAATACCTACTAAAAGTAACTTAGTAATTAGCATAAATATTGGTATTTAGTGTGCACATGATTATGTCTAGATCTAGTAACCACTTGATTAACACATTAATTAACCGACAATCATAACAGCAGGGCCGGCCCATCTTAAAGGCCTGAGAAGCCAAGGTTTCGGGTCCAATTATTTGGGGGGTCCAACAAAAAAAAATTAGTGTATATATATATACATACATAAATAATCTCATTTTCGATCAAACCCAAACCAAAACCCAACCCGCACCCGCACCCGACAGCCCAGACCCGCTCCGCAATAACCCATACCCAACCCTCACGCTTCTCTCTCTCCCCGCGTTTCTGTTGAGCTCGACCTAACCCTAGGCGAAGGCGATTCATACGGGATTCGCCGATTTCTGTGGCTGCGCTACGACGACGACACGATGACACGACCAGCGACAGCAAGCGGCGACGATCTTCATCTCTCCTGCAGGTCTTTCTCTGCAAGCAAGTCGTAATCTCTCTCTATTCTCTTGCATAGATTCAATAATCGCTCTTTTTTGTCGATTCTTTGAATCTTTACCCGTTGTTTACTGATTATAGTTGTATTTCTATCTGATTTCAGCATCTGACGAAGTGCACTGCTCAATTTCAACATCTGATAGTGATTTCGATCTGATTTTGCCCTGATTTCAGCATCTTATTTCGATCTATATTTTGCCCTGATTTCAGCATCTGATTTCGATATATATTTTGCCCTGATTTCAGCATCTAATTCAGGCTTTAAAGTATGTATTTCCATTTTTGTTTACTAATTATCAATGATTTAAATTGCGGCGCAATTGCGCCGCAATACCGCAAATCGCAATAAATATTCACAAAACGCAACACCGCAACCTGCTATATAGCGCCGCAATATCGCCGCAATATGACGCAATATCGGGGATCATGTGTAAATTATTGTTCAAGCGCAATGGACCGCTATATCGCAATTTAAAACATTGCTAATTATAATTGTTTTCCGATGTTATGTATTTCAACCCCAGATTTCTCATTTTTTATTTCAGCCCTGATTTTGTGCCGATTTCTGACGGGTTTTTTTTTTTTGGCGGGTTTTAAAGTATGTACTCTCTCTCTCTCTCTCTCTCTCTCTCTCTCTCTCTCTTAGTAATTTCTGGTGGGTTACGAATCTATTGTGTTGAATATCAATTTTGAATTTTTTTCTAATCATAGTTAATTTGTTTGTGAATCGATAGAAAAATTATCATAATTATGTTGAATTTGTTGATTATGTCGGATAATTATGTTAATTGATCATGTTGAATTTGATGAATAATTATGTTGATATTATTTTATAATTAGGCGTATCATGTTTGTTTCTGGTTCTCAAAAGAGAAAAAATAAACAAAAAGTTGATGTTTTTATTAATTCTCAATGAGTAGTGTTTGATTATTTTTTTCTGAAGAGAACGGTTGATAAATCATGCCTATTTTTTTGAATTTTACGTTCGATATTTTTGAGTAACTTAATGAATTTATGGGTCCAATCTTCGATTTGGCTTCGGGTATTTCAAAACCTTGGACCGGCCTGCATAACAGTGAACCGACTTATAAGTACTAGACTTATAAAAGCTAGGTCTAGTACAAGTACGATATGGCACTATCTCGTGGTACAATTAGGTGCATACGTGGCATTAATTATTAATTGCATTTCCTTGAGGTAAACTATCATTTTCCAATGTATTAGCAAAAACATGTGTCTCCATCATATCTTGATATGAAAGAGAGCAAGCATATTACTCAAAACAAGGGAAATGAGAAACCTACTGTATATAGAGAAATGCATAGCTTAACAATTAGCTTCGTATGCATGTGGGAAAAAAAAAGATATATATCATTCTCTCATATTAATTAGTTGGAAATTAATGAGAACTTTGAATGCATATAAAACATGTGTCTCCATATCTTGTCAGAATTATAGCTTTACTTAGCCGTTTAACCTAACCCCAAAAATGGATGATTGGTGCATTGCACGCAGGGGCGGATCTAGGCCCCCCCCCCCCCCCCCCCCATGAAATCGGGAACCGGTATATTAGCGATAAAATGAGGTGATTTTGTTTTTTTGGAAAGGGATAAATATGATAAATTTGTAAGTATTTCACAAAAATTAGTGTAGTCTAGTGGTAAAATTGTTGTTTGAGAGATTTGAGGTCTTGAGTTCAAGACCCTGAAGGCACATATTTTGATTTATTTTTTATTTCGGCCCCCCCATAAAATCCGGCCCCCCCCTATGTATGGATCCTGGATCCGCCCCTGATTGCATGTAAGTCACAATATTGATAGATGAACGTATACATGATATGTCTTTTAAAGTGTCCCTTTTGCTGCTTGGAGTATTTTTCATTAGTTACTCGTAAGCCGGCACTACTTGAGTTCGAACTAACACAACCCAATTTGATATCAGTTCCTGCTCGGCTCGACTCGAGATAGTGGTTCAAGTCGTGTTTTTCAGCTCGAGCTTGGTTCGAACCTGACTCGAGACAGCCTGACTCGGTTCATACTCAGTCTCAAGCTAGTTTTACATAATTTTGTTTTAAGAAATAAAACGAAAATAAAAGGAGATAACGGAGGAAGATATCTAAATAACTAATCATAGAATAGAGGATCTACATTGGAAAAATATATACTTTGCCCTCCAACACCAAAAAAAGTTCCTTGATGAGGTGGCAAAACGAGGATTAAGTGGGATTAAGTGGGTTGTTTAGGCTCTCTAATTGACTCGATTAAATATTAATGAACCGTTTAATTGAATTGATCCGTCAATTAACATGTACCAATATTAACATGTTATAAATTATTTACGTGTCAATTAATATTTAATTGAGTCAATTAGAGAGGCTAAACAACCCACTAAACTCCCTTTTGCCACCTCATCAAGAACTTTTTTTGGTGTTGGAGGCTGAATATATAACCCCATATATATTTGGCTTGTTTTGGGTTCCGATGCTAGTGACGAAGATACCTCGACTATGGCCATGGAGGCCGTCTTAAGTTGGGGGTTTCTGAAATAGCTGAATTGAGCTAAAAAATCATACATAAATTTAATTGAACACCAATCATTATTCAATTCAAAAAACAAAATATTTTATGGTTTCTTCAAAAACCCTATAACATTTTTAAATTCTCTTGAAAACCTCATATCTTTTTGTTAAGATTTCAAAAATGGCCATTATACTTTTTTTCATAATTTTATTTTAAAATATTCATAATTTAATAAATAATAAATAAATAATACATAGATATTAAAATATTATAATAAATAATAAATAAATATTAAAATATTATTATAAACAATATATAGATATTAAAATATTATAATAAACAGTACATAGACATCAAAATATTAATAATTATTGAAAATGATATTTTAATATAAATATATTATTTGTCATAATATTTTAATATTCATGTATTATTTTTTTTATAATATTTTAATATCCATTTATTATTATAGATTTATAAAATAAAATTATGGGGTATAACATATAATTGTCATTATTAAAAACATAATAAAAGCAAAGGGATTTTTTGAAGGAATTTAAAAATGTTACGGAGTTTTCGAAAGAAACAAAAAAAATATAGGGATTTTGGACGGAATCTAAAAAAATAGGGAGTTTTTAAAAAAATTGGAGGATTTTCATAATTTGAAAAAAAAGTAAGGGGGGTTTTGAAGAATTCTTCTAAATTAAATTGAACATCAATCATTATTCAATTCAAAAACAATAAAACAAAGCACGGATCGTTATTAAATTTAATTATGTTGTTCACACTCCGTAACAAAGCAATACCCAGGCCCGATCCTGTGTTATCGGAGGCCTTTGACGATTACTATAACGGAAACTTAGCTTTTTGTTATTTTTTTAGTTTAATCCTTAAATTATATTTGAAAAATTACAATGCATGGAGAAAAATGCATACTCTGCTAAACTTGATTTTTGCTTTTATAAACAAAGGTAAATTTGAATCAAGAATATTGCAAACAAAAAAAACATAAGTGCAATAAAACGTCCTCTTCACATATAAATATGGACATTACAAGAAAATTTGAGTCCTTATAAAAAAATTGAGATCCATTATAAAAAAATTGGGATCAATTTTAACAAATTACATAATATAATAAAAAAAATTAAAGTCCGCTATTAAAAAATTTGAGTTTGATTTACGGTCTTTTAAATCATTTGACTGGCCTGGTGTGCATATATGATTATACAAATTATCATGTTACATTGGAAAATAAAATTGGATGATTGACTCGGATGATAACATTATCTCATTGATTGTTCTTGTATGGAAAAATATGATTGTTGTGTCTTATTATTATTATTATTTAAAGGAGAAAGGGTCAAAGACAAAGTCAAGTCCTACAAACTTAGGTATTTGTAGGTTGCTAAATAAATTATCTTTCTGATACAGTGTCTACTTTTCTTGTTCTTTAGTTGACAATGACATGCAGTAAAATAGTAATTTACGAATATTTTAATACATGGATGCAGTAAAATAATTGGAGGACTCTCACGTAACGTGAGGCCTGTGGCGCTTGCCACGTTAGCAGTACATCAGGCCCGGCCCTGGCAATACCATTAAATTTTTAAATTCAAAATAACAAAACCATACATGATATTTCAGACAACTCCTAAAATGGACTAACAATCAAAGTAAAATTCAAATGCACACACTCCAAGCCAAATAAAAACAATAAAAAAAATATAACACAATCAAACTCCCTGACAGAACTCAATCAAAGCAAAGGAATAATTTAATTATTGGGATGATAGTACGCGTACGCCGTGTAATAAGTCTGCATGATTGTAAGAATTAACAAGCTCGAACCGGCAATCACCGAGATGCCTGTCCATGGGTTGCTGAAGTAGGTGTGTTTCAGCGACGTCAAGTTACGACGCCAACTCGGGGCAATGTAATTCCTCATTTCTTCCATCAAGGGAGCATAGACATTGGAGCCTCTAGACAGGTCAAAAGAGAATGCTATGGTGTCGCCGATGGAATTGATGAAAGCAGCAGCATCATCATCGGATGGCATTTTGTTGTTTACGATATTGAACTTTTGGAGTAGCTGGACATCCTCCTTTGTGTTAATCAAGGAGTCCATAAGACGCACATAGCCCGTCACCACGCCGTTTTTTGCTTCAGAAATGTCCTCCCAGGATAAAAGACTTGCTATAATGGACATATTAATTGAATCGATTACTAGAGGTGGAATGTGGAGTACACCATTCTGAAAGCTTATGTCGAATATATGATCAGGGTTTTCCTTCGCTTTGAATTTTATTCCGTACTCATATAGTTCGGAAGCTGAGAGGAACGCTGAAGTTGCGGATATATTATCTCCCCTCTTGTTAAAATAGATAAGAAAATAACAAGTAATTATCAGTGTATTATTAACATGATATTAGAAACATGAAACTTATTACGATTTTTTTTTTTTTTTTTTGAAAAGCTAAAGATGTGAAGCCTCTTTTAATATATTAAAGCATAGTTTAATACATTGGGATGCGATTTTACATGATTAATGTAAAAAAGTAGTTTAACGCAAATATAAATTACAAACGCAAAAGTAAGATACAAGTCGAGAGATGATACTTTCGGCCATCCTTAGACGATCAGTTCGTCTCCATAATCGACCTCGTCGAGGTAGTCATCTCCGCACTAGGCTTCCATGCTACCGCCTTCTTCGGCTTCCTCGAAAGATTCTTCTTCCATTACATCTTTCTTTTCCTTGTTGCTACGCTCGTCCCCTTCTTTTCCGGCCTTGATAGAATCTCGTGTTGCTACGCTCTTCCTTGTTGCTACGCTCGTCCCCTTCCTCGAAAAACTCGTCTTCCGTAGAATCCCTTGTTGCTACGCTCTTCCTTGTTGCTACGCTCGTCCCCTTCCTCGAAAGACTCGTCTCCCTTGAAATCCCTTGAGCGCGATTTTCCTCATAGGGAACTCTAGTCATTACCTCTCCATTTGGTACCGGCCGCAGCACCACTGCCACCCGAGCTCGGATTGTCGCCGGAGCTGTCACCCTTTCTGTCACAGCCCGTCGCTCACGGAAACTGTCGCCCTCTCTGTCGCGGCCTGTCACGCCGGAGCTGTCGCCGTCGTTTCTCCCTCGGATTGTCGCTGGAGCTGTCGCCCGTCGCTCTCGGATCTCCGTCAGGCCATCGTCGCGGTGGCCTCGGTTCGTCGTCGCCATGCTAGGGTTTGCCTCCACCCCAAACTCGCCCTTTTTCCTTTTTCGCTCATGGCCGGTCCTGAGGGGCCTTAATTATAAGTCTCCAATTTTATTTCAGACCATCTCTTCTAGTACGGTTGATTTTCCTCTTCTTTGGTGTTTTTTCTCGTGTTTGTGATTTTCTCAATCCAGTACCATGTCGCCAAACCCTAGCCTCGACAAACACCTTATTACGATTTACAAGTATAATTTTGTGCATTTGTACATATTGTTCGATGCTTGTCATGTCTGTGTATAGTAGTTTTTTTTTTTTTTTTTTTATAATAAATGGAGAAGGCTCATATGTCCTCCATCCATTGATGTCAACGGGGATCAAACCCACAACCTCTCACAACATATAGTTTTTTGTGCCTCACACTCAGCCAACTAGGCTATGAACCCATTGACTATAGTAGTCCTTTTTGCTTCAATTCGTATTTCAAACTGAAAATATTTTGGGTATCTATGATCAATTAATAGTTTTCAGTGCTTATTTTCTCTTAATTACCAAGTAATGATAGGTTGTAATATCAAAATGTCATTCACAGAATAAGAAGGCATGTAATTAATTAACAAATATTCAAATCAAATTTAAGTTCAAAATTTTGTATTGGTTTATAACTTAGTTAATTGAGTATGAGATACAAAAGATAATATATTGTTAAAAATTGTGAATTCAAGTTTTATTGGCATAAATGAGTATGAATGAATTCAAGTCATGGTTTATTATAAATTATTTTTGTCCTTCACACGATAAAAATGTAATGGGAAAATATTTGGTCCCCAAAACTCAATTAAAAACTTTTGATACGTCAATCGAAAATGTTTAATCAATGGTTACATCGATTGATTCAATTAAGGACTGCAATCAATCTATTTAGGAATCTAATCAGTACATTAAAACATTCTCGATTGACACATCAAATGTGTTTGAGCGAGTTTTGGAGGCTAATTATATAACCCCAAATCTAATCTACTAGTCGTTTTAATTTTTTGGAAAATGTTGGACATCCCCTAGTATTCTCCTCCACAAGTCTTGATAATGTGGACATGATTTGACATCTTAATTTTTAACATATTAATTTATAATTTGATACTCTAATGAAATATTAAATTATAAATTAACATAATTAAAAAATAAATTATAATGTCAATTCATAAATATATGTATGAAATTAAATTTTAAATATTATGTCATATCATCAAAGTTTTTGGGAAGAAACATCACTACTCTTAACTTTTAAGAGCGAATTGGAGAAATAAGTTGGGAAGTAATAAACCCAAAGAATCACATTCATTTATGAATGTCAAAATATATCACATTCATTTATTCAATATATTCGAGGCATCGATAAATTGTCGATCCTCCTTCAAAAAAAAATAAACCCAAAGAATCATCTCTCACTTCCAAACTCATTCACCCATGTGCGGTCCCACTTCAATTTATCTTTCATGTCTTCACTTTGTTCGTAAACGTTAATTATTTTTTTAACTTTAATATTTTTTTAATTTATAACGGAAATTCTTCTCATCTACAGACAGTATATCATCATTGTTAACACTAATATTAATGATAGAAAATATCTCAAAAATAATTTTTGTTTCGCTCGAGAATAATAATTTGAAGAGAATTCTACTATGTTGCACGAATACGGATATGCGTATCATATCCGACACGATATGAATACGGCGATATGACAGTTTTCAAAAATACATAGGATACGATACGGCTATTATATATAATATTTTATTATTTTATTAATTATAATTTATATATTTAATATTTAATATAGTATATATTTGACAAAAAATATCCTAAAAGTTTGTTTTTGCATAAATAACTTCTTATTAAGTAAATGTTTATTTTATTTAGTAATATACTTACATGTATTATCATTTATTTCGATTTCAAAATTTTATTTTTATTTTTCAAGTACATTTTTGTATACGTTAGAAGTATCCGATAAGTATCCGGAAGTATCCGAAAAGTATCCGAAAGTATCCGAGAAGTATCCGTTATTATTTTGAAATAAAATATTCGGATACGTCATGTGAAGTATTCGATACGTATCCGACGAGTATCGGTATACGATACGGCATCCGATATGATACGGCTTGATTTTTGAAGTATCCGCGCAACATAGGAATTCTATCATAAACCTAATTTTGTTTACTATACTCCTCTTTGTAGTTAAACGGTCGAGATTGAACGATCGTTCTCAATTCAAGAACCAAGACTAAATCTTGCATTTAATCTAAGTTTTCCTTGCCATACACACTGTTAAGGGCAAAAAAATAATTTCGATCCATCTTTTAGCACTGTCCAACCCTCTTCCCCCCCTCTCTCTCTCTCTCTCTCTCTCTCTCTGCGTTCCGTCCCTAGCCTAATCTATTTCTTCGACCTCTCTTTCTCTCTCTAGATCGCTGCTGCGTTCACCAAGACGCCCCTTCTTATTCACAAAAGGATGCTAAAATGGGGTCGTCGTTCTCGTTCTTGTCAATCAAAAGTCCAATGTAAAATATTTCTCTTTCAATTGAATTGTGCTCGATTCCTTTACCGGATTGACCCTCTTGAGATTAAAAATCTAGAAATCGTGCTCAATTTCTAGATTAAAAATCTTTGATTATTTATATTTTTTTACTGTCAGTTTTTATGTACTATGAATTAAAAATAGATTGTTATTTATATATTTTTATTATTATTTATATATTTTTCTGTATTATGAAAAAAAATTGTTGTTATTTATATGTTTATATTCTCTTGATTAAAGTATATGTAAATATGTGTTATTTATATCTTTTTATATTATGGATGAAAGATTTGGTGTTATTTATAATTTTTTGATATTTTGAATTAAAAATATGCAAATACGTATTATTTACATATATTTCTATATTATGAAAATAGATCTATTATTTATTTATTTATTTATTTATTTATAATATCGTATGACATTGAGTTAGTGAATAAATCAATATAAATTCGAAAAACAGATCACGAGGTGACATTAATAGTTTTTCCGGAGATTACTTCATTGATTTTACATATATAATGTGATTAGTTGTATTAAATGGGTAATGGTTACGTAGGGATGTCAATGGGTCGAATTCGGTCGGATATAGTTTCATCCATATTTTTACTTATCTTAATCGGGTAATATTCGTATCCGATCCATCAACTAAGCGTATAATTTTATCCGCACCGTTTAGTACTCCCGTGTTTTCGAATTATCCACGAAATTTTTTATCCATACGAAAACATATACAAAACATTAAAATATACTAAAAAGAATATATTTTTCAAATTAAAAACACGGCAAAAAAATTTTTAGCAAAAGTTATGGATCGTGAAATAGCATAATTATATAACAAAATTAAAATTGGAAGCACATGAAATAGCAGTAAAAACAAAAATCTAACAACTTATTTATTTTTGTTTTATTTTCTAGACAAATAGAAATAATAATAAAAAAATGTAGAAAAGTAGATTAAAAACATTAAAAGAATAGAAAAAATTAATATAAATATGAATATATGAATATAATTATAGTTGGTAAGAATCTGATTTTTGTCGAATATACTCATGGGTCGGATAGGACTTCACCTATACACTATTCGTGTCCGTGTTTTGTTTTTTAATCGAGTAATACCCGATCCACGAATATGCTTAATCGGATATTTTCGACCTGTCCGGAATCAGTTACTCTTCGGACATATATATTATCCAATTCATTGACATCCCTATAACTACGGCCCTACGGATAATATTAGATTAGATCGGAGACAAACCAGATAAAGTTGAACTACAAAAATTTGATGGGTTGCAGAAACTCGTACAAAGTTCCTTGTAATTTTTAACTTAATTTGTTAAATAGCAAAAAAAAAAAAAAAAAATCTCACCTGTGTGCTCCGGAGTGTGGTCGCAACTTCAGGTTGCGTATGCGTTGGCACATTGCATTGATAATACAAGTCGAGTAGGTGCTCAGCATTTTCTGCCGCCTGTGTGACGTTACAAACACCTTGTCTGACAAATGTTGTACGTTCGAGGTGGGAGCCCAATACTATTTCATCCTTGCTCGCATCACGACAACGAGCATTTATGCAGATGACGGGATGCACCTTGTCCCACAATTTCCGGATGACAAAGAAAGGTATTTGATTGTCTGGTAAGAGTACATCAGCCAAGAGTGACCCCTCGAACACGTTTACGGATTTGTGTTTGTCGTCTGCATCGTGACTTATACAGATCATGAGGAATATACTGTCAAGTAACAAAATTCGAACAAATTCTTCATTAGATAACTCAATAAAACTTTTTTCATAGCACGCTCGTGCCATTGGCTCCATATCTTTGATGCATTTTATAATGTCGCGGAGGATCAATTTATCAGAAAATACGAGATCTTGTAGACCCCATTTTTGGTGTTCCCCGTCTTGAACACTTGTCAGTCTCCTATGGTGCGGACCAACAGAGAATATGAAGGGCTGAGGTACGTAATTTTTCATCCGCATTAAGGCATATGACTGCTTGATCAATCTCTTCTCGTTTTTTGCACGGACAAATTCCACATTCTCTTCATGGGCAGCCATAAACTCGTCGAGAAATGTGGTTTCGGATTCTGTCGGACTCGGTGATTCATCTTCGGTGATTTCATTGACCGGAGCCGGGATAACACTTTCGGGCATCAATCTTATGGAGGTTTCGAGATTGTCAACAGATATGGTTACAAATCCTTCTTGTTGAGATGACAGATCGTTGCTCGTCAACTCAACCATTGTTAAGGAGGGATCTTCAGGGAGATTGGACATGCTTTCAGAATGTATATCTAAAGAAAGTAAGAAGGTTTAATTCGTGGGTGGCTTGTGTTGAGATGGTTGAATTGGTAAGGTATATATAGGAAGATAACTTAGAATTGAAATATGAACTTATTTGTTATGGTTATTAATATGCAAATAGTATTCAATTGGGTGAGTTGATAAACGAGATGTATATAAAATTATATACACAAACTAATTTAGTCTTTCCTTAGCAGTTACAGCTAAGCCGTTGAATATGTTGCCGGCACATGATAATTGGCCGTCCAATTGTTCATATTAAAGTATTAGAGCTCTTCTACAATACATCAACTTTTCTTTCTACTTTTATGATTAATCTCATCTTGACCATTGATTAACTCAAGGGTATTGCGGGAAATTTTCTTCAACCGGTTATTTTCTTATTTCTTCCCTATTTCCAACATGTCATCATTTCACTTTCTCCATTGGCCTTCTCCTTAATGTTCTCCTCGATTTTTGTATGACCAATTAATTTCATGTTTATTATTTGATTAATTAATTATACAAAAAACAAATTTTCATTTACATTGAATGCAATATATTAAGATTCGAAATATGCATACAAATACTAATATTTCAGATCATGTTAAATATTTTTCGAACCAAAATATATTTTTAATTTTGTATTTTCATCCTATATAATTTTAAGATATTTTTTAATATTATTTTTTTATGAAAAAATAAATAAAAATGATATATCGTCTTAGACACAAAATATATTAATACCACAAATAATATATTAAAAATAAAATAAATAATATTAAAATAGTAAATGAACATTAAAACTTATATGTCAATAAAAAATGATATATCGTCTTAGACACAAAATATATAATCAATAAAAGTAATATAATATCTTTACATTAGTAAAATAAATTATCAGTAAAAACGATATAAAGTCGTAAAAATAATTACATAAATTATCAATAAAAATGATATGATGCCTTGATACTAGTGCATGTATTAGCAATAAAAATAATACATCAACGACCCAAATAAAATATTGATACCACAAATAATACAGTAACAATAAAAAATGATATATGAGAATTAAAAATAACTAGAAGATGCATTGATTGGCTTGGGATAACAAATATGTTTCCTCGTGGTGTACCTATTCTTACGGGAAAAAAAAAATACTAGTTGCATGAATCTAACATATTATTTCGACCCGAGTAACCTTACATCCGAACAATGTATTGTCCACAAAAATGTTATATTAAAACTTTAAGTAATATATTTCCAATAAAAAGTATATATTAACAGTAAAAACGATATATGAACATCAGAAACAATATGTTGTCAATTATAATGGTATATTGATTATTGATTTAACACTAATAACGTAAATTATACTAAAAATGACACATTAACACTATAATTAGTATAATGGCATATGAAAAATATATTTGTATCACTAATTACGTATTATCGAGAAAGAAAAACATATTAAAATGGCTTATATTGATAATTAAAACTGTGTACTCTCGATGGAAATTATATATTAAAACTTTAAATAGTATGTTGACAGTATGGTTAACATTAAAAACAGTGTGTTCTTTTGTTCTGATTTATATTAATAACAATTTGTTGACAGTTAAAATGATATATTGACATTTAACTTAACACTAGTAACATATATTAGCCTAATATACTAACAATAAAATTGATATAATGGCATAAAAAATGATATATTTGCATCACAAATTATATATTAAAAGTAAAAAGAATATATTAATGTCGAAAATGATATTGCAAAAATTATATTAGCACCAAAAATATATAATATTATTAAATACGTATTTTGACATTGAGATATTTATCCGTATATGAGCATCGAAAAAAATTATTTTTTGCATTAATGTGTTTATTGATAACGAATACAATGTAATGACACATATATGATATATTTACACTACAAATAGTATATTATCGTTGAAAAAATGCATTGCATTGAAAAGTGATATAATGTCTACCAAATAGTGTGTTATTTCTTGAAACTATTGTCACACAAATGACGTATCGACTTTAACATTATATATTGGCACTTACAAATGATGTATTAAATATAAAAATGATGTATTAGTGCTAAAAATAATGTATTAAATATAAAAATGATATAATGACACAAACATTATATATCGACTTTAACTATTGTCTTAAAACTATTGTCACTAACATTATACATTGGTACTGTATTAAATATAAAAATGACGTATTAATGCTAAAAATGATGTATTAAATATAAAAATAATATAATGACACAAACATTATATATTAATATCAATACATCATTTTAATCTTGAATTTACCATTTTCATTATTCATACATAGTTTTTGTAATCAATATACCATTTTTTTTTTGTCAAGGTAGTCATTTGGTTGTTAATATTTTTGTGCTAATACATTTTAGGTTTAGTATAATATATGATATGATTTTTTGTCGATACACTAATTTTAATGCTCATTATTTCAATAGCAATAATATATTATTTTCATTTTAAACATATCAATTTAATGTCAATATGCATTGTCCACGGTCCTAATATGATTTTTAGGGGGTTAATATAATATTGTCATGACAATATATTATTTTAATACAATACACTAGTTAACACAAAATTATAATGATCATACCCAACTATCTCAATTGTTCCAAATAATCCCAACAATTATAATATTATTGAATTTTTTTTTAATAATGAATATACTAGAAACAAAAATCGCTATAAGTTGCACAGCAACAAAATAATTTTAGCTTTCATGTTCTAGAAAACATTTATGATTAGTAACTCAAAAATATCCCAATTAGTTTTACAGATCCAACTAAAATCTCCCAAAAATTATTATAATATATACATCATTTCAAAAATTTGAACTATTACCAACAATAATTTAGAGTTGCATTTGAACGGTTCCATAGATATCTCAAACAAATTTTTTTAAAAAGAAATGCCTAAATCTCTAATTCAACTCGATCACTGCTTTTGTGAGATGTGCCATATCTCTCTCTCTCTCTCTCTCTCTCTCTCTGAACGGCAAAAAATAAAAAATAATAGTTGGAACAATGATCTAAGGTATTAATCTCTTGAAAGAACTCTCATGGAAAAGATGAAGGGAAACATACGAAAGTAATTGTTTTATTGTTGTTCTTTTCGAGAATGTGGTGGTGTGTGGTGGTGTTGGGTGAAGAAAGAGTATTTAGTTTGATCTGCTTGTAAAATGACTTTTATACCCTTTAACTTAAATCTAGCAACCTGCTGAAAGAATTTTTTTTACCCACTGATTAAGTTAGCCGTTTACCTTAAGTGAATCTGAACCACAAGATTAAAAAGAACGGAGGGTCGAGAAACTTTTGGAGTATGGAAGAAATTCTCAAAGTATTATTGTGCAAATCAATGTATTATTAAATAAAAAATCATTTGATTACATCATATTTAATGGTTAAAATTAATCATGTGATTTGTTTTCGAACTATATCTTACTCAACCGTATTATAATTGATTGAATTAGTTATTTACATATTATCAATACAATTTTCAATTATCCAAATTATATATAGGAAAATTTTCTTGTATGTCCTTTCAAAAACACAAAATATCATATTTGTCCTTCCAAAAAATAAAATTTTCAATTATCCAAACGATTTGGCGAAAAACAACAAATTCAGAATTTTTAACAAGTCAAATTTATGGTTAAACGATTTCGCCAAGTCTCCATATCAAAACATTATTTTCCTTCACCTCGATCCCTGACGAAACTACATTTGCAAATTGCGTAAATTCGTAGCTATTCTTAAGATTTGGACTTTTAAATCTTTGATAAGGTTATCTGTCAAAAAAATTCATTAAATCAAGTTATTTGTACGGTCAAATATGTTCTTTAAAAAATATGTTCTTTAAATAGATATGTTAGTAAATATTCTATAGTTATATTATGAATATAAATATAACTAATTTTTTTCCCGCGCGATTGCACGGGAGTCTTCGAGTTTGTTATGATGTAATTTTTCCTAATATGTTATTGGATTCTACGTTTTATTGCCTGATTGTTCACACATCTGCATTTTGGTGTATTTTTAACTCCCTATATTTTTTGGATATTGTAAAAAAATTCTATGTTTTTGTATATTTCAAAAAAAAAAAAAAAAACCTCTACCAAACTTTTGTTTCTCTTATGGATGATATTCACTTCTCCTTTCGCCAAATACTCTTTAATCTTCATAAGTAATGATTAATTTTTTTTTATTATTAATTTTTAACCAAATTCGTAAACAATAATAATAAAATATGCAATAATAAATAAACACGTTGAAAATATATCGTAAAAGAATATCTATTTAAACATCAAGTTTTTTTTCGTTGTCCGTTTATTTTAGTAATAATTTCATGAGTTTATATTTTTATCTATTGTAAAATAATATATTGTAAAAGAATATCTATGTTGTGTTCTTTTTATCATTATCTTGTGTTAGTTTTTCAGGAAAAAAATATAGAAGTCAAATATATATAATGTATGAAATATTAAAATTGTATAAATATAATATATAATAATTTTTTTAATTATTATATGCTCCAAAACTATGAAGATTTTTTTTAATTAATAGAAAATAATTTTTTTTTAATTACTACATATATAAATTTAAGTGTTTTTATAATATCCAATAATTTAAGGAGTTTTTTGAAATTTTTCCGTATATAATTTATACAGAAAAATATGAATGAACTTGATCCACGATGGATCAAAATTCATATAATTTTTTAATTAGTGGGCTCATATAGATCATGTTAAAATAAAAAATCATATATTATAGATCTTTTTGATCAAGATCAAGTGGTCCACATTAAAAGGATGATGTGACCTTTTGTGAGGACTTTAATTTCTCTAAAAAAAAAAAGAAAAAAAAAGGTACATATCACATTAACTGAAACCGGTCAGAAGACCAAAAGGCTAAAAATAAATTATTAATGATATCATTAATTACAAATGATATTAATTGTATATAGTTGATATCCATGATAATGATAAGAAATCAATCATAATTAAAGTGACAAATTCAAATATAAAAAAGTGAAAAGGTAAAGGATGACGTGGAGCAAGCATAGAAGAGCAATTTTCTTAACTTTATAAATATCAAAAAATGTAAATTAAAACTAAAAATGACTAACATATAAATAAAAAGGACCAAAATATAAATTCAAATGTTAAAAAGGACCGAAATTTAAATAAAAAAAGACCTAAATGTTAATAAAAAAGGACCAAAGTGTAAGTTAAAACTAAAAAGGACCAAAATATAAATAGAAGGACCAAAATGTAAATTCAAAAATGTAAAAAAGGACCGACTTGTAAGCAAAAGAGGATCAAGATGTAAATAAAAAGGATCAAAATGTAATTTTTCAAACTAAAAGAAACCAAAATGTAAATAAAAAGGATCAAAATGTATTTTTTCAAAACGAAAAGGACTCAAATGTAAATAAAAAAGGACCAAAATATAAATTAAAAAAGGTCCCTGGTGACGAAGAGGACAAAAATGTAATTTTGTAAACTAAAAAGGACCTACATGTAAATTAAAAGGACCAAAATATAATTTTTCAAACTAGAAAGGACCAAAATGTAAATTAATTTTTTTTAAAAAGGCCCTTGGTGACGAATAGGACCAAAATGTAATTTTTTAAACTAAAAAGGATCAACATGTAAATTAAAAGGAGCAAAATGTAATTTTTCAAAATAAAAAGGACCAAAATGTAAATAAAAAAGAACCAAAATGTAAATTAATTTTTTTACAAAAAGGCCCCTGGTGACGTGGCCTCATGTATGAGCTCCAATTAAAAAGGCCCCTGGTGACGTGGCCTCATGTATGAACCAAAATGTAATTTTTTAAACTAAAAAGGACCTACATGTAAATTAAAAGGACCAAAATGTAATTTTTCAAACTAAAAAGGACCAAAATTTAAATAAAAAAAGACCAAAATGTAAATTTATAATTTTTTCAAAAAGGCCCCTGGTGACGAAGAGGACCAAAATGTAATTTTTTAAACTAAAAAGGACCAACATGTAAATTAAAATGACCAAAATGTAATTTTTCAAAATAAAAAGGACCAAAATATAAATAAAAAATGATCAAAATATAAATTAATTTTTTTTTTACAACAAGGCCCCCGATGACGTGGCCTCATGTATGAGTTTCAATTTATCCAACTTTATACATAACATAGATTACGTTAAAGAGGGTTGTAAATTATTTACAAATTTTTGGTGTGCATAGAAAATAATTCTGATTTGCATAAATAACTTGCCTGGTTTTAAAACCGGCCGCACATGCTATTTTTTTTTTCCCAGTGAGCCCGTGAGATGAAACAGTGAATGGTTAGGAAAATATAATATGATTGAGAATGCTTAATTAGAATAATTAAATTTTTCAATAAAATTAATTTTAGTTAATTAATAACTTAGATGATAATCAATCCAAATAAACGTTCTCACGAGAAAAATATTTCAGCTGCACGTATATAAACCCTTAATGGTTGTTTGTTTTAAGTGCTCCTACACGTGTCTTCCAATGAGTGGTTATGGATGCATAAGGTATTTTGGCAGCCTGGCAAATAGGCTAGCAACGAGCCGAACCGAGCCGAACACAACCCAGCTCGAGCTCGGCTCGAGTCTGGTTCGAGCCAGCTCGGCTCGACTCGTAGGAGGGGTTCGAGCTCGGAAGTCCAGCTCGAGCTCGGCTCTAAAAAAACTCGAGTCCACTCGGCTCGAAAGAACAGAAACTTGCTCATAGCGAGAGAGAAACTTTCTCGAAAGAGGCGACTCGGGCGACTAGCTAGAGGCGAGAGGCGAGAGGCGAGACTCTGAGAGTAGCGAGAGAGGAGTTGCTCGTAGCGACTAGCGAGAGAGGAGCGAGAGGCGAGAAAGGTCTGAGAGTAGCAAGAGAGGTCTGAGAGTAGCGACTAGCGACTTACGACTAGCGAGAGGAGAGGCGAGGACGCGGCCGAGAGTCCGAGAGTAGCGAGAGAGGAGTGACGAGTGACGACGCAGCGTCGCAGCGAGGATTAGGGTTAGGTTTCGAGTCTGAGACTGAGAGTACCGATAGAGAAAGAGAGCGGCGAGATAGGTCTGAGAAGAGAGTATATATGCAAAATGTTCGAGCTCGAGATGCTCGCGAGCCGAACATCACCCGGCTCGAGCTCGACTCGAAGTTGGTTCGAGCAGGCTCGGCTCGGCTCGTATTTTTCGCGCTAATTTATAACGAGCTGTTTTCGAACGATCTTCGAGCCGAACTCGAACGAACGTTGAGCTCGAGTTTTTTTTTGCCAGCCCTACTGGAAACTCTCTCTAGAGATTCTTTTCTGAACTGTAGCTTCCAGGAAACCCGCTAGCTACGATTTTTTTTTTAATTACAAATTTTAGCTTTTTCGTCGTGTCCTCTAATGAAAGCAAATGATATTTTCTCAAAGGGTTTGATCATGATTTTGTACGTTAATTTGGTAAAAAAAAATAATTAAGTTATTTTCGCGAAATCTTCTGACGAAAGAGTAAAATAATATTTTTTATTTTTGCATTTTAGCCAGCCCTAGTGGCGAAAGTGTAGGTATCATCATATGTTTAGGAACTTTTATGTAAGTTTTTAGGAACTTGTATATAAATATGTCATTATCTTTTATCGGTATGACCAAATTTAATTTTGTTTGTTTTGTTAAATTTGTTATTTTGTGTTGAATGATTTTCTAAAATTGGATAGTTTTATATTGATTTCCCATTTATTTATATTTTTCTATTAATTAAAGATTTATGTGAAAAAATAGAATTACAAGGTTTCTTGTGATGATATAAAGATTATTTCTGCATTTACCTATTTGTGAATTTTGAAAATTTGTCCTTTAAGTAAGAAAATTAAAAATTAAAAATATTTGAATAATTATGTTAGATATATATGAAAATTCTCTATTTTTATGTCATGTTTTGATAAATAAATTTGATTGTTTTATCTCTCTTTTAAAGTCACGAAAAAAATATTGTTTAATATTGATTGTGCCTACATATCTCACTCATTGTGCCTACATATCTCACTCAAATTCATTCATTTTTTATTTGTTATGATATTTAGAAGTTCATCCATCAATTTTTAGTGGTTCATTTTATTTTTATTTATCAAAATCATAATAAATAGAAAAAATGAAATTGAGTGAGATAAAATCCTAAACAAACTCGACACATTTAATATGAGACATGATAATTTTTGATGATTTTAAAAGATATAAAAAGTAGTGAAAACTATTTCTAGAAACATGATAGAAAAATGAAGAATTTCGATAGCAATTTAACCTAATTATCCAAATATTTTTTTACCTTCTTATTTTCTTATTAAACATTCAAACATAAAAAATACAAAAACATGTAAATAATGATGGAAATATTTTTTATATAATTTTAAGCATCACGATAAATCTTGTAATGCTATTTTTTACATAAATCCATAATTAACAAAAAAAAAATAAATAAATTAGAAATTCGAGATAAATCTATCCAATTTTAGACAATCATTCAACACACCAAACAAATCTAATAAAACAAACATAATTTTAATTTGGGCATATAAGTAAAAAATAATGACAAATTTACAAATAGGTTATTAAAATCTTACGTAAAAGTTTCTAAACAGATGTTGGTACTTGTACTTTCGCCATCAGGATGACGAAAATGCAATTTTTTTTGCTACTTTAAAATAAAAATAATTATAAATAATAATGAAATATATATTATTTTTCTCATTCGTCAAAAGATTTGGCGAGAGTGGATCAATTAATTTATTTTCGGGTTAAAATCATGTTTAAACATTTTTGCGAGACCTTATGACGAAAAATCGTTTCTTTTTTCACAAGAATGTCTGGCGAAAAAATTAGATTTGCAATTTTGAAAAAATAAAGCTATTCTTACAAATTGGACTTTATATCCATGTGTCAAAATAATATATAGATGTTGCTCTAATTATTTGACACTTTTTTTCGCAATTATAGTCACGTTGGTCCCTAATGGCGTGGTGCACTTATGTATTTACTCTTGTTCCAATTAAAAAAAGAAGAAGAAGAAGAAAGTTATCGAGATTGTTAGGTTCTGAAGGCGGGAGTTCATTCAAACAAAGACAATTAATTTTGTCATTTTTCTTATGCATATACCTAATTAAGCAAACTAATTAATTATATTTATTTTCCGACTATAAAAATATCAAGGACCATCTACATATAAGTTTGTTCTCAGGCCAATAGATATCAATACAAAATTAATTAAATTTAGGAGCTCACGCATTTTAAGAATCCATATTTGATATTTCTATTAAAGCTGTCAATTGATTTTTAAAAGCCGATAACCGATCTGAATCAGATATTTTTTAAATCAATTATTAAATCGTAACTCCTCTATATCATTGATTTCCCTGCATTCTTTTCTGGCTTTAATTATTTCTTATTTTCAAATGATTAAAAAATAAAAATTATGTTTCGCGTTTCGCCAACTCAGATAGGCAAACATATATTTTTTACAAATTTTATCAGCATAACATTATTTTTCCAAATTCCAGCTAAAATCGAGGTTATATATATATAATCCATCTCTCCCAATCATCAGTTACTACTTAACAAAGCTTTCTTATTTAAACATCGTGCCGAGTCTTCTATCTAGCAGTGTAAACGAAACGTTTCATTTTTTTTTGGGTGCCGATTCGGCTCGAAAATTATACAAATACAAATGCAATTAGGATATCACCAAGTAAAAATATGAAAACAAATTAATTTCACATAAATAATGACTATGCTCTCATTATATTATTATGAAAAACAAATCAATAAAAAAATATATAAATTTTGTTGGATTTAATAAAAAATTTATCCTAAATATTATTTTATAAAAATAAAATAATAATAATACATGAAAAATATTAAGATGTGAATCCTTATAACGAGCATTTTCTTCTTTGAGATATTTAAGAATCACCAATAAGAACAATAATAATAACGAACATACAAAATCTCAAAAATAAAATAGAAAATAAAACATGATAGTTTGTATATGAATAATATCATAATGTGTCAATATCCGAATTCAATGTACGTGTTCGTATCCGGAGTTCCGACCGCAAACAAAATCATTCATTATATCGAAAAAATATTCGTCTCCGATATTTGTTCGGATACATATATTTTTATTCGAAAACAAATCTTAATTAGTATAATGCTATTAGCACTACCGTTTCTTTCATTTGGCCACGTCATCACATATGATGTGAGCCATTCGATTAGAAATGAATGGTTGGATGGCGTCAAAAATGAATGGCTAGATTGCGTCTGACACTTGATGTGAGCCATTTGATCCGTATACCCCAGTTCTTATGGGTGCTTATTCGGTTTCGGTTCAAACCGAAACGAATAAGGCCAGACCGATTTAAATCGAACCGAACTAAATTCAAATCGAACCGAACTGTTTCAAATTTCAAACCCATTAAAACCGAACCGGATAAACCGAATCTTATTTGCTTTATTTAGTTGAACCGACATTCTAATTTGAAAATAAAAAAAAATTTATCAAAAAAAATATATAAATATGGTGGTGACTCAATCTTCCAAACCAATCCGATTGGGTTTGAGACATAGATATGACGCACACACGGAAATTAGGATTGTATACGATACGATTCAATACTGAAATCCTATAAAGGATCCAGAGTCGCAATGGAAGCGATTTAATTAATTCTTATCCAAATGCCTAGATCTCATTTGTCGGCCGTAGTCATTTGTGGGAGGATCGTGAAATATGTGTCTTGATGTGTCGACATAATACGTGATTATGTATAGCAAAATCGTCACACTTAAAGTCTCTTTTTTAAATCGTCCCTAGTCGTGAATCAGTTTGATTAAGAGAGAATCATATTTATTATCCGATAATATACCGAACATGTACACTAGTATATTTGCCAAGGAAATGATTATGCTTTGCTAATCATAGAACAAATGTGATTGTCGAATCAGAAACGTAGATATATGCTAGGTGACATATATTGGATATGACCAAAAGTGCGAGACCATGACACGATTTAGTCATTAGGGATGGACTCGCAACAAATAGAGTATTATGTTCTTTATACTTGATGTGACGATTGATCGTTTAACATAATATATATTTTAATAAACATTAATATTTTTATAGTTGACAGAATAATATACTTTAAATTTACGAAAAATCGGAAAAAAATGTTTATGCGATTATCTAGTTTTAATTTGTAGGTTTTTAAACTAAAATACGGGAAAAATGTTACTTAGATTGGAGATATGCCATGACAGTTCAATTTATTCTCGGCAACCGGGAATTTTTTTTTTCGATTACTGAAATTTGTATGGAGAATATATCAGTAAAGTTACCAAAAATAAAAAAAATAAAATGACTGTGACTCAAATCATGGACAATATAAAAATTTGTTCAATTATGTTTAATTCTGAAGGTTTGTTAAATTCTAAAAATTAGTTCTAAAATTATGTTTAATTGTGAATTTTTTTAATGTTTGTAATCAAAACAATATGATAATTTGCTCAATTATGCTCCAAATCGCGAACAAACTACTTGAATAAATATGCCCCCACAATTAGATTGTTTGATGCTTTTTTTTCTCAATTTTTATTGTTTGATTAATAAGGATTGCTATAGTTTAATAATAAATGACAATAAGTAGATGTAAGATTGGAGATTAAGAGACTGTTATGTAAAATTGGAGGTTTGATGGGTTGATATAGAAAATTGGAGAATGCAGGGACTAATATGAAAAAATAGAGATTGCAGAGGCTGTTTTTGTGACATTGGAGATTCATGCGTTGATATACAAAATTTGAGATTGCAAGAACTATTGGTATCTTAAAAAAATAAAAATTTGAAATTTGCAAAAAAAAATTGGTATCTTAAAAAAACTACGAGCTTGAAAAAATTTATCGAGATGTCTACTTAGTCACTGGGTCTCTTCCTTCTTGCCAGTGAGCAGGGCCGGACATGGGCTTTGACAGAGATGGCCCAGGTCACAAGCCTCCCTTTTGTATGGACCTCTCTTTTTTCCATTAAATATATATATACTATTATCAGCCCAATCCGTTTACTAGATCCATTATACAAAATATACCAATAAGCGATATCTTACCTTTCTTTCTTTCCCGTACTGAGCACCTGTACTGTGAGCATTGAAGCCTCGATGCCACATGCTACTCTCCCTGTGCGGCTATGACTAGCTATGGAGAGGACGACGCGACGGGATGTGCTCACATCGCCGACGAGAGGCACAATCAAAGAGACGTTGGACGCTGTAGGGAGCCACGCCTCTCGTCTTCAATCACATACATGTATGATTTCCTTCTTAGCGATGGATCTGATTTACTTCCTTCTTAGCGATGGGTCTGATTTACTTCCTTCTTAGGGTCGATTTATTTCTTAGAATCTTAGCAACGATTTACTTCTTAGCGACAGCCACATATCTGATTCGTCTGAATGAAGAAGCTTGGATCCTCTCGTCATCTTACTCTGGATTGTTGAATCAAGGATATTGAATTAGGAATTGGGGGTAATTGATTTCTTTGAATTTGATACTGATTCAAAGATTTTGGCTTCGGAATTGGGGTTAATTTGTAATTGTTGGCAGGAATTTTTCTATATCATCCCTGGTATTGGTAATTTTCGTCGAATTTTACTCAAAAAATGAAATAATTAGCATGAAAAATCGATAACATTTTGGTAATTTTCTACAGGTACGAGAATTAGCATGAAAAATTGGGGTTAATTTGCTCACTTTTTCGTTGAATTAATTAGCATCGAGTCGGCAAATCATCCCTGCATCGAGTCTGCAAATCACCCTTTAATCATCCCTGCATCGAGTCAGAGTCCGCAAATTCCGTGATAATTTATACTTTTGTAATTTATCTAATTACATATAAATTTCATGGTAATTTATCCCTGCATCTAATTACATTGTAGGTGCGAGAAATTCGGCCTTTTAATTACATCAAGTCTGCATATAATAACATTGCAGCATTGAGTCTTCGCTGCATTTTTGGTTTTCTTATTTTCTACAGGTGCGAATTGTCGTGTTTAGGATTAATTACTTAATTTGGTATAATTTGACATTTTTATTTTCTTTGCTGAATTAATGTATTTGGCTCAAAAAATACGAGAAGTGCGACATTTAAATGAATATGCAAGTTACGTGTTTTGTAATATTTTGAGCTTAGTTTATTATTATGTATTTTGATTTACATTAAAAAAATATATTTTTTAATTTTAAATTATATTATTTCGTAATTTTGGATTATCGTAATATCATGTCACGGGTCTCCGAAAACTCAGGACCGAGCCGGCCAGTGAGATACTCCATTGCCTTCGTAGTTGCATCAGCAACAGAAGCATTATACTCCTCCAATTTATCCTAGAATGTTGTAGTTGCCTCCGTGGTTTTCTCCTCGGCCGCACTAGTTGTCTCTTTAGCTTTCTCCATTGCAGAGTCTTTACTCTCTTTTGCTCTACCTCCTACCTCTCTAGCCTTCTCCTTCATAGCTTCGGCAGTATCTTTCGTCTTTTGCTTAGTCGCGTCAATGGTCGTACAATTCCTTAACCTTTCCCCCCATTTTTTGGTTGCCTCCCTCGCATTCTCCACTTTATCATTGGTTTCCTTAACCTTCTTGCTCGGCATAATCCATGTGCAAGAGAAATCATCCCGAGAGGAAGAGAAAGAGCGAGGAAGAGCAGCGAAATCACCATCAAATGGGTAGGGTTTGGTCTCGGCGAGTAGAAAAATGAGAGGAGAAGCGGCTACGGTTTGCTTTGGCGGCAGGAAAAATGAGAGGAGAGAGGAGGGGTAATGTCACATTTATTTGAAATAAATTAAATGCACTTGGTGTATCGTGGTCCAAATACATTTGATATCTTATGTGCCTCAAGGTTCACGGGGATCATGTTTATTCTAATTGTACTCATATCCGACCCTTTAATCCTGATGTAATGATCAGAAAAAACTGAGTGACGTGGCTCAATTTGAAAGAAGCATTTTTTTTTTAAATTATACATAACCTATAATTTGTAGTATTTCTGTGATATCTAAGCTATGTACCGACTAAGCTTCGTTGCTAATCTTTAACAATTTTTTGTTTACATAATTTAGTCTAGTTAATCCATAATCCAACTCCTAATTTATCATATGATATATAATAACCTCAATCGTTATGCCAAATGGCACCAATCTATGTTTCACCTTAATTAAGTTTAATTGGTCTCCAATATTTAACCCTTAATTCATTTTCATCACAATAAAACCTTAATTCATCCTCAATTCCTACAATTCGGAATAATTTATCCTAATCCAATGTGAATTAACAAGAAACAAAAAAATTACCTAAATTTGTAAAGAGAGGATTTACATTCAAGTACTAGAAAGAACCACAATAGACTGTGAAAACCAGAGTTTCGATTATGTTAAAGAGTTCCAAGTGTGTAGGTAAATGGAGGTCCCTTCCATTGTTTTTCTATTTAATAATGGATTATTTACAGAGCAAGTTATGAAGCCTCAAGGAATTAAGCCAATTACAACCCGATGAAATAGAACAAATTAGACTACGCATAAAGTGTCCATAGAGGAAAGACAACCTAGCGGAAGATTTGTCTTCTAATTTACTTTCTTAAATTAGAGGTGTGTATCAACTAACAAGCAAAGCAAAGTATAATTCAAATGCAGCAAACTCCAAACCAAATAAAAATGAAGAATTCTTCAAAAATCCGCTAATTTTCTGTAAATTATGAAAAACAGCTGATTTTTTAGAAAATTCCTATCTTTTTTAATTCCCTCAAAAACCCCCTTCATTTTTGTTTCTTCCAAAAATCTCGAAACATTTTTAGATATCCTAAAAAAATCCTTATCTTTTTGTTATGTTTTTAAAAATGAGTATTATACCCTCATAATTTATTTTATAAATTTTTATAATTTAATAAACAGATATTAAACTATTACAAAAAATAAAAAATGTTAAAAAATAAATAATACATAGATATTAAAATATTATAATAAATAATACATAGATATTAAATAATACTATTTTTTTTATAATAAATAATATTATTTATTATAATATTTTAATATTTATGTAATATTTATTTTTGTAGTTACTGATGGGGGATCTTGAAGAAAAGGCTGGCAGCTAAGGGGGAAGGAGGCGGGCAGCGGGGGGGGGGGGGGGGGGGGGGGGGGGGGGGGGACCCAACAGATCAAGGCCAATCGGGATCGGATATCGGTGGAGCTAAAGCCGGAGCGGCGGTTTCTTGGGGATATTTCTTGGAGAAGTTTCTTGGACCGAAAATGGTATATTGCTACTAACAACTTGATGTATTGATAACGATAATTACGATAATTTCTCATGTTTTTAAAGAACTTGATTGAGACTTTTTCATTTTTCTTCCAATGTTAAAAGATAACAGTCACCAATTTAATCATTAATATATATATACTTAGTACAATTTGATATCTTATTTTAGTTGTTGATTTTACAATATGTTATTCAAAATGACGTATTTTACTTTTTATTGTAAATATTTAATAAATTATTGACGATATATATATAATACCACATTTTATAATATTTCAATTATGTTACCCTATTAATAATAACATAAATATAATTTGGATATTGTTCTATTTTCTTATGAAAACAAACTAAAACTATTGATGTCATTGAGATCTCAAAGAAAAGTTTGGAGCCTCGAGACATTTAGGATTCTCCCCTTTCATGTCGACGAGAAATTATATCATGAAAAAAGAAATGAGTCCCTTACCATTAATACTTTCGATTTATTAACAGAAGGAAAAAAATTGTTTATTGGGTAGCATATTGATGTGTCAAGTAATTATATGAACTATACACTTCTTCTCATAATTTATATTTATATGTCGCGTCATTTGATAAATGATTCGCAGGTGATAAATGAGTATTAATTCGGAAATTAATCAAAAAAGAATTATTAAATCGGAAAAAAATAATATCGTGACATTAATATTTTTTCGTAAATTACTTATTTGATTTTGTATTTATTATATGTTCATTGTATTAAATTGCTTATTTGCTTTTTACTTTACTATACTTACTTGATTTTGCATATATTATATTTGACTTTGCTCATACAAGTCCAAATTTATGTTTCAAATATTCAAAACTTAGGTCAAAACCAAATACAGAATGAAAGATTAATGCTTTTTGTATAAAGTCAAAGGACTCAAAACAGAGTCAAAACGTAAAAAGCCGAAAACAAAATCCAAATAATCTAATCGAGTAAATTAACTTGATGTTTGTACAGGTTACTTCATCACTTTTTTGCAATGAAGAAACTCAGGAACCAAAAGAATCTACAATATTCCTGACAAAAATTAGCCCTAAAATCATACAAATAAACGAAACCTAAATCTCTATAATAACGAACGCAAGCATCAACATCAATCAATAAACAAATATCAGGTTACCAGTATTACCGAGCTTCTTCTGTTTTCCCCCAATGAATAACCGAATACAACCAACCAGTCATCCAATACAACCAACCAATCATTAAAGAAATCAAAATTAACACAATAATTACCCTAAAACGAATCAATTTATTGTAAATTACCAACATCAAACAACAAAAACAATAACAAAATAAATTATCTAACCATACCTGTCAAATTCAATTCGAAAAATCTCGGAAAACTCGAAATCTCGTCGCGGAATCGGCTTCAATTGTTCCGAATTGAAAACTATGAAAGGGAAATAAGGAAACTGGAGAGAGAGGGAGGGCGAGAGGAGGACTGAGGATGGAGGCCGTCGGAGTCGGAGGCTTGGAAAAAAGGGGAAACTTCTGTGTTTTTGCTTCTTTTTGTTCTTTGTCTTTTAGTTACCCTTTTTATTTGGTTGGTCTTTCGTACGTGGTTCGATCAGATGACATATCAGATTGGGTCGAATCGGTTCGCTGGGGTCGTCTTTACTATTAATATGATATTGAAGGGTATTTTAGCATAAATTAAGAGTTGTAACGGAAAATGTGATCATGGGCTTTTAGTTACAACTTACAAGGCCCAATATTAATTTGATAGTGCACGGACCAAGCTCATTCGGTTTTTTATATTTTTTTTTTCATGAAAATTTTATGTCAAATAAAAAAATTATGCAGATTGAAATTTTTTTGGCAAATAAATATATAGAATATTCATTGCTAATAAGTTTTATTCTTCCCAGATTTTTTAAGGTGCATATTTTTTTACTAATAATTAATTGTTTATTTCTTCTGCCAAGATATGCTCTCAAGATTTCGTAAATAGTATTTTTTTTTTGCTAACTTATATTCAAGGTTTAGGGTTTTTTATACACTTATTTAGTTAATTAATTATTCATTAATTATGTTATAGCACTTTGTTTGTTCAATATACTATTTTATATGGGATCGACTAAATTACTTTGTGGGCGTGCACTTGCTTTACTTTGTGGGCGTGCACTAGCAAGTGCACGCCATCAATAAAAGTGTGGCACGTGGCGGTTTGATTTGTTTTTCAATTTGATAATATTTGAGTAATTTTAATTATATTTGTGCAATCCCAACGTACGCTTCAAAAAATATAAATTGTCATAAGGTATAATCCAGTTCAAACAAAATTTATACAAATGTTATTAACGTGAAAAAATTATATTAATATGTGTATCATACATACATAAATGTATATCATATAATATAAAAAGATATAACTTGTATTGTTATTCAAAAAAGATATGTCGTATATTTAAAAGATATATAATACATCTAAAAAAACATAATAAATAAAAAAAAAATATATATCATATATGTAAGAAAATATACCATGCATTGTATTTGATAAAGATATCGCATACATCTAAAATATATAAAATGCATCTAAAATAATATGTTACATATAAAATATATCATATATCTAAAAAAATATAAAACCAGAATGAGGAGGCGTGCATTTTTTTAGTGCGTAAAGTGTGGTTACAAATTAAATTTTTTTGTATCACGTATCATTTTTCTATTGATGGCATGCACACGGAATGCACTCTATTTTCCATTTCTATATATTTCTCGAGGATTCCAAAATTCGTAAGTCCTTCATTTTAATTCAAAATTGAGTCATTTCATTTCTAAATTTGCATTTCGAAGAGTATAACTATATTACCAATTTTAATATTTATTTTCCAATTCCAGTATTTTCTATTTATCGACTTAATTTCGACATTGAAATTAAATCTTGATGCTGCATCAACACCTATCGTGTAGATGATGAATATACTGTCAAGTAATAAAATTTGAACGAACTCTTTACAAGATAAGTCAGCAAAACGTGCTTCATAGTACTCTCGTGCCTCTGGCTCCCGATTTCTGATGGGTCTAATAATGTCTTCTGGGATCGATTTACCAGGAAACAAGTCTTCTTGTATCCTCCATTTGTTCATTTCCAATGTTTTGACATTTGGCAGTCCCCTATGGTATGGACCAATGGAGACTATGAAGGGTTGATTCGTCTCATTTTTCATCCATGTTAAGCCATTCGAGTGCTTGATCAATTTGTTCTCCCCAGCACGCTCAATTTTATTCTTGTCTTCAAAGTCCGCCATAAACTCGTCAATAAATGCGATTTCGGATTGATAGTCGGCCTCCAAAAAATTGACGAATTCAGATGGTTCATTGCTCGTCAACTCAACCGTGGTTAAGGGGTGATTTTGAGGAGGAGCTCTTGAGGAGGAACTCTGATTTTGAGGGAGATTGGACATGTTTTCGGAATGTATGTCTAAAGAGAGTAAGAAGGTTTAATTCGTGGGTGTCTTGTGTTGTGATGGTTGAATTGGTAAGGTATATATAGGAGGATAACTTCTTTTTTTTTTTTTTTTTCTTTAATTCTTTTTCTTTTTAATTTTTAATTTAATGGTTCACACTTCACACAGGTGATGAATTCCAAACATCCCAGAACGGTCGTAATAACATTGGCTGTGACAAACAACATATGACAAGTATATATCACTAGACGTCACTTAATTAATGTAGTATGCCTTGAGGTATTTTGTCAAACGAGGCACTTCTTTGATTGCTTCGAGTAGAGGAATGTTCACCTCCACTTTCTTTAAGATGGCAAGCACGTCGTTGTTCGATTCGATTGGCTTTGGGAGACGACTCGGAAAAGGTGGCTTGACTTGAATCGTTTCGGGTGCCTTTGCTTCGAATGGTACTTCCTTAGCTTGTGATGGCTTTTCCTTCGGTACCGGTACCTCCATTTCTTTTTCTTCTTGCACCTCCTTAGCTTGTTTCGAGCTCTCACCAATCTCCTTACCGCTTCGGAGCGATATTGCGTTCACATGCCTTTGCTCGAGGGGTGCTAAAGATTGAGATTGTAATCGAGATGTTCCTTGCGTTTCTAGAACATTCACCCGCATAGCTATTTGGTTCATTTGGGTCTCCAAGTTACCCACATGTCGATTTGTGTTCGAAACCTCTTGCCTTACGCTTGATATATCTTGCTTTACCACCCCAAACTCTTGTTTCATTTCTTGCTTAATTGAATCCACATTTTTATTGACATTTTGCATCATCGACATCATGCCCTCCATCATCGACTTTATGTCTTGATTTGGTTCTTGTGTTTGGGCCGGTTTTTGAACCGTTTGAGTGGCATTAGGGTGTTGGTACGTGGCCGGTTTTGCAACCGCTTGTCGATATGGGTCGGGTTGAGCATTGTTGGGATTCGACCAACTAAAGTTAGGATGGTTGCGGAGATTAGGGTTATACGAGTTCGAGGCGTCGAATTTCTTGTAAATGGAATTCGCATCTTCGATCACACTTGGGCACTCATCGGTGTGGTGTGTATTTGCGAGGCAAACCCCACATGTTTTCGTTTCCTCCTTACCCAAAGCCTTCATGATGATCTCGAGCTTGTCGACATGTTAAGCATGTCGACATTGAGGTCGCTACACGCATTAACTCGGTATTCAACATTCCTTCTTGATTGAGAATTGGTTGCCATTACTTCGAGTAGCTTCTTAATCTCTTCGAGATCTTTGTTCGCGATACTTCCTCCCGCGGATGCGTTGAGGAATTGACTCTCGGAGTATCCTAGCCCTTGGATGAATTGCTCGTAAAGGAAATGGACCTCGACATTGTGGCTTGGGCATTCCTCCATCAAACGGTTGAATCGATCGTAATACTCGTGGAGAGCTTCGTTTGGCTTTTGCGTGATTGCTAGAAGTTCTCGCCTAATTGCCGCCAATCTCGAATGCGAGTAGTATTTCTCCTTGAAACGCCTAGCCACTTCATTGAAATCGAGGGGTCCTCGTAGGTTGTAGAACCAATCTTTCGGCCCTTCACCTAGCGAATGAGGGAAAATAAGAAGTAGAATATCATTAAATGCTTCATAATTTGCATAGATGTTTAGTTGAATTTTAAAATCTTTCAAATGCTTATGTGGGTTTTCGGTTGTTTTGCCATGAAAGATGGGTAAAGAGCCAATGATGCTCGGATCGGCTTTAAAGTTCGGTATATTCGGCCTAATAAAATTGTAATTATCTTCTATGATATTTGGGGCCACTAATTCCTTTAATGTTTTCGGTCTTGGAATCCTAGTTTCATCACCCATGTTTGAATTTAAATGAGTAGAGAGAGAAGAAAAAGGTTGAGTTTGAAGTTCGTCTTGATCTTCTCGTGTCGGTTCCTTGCCCTTCTTAGAGCTTTTGTTCTTTCTTTCGATTTCTTTGACAAACGGAAGTAATTCTCCTTTTCGTGATCTTGTGTTGTGCATAAAGCTTTCTTCCTTCACCTAGATTGTCACAAAAGAAACAAAGAAGTGAGTAAACAATGTTACGAATTTAAATCTCAAATTTAGATCTAAAATATTGACTTAAACACCGCTCCCCGGCAGCGGCGCCATTTGATGAACGGGTTTTTGGCGTGTTTAATATGTCGTTGTGGTAAAACCCCGAACAATCAACAAAATTTGTAATCTAAGTTTGTACAGTGGCAAATGTATAGATTCGTTCCACGGGGAGCAATTGCGTCAAAATTTGGATCAAAAATGGACTAGAAATAACAAAGAAAATTCACAGAAGATAGTCCGTTACAACGGAAGTAAGTTCCGTTACAACGGAAGTAAGTTCCGTTACAACGGACACTAGGGTTGTGTCTAGCGTAGAGAGTGATATGAACGTCCGTTACAACGAAGACAATTCCGTTACAACGGAAAGAGATAGTCCGTTATAACGGATAGGAGTAGCGTTACAACGGACTCTTATGTCCGTTACAACGCACTAGTATGAGTGCTATTGAATGCTTTTCCTTTCTGGTCCGTTATAACGGAAGTAAAGTGCGTTACAACGGAGTACCAACAGACTGAAAGTCAGGTACAAACCGAATGGTCCGTTACAACGCAAGTTAGGTTTCGTTACAACGGAACTTGTTCTGGATCTCGAAATTGCAATTTGAATTTAGGATTGAATTGAAGGTTTGTTTTGAGATTAAACTAAGGGAGATTTAGACTAAATTCAAGGCAGTAATTAAAATAAAAGATCAAGTAAAAGCACTAACAAAGATTTGATTCAAGTAACAAAAACTAAAGATTCGTTAAACCGAGAATTCTTTACACAACAAAATCCAATCAAACAACAATTAATCAAGTAATTGAAAAGGAGTACACCTAGTTGAGAAAGCCTCGAAGTGAAGCTCCTTGTCTCCTTGCCTCGCACCGAAAGATCCTTGCTCCTTGTCTCGAGAGTGATGGATTGTACCGAAAGGATGAAGCTCCGAGTCACGGATCGCAATCACTTCGAAGAAACGCGGATCGAGTCACGGCACTTCTTCTCAAATCCACCGTAGGGAATAGCTCCTTGTCACGGCCCGATCTTCGAAGGATGAGAAGGATTCGTCGAAGGGATGAGCTCCCTTGTCTCGACTAGTCCTTGAGAGATTTTTCTTGATTGATCTTGAAGTATCTTGAAGGTTCTTGATTGTGCTTGGAAGAGAGGGGGAGAGAGAAAGAGTGAAAGAGTGTAAAAGGGTAAAAAGAACGTCCCAAACTCGTGGCCCTTGTGGTCATATTTATATCACTCATGGAGTCTTCTTATTGGCCACGAGTTGGTGGAGAGGATTGGGGGTAAGGAGGTAATTCCCACCAAGGGTAGGTGGGCAGGATAAGGGCTAAGGATTGAGTAGTTTTCGTGTAGACTTTTGTGTAAGTTCCTATCATGATAATTGTTTGCCTCCCGTCTCATTCATGTACCGAATATATCGGTGTAATATATCGTTTTCACTCCTCTTGACGTGTTGGAGACAACTACACTCTCCAAATTCCCAGAAATTCCTTCTAATTCCTGTGATTAAGCAATAAAACACACTTAGTGAAGAAATATTCATGTTATCTCAAATATGATTAATAAAGTATATAGAATTGTTCTTCACAAGGGCTAAAATCCCCAAATTAAGCATTAAATTTGTGCCTTATTTGCCTCACATCATGATGTTTCGATTTAAAATTTGAGTTATAGTGTTTTGATATTTTTGGATGTTGACAAAAAATTCTTCAACAAAATACAAATCCAAAAATCCCGTATAATTGAAATTTTAGTGAAAAATTTATGATCAACTTTTATTTATACTGAAAATGTATCTGGACAATCAATTTTTTTATTCTTTTTAGAAGAAAATATTGTGAAAAATATATTTAAACAAACTATTATTATTACATAATTTAATATCGCAACTACTGTCCGCAATAAGGTTATTGCGCCGCAATTGCGCCCGCAAACGCAATCCGCTGCAAAAAAGACCCGACCGCAATGGACCGCAATATCGCAATTTAAAACATTGATAATAATATACTGTTTTTCACGTCTGTTATTCTATTATAACATATGAAGATAGCTGGAGAAGAAAACGTTCGATTGAAGAGAAAGAGGCGATTAATGGGGAAAGATTTAGGGTTCTCCGTAAGGAAAGACACCACTTCGTCAAGTTAATGAATTAATTTAGGCATGGAACACACAAACCGAAGTGTGAATGAGAGAGATGATTCATCTCCTCGGTCCATTGAAGAGGAGTTATTTTATGCTTCGAGACACTTCTTTTCTATTATTTTACTATTCAGTGTAAGTGGGTGCAAAATAAGAATAAACAGCTCCAACTTGTAAATGTTTTATCATTTTGTTTTATAAAAAATCCAACTGGATGGGGGATACGAAAGCCTCCTCCATTTCATCTAAAAAAAATAAAAAAAAACATATATGTTGTTTAGTTGGAGAGGTATGAAAATGAAAAGGAAAAAATGAAGGGGGTGCCGAGAGATGAATACTTGGCGTCACTTAGGCGTCGAAATAGTGGGTTCTCAAGAGGGTTCTCCAAATATAGAGGAGTGGCCAGGTACTGCTTATTTATTATCTTATTAATTATTTTGTTAGCGTTAGGAATGTAATAGGAATAAGAGTTGGCCGGTCCCAAGTTTTCGAAGACCCGAGACTCATATTGAAAACGGACCCCATAATTATGATTTCAAAACAAAAACAAAATTAAAAACAATAAAAATATTTGTTTAACCATACAAAATAAAACAAACAAAACATATTTTTTAATACTTTAGCATTACAAATTATCATTTAAAAATCGATAGAAGTGAATAAGAATGAAACAACAGTGAATAAATATTATAGCAATATTAATTTGAAGCCCTAAATTAACATTGCCATCGGCATTATGATTGGTGTAATAAAATAAACAGAAGAAACCAATCTAATCTAGTGGCAGGCATTAAGTAATTCTGTTGTGCTGTTCAATTTTTGAAGCCCTAAATTAAAATAAACAGCAGAAGAAATCAATATTAATTTGAAGCCCTAAATTAATCTGTGCAACCAGCCATGAGAGAGAGACTCAGAGATCTGGATTGCTGGAGGCACGACGAAGGATCTGGATTGCTCAAAAAACAGTGAATAAAATCAACAGCGAGAGAGAAACTCAGAGCCCTAAATCAGCAGTGAATAAAATCTTTAATTCCTCAAAAAACAGATTTTATAAAAAAAATAGCAATTTCTAAATTCTAGGGTTACGATTTAGGTACGAGTCAGGATCTGGATTGCTGGAGGCACACATCGAGGCCTGATTTGGTCGCTTTCCAGCCATCCCCGAAGGAAAATTCGATCTGCAGTCGAAAACCATGAGGCGTGTGAATTGACCACACTGCCCTTCCGCACTGCTCCAGGGTACTCCATGACCTGGTAACATTTGGATCGTTCTTCTCTACTGCACAACTTGCACTTTTGTACCAGATTAGCAGTACCCTTTCCATTTGAGATAAGACCTCTTCGGAGAGATTCAGAACAGTCGGTCTCTGGCTAACCTCACCTACTTATTAAATATAGAGGAGTCTGCTTATTTTTAAGGGTTTTATTTATTTTTTTTTTATTTTTAATTAGGTTTTAGTTGGGAGTTTTATGAGGAAGAAACTTGGAATAGAGAGCGAGGTAACTTTTATTATTTATTTTTTTGTATTTTAAAGAATGGGTGAAAAAGGCTAATAACTAAGTTGAAATTCTATTTCCAATTATATGATTGCTATGAATATAATTCCATAAGTTAGTATGAAAAAATTATAAAAATAAGAATCTCAAATAATATTGAGTAGATTATATTTGTGTTTTTAAGCAAACAAAACCTTTTCAAAAAATGATAGAATTAAAAAAAATTATCCATCTAAATAACTTTTTAAACTTATAAATACATATCAAATTGTATTGTTATTTTACAAAATGTAAAATACAAAAAAATCATATGATATAAAATAATTTGTATTTATATTTATTATAGATTAAATTTTGATATTATTTATTAAATTACTTTCACTATTAAGTTTTATATTATTTTATATTTTTCATTGCATTTTGAATCAATAAAAATTATTAATACTTTATAATTCATAATGTGTTACTACATATGTTGTATATTCATTATTTTTATATTTGATGTTGTATGAAATATTGTGAATAATGATATAATATTTGTTATTACATTTTCGTAAAATTGTATTATATATTATTATATGATGACAGTAATATAAATATTATTATTTGATTAAAAAAAAAAGATTTTTTGCTATCATAATATAAAATAATTGTAATATATATATATATGAATAATCATAAATAAATAAATTCAAATAACTTTATTTTAAGATTATATTATTAATATTATAATTCAAATATATAATTATATTATAATGAAAAACATAATTTACATGTGTTGGTTCAAATTTCCTATTGTTTGATTATCTCAAATACAATGTCGATACTACTAACGAAATCTAGCAAGATAAATGTGTAGGAGATAGGTACAAAATGAAAGGATCAATCAAGAATAACAAGAATCAAAGACGTTGAAGAATCATGGATAAAATCAAGACGCACATGAATCAAGACGTTGAAGAAGTGCGAAGAAGATCAAGACATAGAAGATTCCGCAAGTTGGGATACCCACCTAATCATCAATACAATATATAGGTATTTCTAAACTTGTTTAAAAGATTAAACTCAATGAAAAAGTACTTGAATTCAATTAAAAAGGCTGAAATCAGTATGTCCGTTGCAACGGAATTCCAGTCCGTTGTAACGGAACTACTCGATTTACTTAACATTGGAAAGGACAGTATAGTCCGTTGCAACGTAATCACCAATACGTTGCAACGGAAATGTACGTTGTAACGGAAATCTATCTCCGTTACAACGTTATTTTATTTCCAATGAGGAAGCCTGTCACAGAAGAATGTCCGTTGTAACGGACATTAATGTCCGTTACAACGGACATCATGGCTTCACTTCAGTGCCAACTTACGCATACGTCCGTTGCAACGGATTAACCAATCCGTTGTAACGGAACACCTCATACCGTTGTAACGGAAAACTCTCCGTTGCAACGGGAATTAAATCCAAAGCTGAAGTGCTGTCTCAGTAGAAGGTCCGTTGTAACGGACTACAGTCCGTGGCAACGAACTAGTTAACGCAGAGTTCCGTTGTAACGGACTTAATTTACGTTACAACGGAATGTTCAATTAATTCAAGTACGGCAGCCTTAACGGCTAGTTTTTGAAAATTCCGTTGCAACGGACCATATGTCCGTTGCAACGGACTAGTCAGAATAAGCAAGAGAGGGAAGGGACTATGTGTTCTATAAATAGAATCCTTCCCTCATTCTCTCTTATCACTTCATCTATCCAAATCAAAACATCCAAAGAGAGAAACCTTGCTATATCATTGAGCTAAAAACAATCTTCTAAACCAATTCTTAGAGATTAGATTTCCCTCTTCCCTTCCAAATACTATTCCCAACTTGCGTGACCGATCACGTTTAGTTAGTATTTAGATATTGTAATAGGCTAGTACCAAGAGTGTAAAGCCGCCATAGATCGAGAGAAACGTGTAACTCGATCTAGGCAAAACCTTGTACGAGTGAGTTGGAATTCAATCGAACGCCGAAAAGGCACAAGGCATTCCCGGAGACGTAGGTACTCGCAATTAATTGAATCGGTCAATTAAGCGAGTAAAGGGTGAGTTAAAGCTACAAAGCAACCACCTACCGAACTCCGTAACAAACATCGCGTGTTCGGTATCTTCTTTTCATTACTAACTTAAATTTATATTCCGCACTAAAATTAGAATTTGTATACCTAGTCGACAATTGCCCATTAGGTTACCTATTCACCCCCCTCTAGGTTAGAATTAATCAACAATTGGTATCAGAGCAAAATACTAACCGTCTCTTTGTGTAAAGTGACAACTTGTATAACGATCATGGCCTCCATTAATTACAAGAACCAACTTACAACACACCCGAAACACGCTCCATGGAACAAACGAAAAGATTATCCACAAGGTGGAGATATATCGAAATTGAGACGCGAACGAACACACGAAGAAAAATGTCCAATCTATAAAGGCAAAAAGAAGACCAAACAACTCGGTAACGCTAAGGCTTTACTTGTCACATCGGATCCATGGGGAGATTCGGAAAGCTCAAACTCATCTTCCGACTCGGAGTATAATGGTGTACACACAATCGCAAATGCAACCCTAATGGCGGAATGCACTCCTTCGATGGATGATGTGGTAGAAAGAGCCATTCAAGCAATGCTCCTCCAACGAGGTCCAATACCGAGACCACGTGCACCACACTCTCCGAGCGTCACCTCTCATGCATCTACATCCAACCCATCGCCGGACCAAGATCATGAGGTATTTCTTAAACCAATAATATATTCAACTAGTTCAACCTCGGATTCATGTTCCTCACCAAAATTAAATTCACAACTCGAACTTGAATCATTCGACGCTCTCTTAAGAGACGTGGATGAACCAAGTCCAAATGAGAGAAAGGTCGAGAGCACAATTCTAGCTCTAAATGCAAAGGTAGCTTCCCTAGAATTATCGGTCAAAGCATACCAAGCACAATTGAAGGAATTCCAAGGCTTCTCAAAGTGTGAATGCAAGAACCTCAACCTTGAGATATCTCACCTAAGATTAGAACTCCAAAACTCCAAAGTAGAAAATGAATCATTGATGAAGGCTCGTGCATCATGCGCACCAATCACCCCGTCATTGGATCAAATATTGAAAAGGGCGTTAGTGGGACAAAAGCCAAACGACAAGTCGGGTCTCGGGTTCAAAAAGGAGAGTAAACCCGGCCTCTCAAAATCAAATGATCAAAAAGGTAAACGGGAGAACAATCAACGAAACAATCGCGGAAATGCATTCATATACCGTGATCAAAACAAAGGTAAAAATGTTAGAATGGAACACCCTACACATAATCGGTTCTATCATAGGGATAACCATTTCACGCAACCATCATCCCATAGACGAACCGATTTGGGACGACCCGAGTGTTGGTTTCATCGAGGATCAAATGGGTATGTTTATGAGGTGAATTACCCCGCCAACCGTCCATATCAACCGAGGGCTCCTAGACCTTACCACCATACGCGCAAACCTTTTCAACCGAAAAACAATTTTGTCAACTCAATCAAACCGATACCTCAAAAGAAACCCCTAACAAACCAACTCTCAAATTACTTTGTCAAGAGTTCCGAAACCATCAACAAACCGACACTTGCTTTTTGCAATTATTGTTGCAAGTTAGGACACATATCCACGAGTTGTGATCTTCGCCACCCAAAATCCACTACAAATTTTGTATGGATGCGTAAAGATAGACACACCATGGGTCCCTCCACCTCAAAGGGTGTTGGACCATCAAGGACCTAAATCATGTGTGAAAAACTCACTCCCTCGCCTCTCTACCATAAGCCAAACATTGAGGGGGAGTACGAGTACAAGAATTCATATTAGATTAATTTTCAATATGAATTCCCTATTTTCTTATAATTATCTACACACTTACAAAAAGGGCGAGAAAGGTATTTTGCTTCCATGTAGGCACACAAGAGCGAAGAGAGAAGTCGAAGAGCTCATCGTATACAAAACTTCACGAACTATCTTAGAGGAAAAATGAGCTCTAGAAATCGATCAATAACTCTCTTTCGTAAGCTCGGATCTCGGGTCCATGACCGGAGCAAAGGTATAACCGCTATATAAATGATTTAAAGCTTTAGAAGTATTTGTATGTCTACAAATATCATCGATGATCATGAATACTCGCATACATATTTTATACAAATTTTTTTTGTAAACCAATTCTTTTCGAAAAATGATTTCATATCTATAAAACCTATTTGAAATAACCTATAAGTTTTTGGAATTTTTTGAAACACCACTCTCGTCGAAAATCAAATTTTAACTCCTCGTCACAGTAAATAGTCCGTTATAACGCACCAATGTGAGTTACAACGGACATAAGAGGCTAAGCCAAAACCTGCGAAATCATAATGTCCGTTACAACGGATAAACCAATCCGTTGCAACGGACATATCCTCTCCGTTACAACGTAAGTGTGTGCGTTCCAACGGACTAACTGAGTTCTGAAAACCTCTCCAAACACTGAAGTCCGTTATAACGGATTAACCCATCCGTTACAACGTAAGTATGCGTTACAACGAACTTATTACGTTGTAACGGAAGTCTGCTATCCAGTCCTATTACCCCCAAATTCACTGTTCCGTTACAACGTATTAACCAATACGTTGCAACGGACTAGTACGTTACCACGGACATACTGCGTGGTAACGGACTACTGAAATACCAGTTAAATACCCCCAAATCGACAGTTGCGTTACAACGGAACTAGACTTCCGTTGCAACGGACTTGGCGGTAACTGCAATAAAACCCAAGGGACGGCTTTCTCTCTCTCCACTCTCCTCATCTTCTCTCGTGGTTTTCACCCTCTCCACTCTCCTCACCAGTTACTCTTCGGTTTCTCTTCTCCAAACTGGTAAAACCTCCCCTTTTTCTCCCTTTCCTCTTCTTATTTAACCTCCACACTTCACTCTATTGAGATCCAAACACCCCTCCTCTCTCTCAAAAACCCTGGTTCTCTCCTAACTCTCTCTCTCTCTCTCTCTCTCTCTCTCTCTCGAGAAAAATGTCTACCAAGAGAGCGAAACGTCCATTACCAACCGGAAATCGCCGATTCGAGTTCAACAACACCGAAAACCACTACCTCTTCGAATCAATTACGCGAGCACGTAAATTTCAGGACGAATTCAAAGAGCGTCCGGTCGCGAAATGTTTCTACGTGGAAATTCCGCCCGAGGCTATCACGCTTCGCGAAAGCCTCCAACATCGAATCAACGATTGGAGTATCGGCGGGTTGTGTGGTCTTCAATACCCCGTATACAACCAAATCGTGCGTTTCTTCTACGCTCACGCCACACATGACGACGACAACAAATGCATTCGAAGCTATGTCCTAGGAAAGGAATTAATCATTTCGGAAGCAAATTTGATCGAATGGCTCGGTCTATCCCCGGCCGGTGAGCGATTCTATGTGAGTCGTGGTGACTCATATCATGGAAATGACGAGGACGAAATGGAGAAAATAACAACCAATGATAAAACATTCTTTTACTCCACAAAATACGAACCCAATCTCCGAATCGCATGGCAAATCGGGAATAACGTTCTCGCCCCGGTTGTTAAATTGAAAACGAATCTCGAAACGCGAAACAAAGTGTTGATCTACAACTTTTGGTACCAAGATACACCCACAATCCACATTCCAAACTTGATCATCAAGCACATGGAATACTCGTTGCGAGTCGGCACATCCTCTCTTCCCTATGGCCACATCATCACCCTCGCATGTTTCAAATCCGGGATTACGATACCGGAATCGGAATGGCCATTCGGGAAGGTAACCACCGACAATCTCTTGTCTCCCGAACGCCTCGAAGTGTTCGGACTAAGTCGAAAGAACAATCGAGGCCTCTCGGATCACTATTCTCGAAACAACCGCGCCGGTCACTATTTCTTTCCCGAAATCCCCTCCGCATGGGTTCCATTTGACCCTCCGACGCAAGAGACCAACAATCCTCCGGAATCTTCCCGCGGGTCCAAACGGCGTGCTCTCAATGATGGCTCTAGCTCATCCACTCAACCGTCTTTAACTCCTGAGGTCATGCAAGCACTTCTAGCGGCCCAAACCCTCGAACAAAACACTAGCGCCGAAGCAAGACGCGATGAGATCCTCGCCGACAATCGTTTGACCCGCGAAACCGTTCTTACGGCCCGCGACGAGGTTTTCGCTGATAACGCCCTCACCCGAAACCATCAAGTTCAACTCCGTACGGAATTATATGAATATATCGATACCAAACTCGAGGAAATGCACCTTCGCTTCAAAACCTACATCAATCCCGACGATGAAGACTCGAACGGAGATGATTAGAGTTGTGTCTATCTAGCTCATTAGAGCGTAAAAATATTTTCTAAAAATTATTAGCTATATGCATGTATCTTGTCATGATTTATTTTCGAAAAACTTGTTTTGTTTGTGCTATGTCGTATTTGTATCCATGCATGTTTGGTTGTATGAATTTGAATTTATGAAGTAAAAGTTTGTTTTGATTAAAATATTTATGCAAATGCTTAGTATATCACTTTTTTAAACTTCTCATTACTAAAAATCGAAAATTATATCACATATTAATCTCAAAAAATCATTCATAATTTAAAAAGAGTATTCAACTACATCAAAGCCTATATACGCGCGATATGCACGTGTTTAGGGGGAGCTTGCATGTAGGGGGAGCTTTCCTTCATGATTTTTCAAATTCAATCCCTTTTGATCCACATTCAAAAAGGGGGAGAAAGGATAATCGTATTGGAAAGTTACCGATAATCGATGTATCTCTCCAAATCGACATTGTTTTGAAATGAATCAAAAGGGGGAGTTTGTTGGTTCAAATTTCCTATTGTTTGATTATCTCAAATACAATGTCGATACTACTAACGAAATCTAGCAAGATAAATGTGTAGGAGATAGGTACAAAATGAAAGGATCAATCAAGAATAACAAAAATCAAAGACGTTGAAGAATCATGGATAAAATCAAGACGCACATGAATCAAGACGTTGAAGAAGTGCGAAGAAGATCAAGACATAGAAGATTCCGCAAGTTGGGATACCCACCTAATCATCAATACAATATATAGGTATTTCTAAACTTGTTTAAAAGATTAAACTCAATGAAAAAGTACTTGAATTCAATTAAAAAGGCTGAAATCAGTATGTCCGTTGCAACGGAATTCCAGTCCGTTGTAACGGAACTACTCGATTTACTTAACATTGGAAAGGACAGTATAGTCCGTTGCAACGTAATCACCAATATGTTGCAACGGAAATGTACGTTGTAACGGAAATCTATCTCCGTTACAACGTTATTTTATTTCCAATGAGGAAGCCTGTCACAGAAGAATGTCCGTTACAACGGACATCATGGCTTCACTTCAGTGCCAACTTACGCATACGTCCGTTGCAACGGATTAACCAATCCGTTGTAACGGAACACCTCATACCGTTGTAACGGAAAACTCTCCGTTGCAACGGGAATTAAATCCAAAGCTGAAGTGCTGTCTCAGTAGAAGGTCCGTTGTAACGGACTACAGTCCGTGGCAACGAACTAGTTAACGCAGAGTTCCGTTGTAACGGACTTAATTTACGTTACAACGGAATGTTCAATTAATTCAAGTACGGCAGCCTTAACGGCTAGTTTTTGAAAATTCCGTTGCTATGTCCGTTGCAACGGACTAGTCAGAATAAGCAAGAGAGGAAAGGGACTATGTGTTCTATAAATAGAATCCTTCCCTCATTCTCTCTTATCACTTCATCTATCCAAATCAAAACATCCAAAGAGAGAAACCTTGCTATATCATTGAGCTAAAAACAATCTTCTAAACCAATTCTTAGAGATTAGATTTCCCTCTTCCCTTCCAAATACTATTCCCAACTTGCGTGACCGATCACGTTTAGTTAGTATTTAGATATTGTAATAGGCTAGTACCAAGAGTGTAAAGCCGCCATAGATCGAGAGAAACGTGTAACTCGATCTAGGCAAAACCTTGTACGAGTGAGTTGGAATTCAATCGAACGCCGAAAAGGCACAAGGCATTCCCGGAGACGTAGGTACTCGCAATTAATTGAATCGGTCAATTAAGCGAGTAAAGGGTGAGTTAAAGCTACAAAGCAACCACCTACCGAACTCCGTAACAAACATCGCGTGTTCGGTATCTTCTTTTCATTACTAACTTAAATTTATATTCCGCACTAAAATTAGAATTTGTATACCTAGTCGACAATTGCCCATTAGGTTACCTATTCACCCCCCTCTAGGTTAGAATTAATCAACAACATGCTCGCCGCATAAGGCGAGTATGCTCCTAGTTTTTTTTTTTAATTTCACACGTATTTCTATTTTATTTGATAGATCTATAATTAACCGTCGACACATCAATTAATAAGTCATTTAATTTAATTTAGTGTGTGGAATTGAGAAGGGACGATTAGAATTGTTCTTCACGGAACAATCAGATTAGCTTGTGATTTAAGTAGGAATCAAAACTAACAATCAGATTAGCTCGCAATTGAAGTAGCAATGAAAACGGAAGAAGAAGTGAAGAATGTGAAATGAGAGATGATGGGACGGTGATAGCACGAGAGGGAATAAAATAATATTGTAGCATTCTCACGCTTACCCAACCAACCATGAGAGCAGAGAAGAACAGAGCTCGAAGCTCGATATCTATCTAATATATAATGCAAGGGGATTTGCTGCCTTCTGGTGCAGCCACGTCATCAGGGGCCTATTTGTAAAAAAAAAAAAAATTTACATTTTGGTCCATTTTTATTTACAATTTGGTCCTTTTTTCGAAAAAAAATTACATTTTGGTCCTTTTTTTTTTAAATTTTGGTCCTTTATATTTGCATTTTGGCCCTTCGAAGTTTTGAAATTTACATTTTAGTCTAGGGGCCTCAAATTGGTCTTGTTTTTTAAAAAAAATTATATTTTGGTCCTTTTTTCACATTTTGGTCCTTATATTTGCATTTTGGTCCTTCGAAGTTTTAAAATTTACATTTTGGTCCTTTATTATTTTTTTGCCTGGTGCAGCCACGTCACCAGGGGCCTATTTGGAAAAAAAATAAAAATTTTACATTTTGGTCCTTTTTTATTTACAAATTTGTCCTTTTTTCGAAACAAAAATTACATTTTGGTCCTTTTTTTTACATTTTGATCCTTTATATTTGCATTTTGGCCCTTCGAAGTTTTGAAATTTACATTTTGGTCCTTTTTTATTTACAAATGAGCCCTTTTTTCGAAACAAATTACATTTTGGTCCTTTATATTTGTATTTTGGTCCTTCGAAGTTTTGAAATTTACATTTTAGTCCAGGGGCCTCAAATTGGTCCTATTTTTTAAAAAAAATTATATTTTGGTCCTTTTTTCACATTTTGGTCCTTTATATTTGCATTTTGGTCCTTCGAAGTTTTAAAATTTACATTTTGGTCCTTTATTATTTTTCTAGCCTGGTGCAGCCACGTCACCAGGGGCCTATTTGTAAAAAAAATATTTTTTTATATTTTGGTCTTTTTTTATTTACAAATTTGTCCTTTTTTCGAAAAAAAAATTACATTTTGGTCCTTTTTTTTTACATTTTGGTCCTTTATATTTGCATTTTGGTCCTTCGAAGTTTTGAAATTTACATTTTAGTCCAGGGGCCTCAAATTGGTCCTATTTTTTTTAAAAAATTATATTTTGGTCCTTTTTTCACATTTTGGTCCTTTATATTTGCATTTTGGTCCTTCGAAGTTTTAAAATTTACATTTTGGTCCTTTATTATTTTTCTTGAAAAACTAAAATAAAATTATAATAAGTTGAACAATATTAATAAAAGAACATCTTGCAAATATTTAAAAATAAAATATCACAAAACTATTAAAAAATACATAAAAAGAAAACTAAAATAAAAAATAGATATTTTCTATGAATATATTTGCAAGATGTTTATTTATTATCATTTAATGTTAGTTTTTTTATGAATAAAGAATGTAATATTAAAATTATATAAACAAAATATGTAATAATTTAAATTTTTTTAAATCACTACGTGTTAAGAAGTGTTTATGAATTTTCTTAAAATTAATAAAAAATAACAAAAATAAGTTTTAATTATTACATATGAGATTTGGAGGGTATTTTGGGAAAAAAAAAATTAATATCATCCATAAGGAGTATTTTAAAATAAAAGTTTGGTAAAGAGTTTTTTTTTTTTGGAATTTACGAAAAGACAGATAATTTTTTATAATATCCAAAAAAAATTAGGGGGTTAAAAATATACCAAATCATGGATGTGCGAATAATCATGACATAATTTAAATTAAAGGTTCGAACGAAACGGTTAGCGATGACATCGTCAAACTTTGTTGTTGGCTGACCACACAAAGGACGAAAAATATTTGTGCTAAATATGTAGCGAAATTAAGGATTTGTGAAATTAAAAACACTCTTTTTTTCAGCAATGTTTTCTGAACTATTATGTTCTTAATAAATTTCATGACGACTCATTCGTTCTTTTTCCTTATTTTACTTATGAAGTATAAAATATAGATAATTTTTTTAGCAATAACCGTTTGAATTATTCAAGAAATCCGGCTCTTAAAATATTCAAATGATTTTTGCTACAAAATTTCACTCGCACACAACACACTAAATTACACATATAATAATGATTACAAAAAGAAAGTCACATATACAAAATGAACAACAAATTTTTTCAACTACATTACTTATAAACCCGAACAGCCCCGCGCAATTGCGCGGGGGTAATGCTAGTATTTTCTCTTTCAAGTCGCATAATATCCACGATTAATTACTTACTTCAATAAAGTTCAGAATTCTTATGAGACCTGAGAATGTTAATGTTTCTCTATACATTATTCATGGGGCACATCACGTATCTTAGTTGAGTTAGTCCACTTGATTCCAAGACATGACATACGGATATTGGATATTGGATATTGGTTTTGACGAGTATAATTAGGAGATGAGCACAAATCTACATTTAAGTGGAGATTTAATTCCAAATCTCTCTCTCACACCACTGTCTGATTTTGACAACTCATTTGTCGATGGCCCTACTTCCACCATGGCCCAACTGCTCCTCTTCCACCCTTTCCTTTTGATCCATCAAACTTATGGCCTTATGGGTCGCTTCGTTCTATTTGGGTTTAAAGTGTTTTCACATTAAACATAATCTTTTTCACGTGTTGTACTTGTATGGTATCAATTGTCCTGTCGTTTCGTTCTATTTGGGTTTACTGAAGTGTTTTCACGTTCACACTTGGATAAACATGATCTTTTTCACGTGTTGCACTTGTATGATATCAATTGTCCTTTCGTGCTACAAAATCTTCGATTTGGGCCCTCCATTTTGCTTGATTTAACCCCTGAAATGGATTGGTACATTGAACCAAATCAACAATTAACCTCGAAGAATATACAGTAGTGACAGGAACCACACTTATTTCTCCAATTTTTTCTCCGAATCTGACGTGACACCTATTGGTGTGTCATGTCATTTAAACCACTACCATTCATAAAACACACAAGCCTAACCTAAACAGTAAACTCATTTCAAAGCGAGAGAAATCGAGACGAGGAAAAAATGGTACAATACGGAGAGAGCGAGAACGCTCCATACAGCCCAAGGTAAAACACAGCGAGTCGCACGGCTGGCCACCAGATCGCTCGGCTAACTACTACCTAATAGCTCGAATGGACACCAAAACTGGTACTCTCTTTTTTGAAATTAGGTTTTTTTTCATCTTTTTATTTCTAAGAAATTAGCCCTTTTAACTGAAGTTAAGGATAGATTATGATTTTGGGACTTCAATTTGTTTTCTCTATTTAGAAATTCGCGAATTTTGGTTATGATTTATGATTTAAGGTTTTCAATTTCGTTTTCGATTTTTTATGGGTTTCATCATTTTTTTTTTCAGTTTGCTGTTTTTTCCTGTATATTTCAATGATTCTACATATTATCGGATTTTCATCATTTTTTTCCTGTATATCTCGTGTGTTTAACCCAATTTAACCCTTTTTTGGCAGTTTTAAGTTTTCAACAATGTTACACATTTTCGTTTTTACATTGTGTAGGTTTTTTAAACTGGTTTTTTTTTTTGTCAATTTCCAACTTTGGCAGTTTATCCATTTTTAGTTCTCTAATTTTCATCTCATATTTTTTCTTTTTGGGTTTTCATCCCATTTAGGATTTTTATATCTGAATTTTTAATTTTCAATCCATATTTTCAATTTTCACTTTTCCAATTTTAGGATTTTGACCAGTTTTTTTTTCAATTTAACATTTTTGTTGAAATTAAGCTTTAGGTATTGTGAAATTAGGGTGTATTTATTGACCTTTTCAAATAAGTGTTTAGTTTTTGTGAAATTAGGGCTTTCTATTTAACATGCATTCGATTTCAGAGACAAACTAGACGAAAACCCGTCACTTTAGCAAGAACAACTCTCTCTTTCTTGACAATGATAGAATTGCAGGCAGATAGAGCAAACATCGAAGCAAGACCGAAGATAAAAACCAAGTATTTAATATTTTGTTTGGTGGAATACAATGTTGAAATTATTGACTTTATTTTATGAAATGATTATATGTATGGTTTGCATTAAATGATTGGACGATCCATGTGATTTATAGTCATTAATTAGGATTATTCATGTATAAAGAACAAGATACTTAAATTCATAACATACTAGGAGAATACTCGCGCTACGCGGCGAGTATGTAAATTATGTTTTTCATTGTAATACAATTATATATTTGTATGATAATATTAATAATATCATCTTAAAAAAAAATTATTTGAATTTATTTATCTATCATTATTCATATGTTTTACAATTATTTTACATTATGATAAACAAAATATCTCATTTTTTAATGAAATAATAATATTTATTTTAGTGTAATTATATAATAATATATATGAATAAGATATAATACAATTTTACGAAAAATGTAACAACATATATTATATCATTATTCACAATATTGCATACAATATCAAATATTAAAATAATGAATCATACAACACATGTAGTAACACGTTATTAATTATATAGTTGTAACAATTTTTATTGATTCAAAATGCAATGAAAAATATAAAATAATATAAAACTTAATAACGGAAGTAATTTAATAAATAATATCAAAATTTAATTTATAATAAACACATACAAATTATTTTATATCATATGATTTCTTTTTATTTTACATTTTTTAAAATAACAATACAATTTAATTGGTATTTATAAGTTTAAAAAGTTATTTAGATGGATAAACTTTTTCTAATACTATTATTTTTTGAAAAAGTTTTGTTTGCTTAAAAACACAAATATAATCTACTCAGTACTATATGAGATTCTTATTGTTATAATTTTTAAACAAAATAAATAATAATACTTCAAAATTCTATTATGCAAATAAAATTCTTAAAAATATATTATGTAAATATGTATTTTTTGTATTTTCTTACATAATATCTTTACAAATTGATATTATGAAAAACGGTATGTATGACCTATGCTAATATGGATGTCAAAATAAAGAGAAAAATAAAATGAATATATTTGATGGGTTTGTAAAATTAAATTTCCAAAATAATACTAATATATGTTGTATTTTTTATAATATTACATATTGAATTATTAGTATTTCATATATAAATTTTTCATATTCCATTGTATTCACATTTGATCATGTAATCTTTTGTGAAATGTTAAATAATTAATTAGAATTGGTCTAATATGATTCTAACCAATAATAATATGTCACATCATTAATGTAGGATGATGTGGTTTTCTAAGAATGCTTAAAACATGGTGTAAAATAATAACACATAAATGATTACACAAAATCAGATTTTTAAAAAATCTAACAAAAAATTAATGATTGGGATTAAACCACATCACTACATCTTATGGTTCAAATTAATACTTAATAATAATAATACAAAATAAATGTCTTAAATGTCAAATATAATATTAATGCATATGATGAAGCCACATCACACAATCTAATGGTTAATAATCAAGACAAGCATGATGATGTGGTTTCATGAGGAGGCTCAAAGATAGATGCAAAATAAGGGGGTGGGTAAATTTGCATCAACAACTTACATTAAATACTTCTTCATATACAAAATAACAAAGAACAGTTTATTGAACATACAATTAAATGAATCTTTAATTCTTTTTATCAAATCCTGGATTATGATTTATGTGTAACAATAGTTATGATATTGCACGATTTAACCATCTTTGAATAAAACTCTCTTGTTTGAACCACATATTTGTTCACTTGTGAAAATAAGCAAAAACACTCCTATATTTAATACTAATTACCTCACCACTAGTTTTGGGCATTACTTCTCTTTTGCAACTTCTTAATGTTGATGAATTTGGATTGAAAAGCTTCTGAGTATTCTTCGATCTACAATCAACCAACTTAAAATAATATAAATAGAGAATGAAAATCACAAACAAATTTTAATCTCAAGT